>CAJZHC010000004.1:0-485391 GCA_916048165.1 Spilarctia lutea
ATTTTTTGGAGCAAAAGACTTTGATGCAGTCTGACTCTTGTTTGTAGCTTTAGTTTCTCTAGATTTGGTATCGTTTCTAGCACTTTGAGATCGTGTCACTCTGCCTGATGTGCTGGGTATTGGTTTTTGAATAGGCGGTGGAGGTATGAACTTCAATGGAGCGTAGGTTACTCCTGCAATAAACGGTTTCTTCTTTTTTGCAGCCGCTTCTTTCTTTCGCTTCTCTTTTTGCTCTTTCCATTTTTCTAATTGCTGCCTTCTGTGTTCTTCTTTAGACTGGACCACATAAACAATTTACTAAGTTTATTCTAGCAACATACTTATATATATGTAAAAACATTTAAACATTGTATGAAGTACTCGGTATCTTGATTTGAATAAATAAGTGTGCTAGCCTGAAGAGATACAATATTTTAAGGGATCTAATTGGTACATATAACGGAGCACTTTAATCCAACATTTCCGTACCAACGGGCTCCCTGACATACCTCTAAGCATTTGCAAGAAATGAGTTTCAACAAGAAAAAAATTGTAATAATGCATTACAAATAGATTAGGCCAGCTAAGGATACCACAAAAAAAAACGCGCCACTTACCGAGTTACCGACTACCTTACTCTACCTGTTCACGCCATGTGTAAAGGGACGATGCCGAGAACCGGTTTCTCTCAGGTGATACGAGCTGCCCACCGTCGCCGCAACGCACCGCCACGAGTCGGCCCACTCCAATACAATATGAGTACAAGCACACACGTACATTATAGGATATATTCTACTTTTATTAACCATTTAAGACTATTTTGTAATAGTATTATTTAAACCAAAATACAATTGAATATTTGGAATTTGTCGCTGTTTCAATTGGCTAACCAAGACGCCCAGTATTCAACATATGGTGACCCCGACGTGATGACGTGAGTCGAAATACAAGGAGAAACGGACACACAAAAGCTCGACAGTAGCACTAAATTTAAGTGGGAGGAACATAGGCACTCGCATGATGATATGCCCTCGCTTGCTGAATTTAACAAATTTATAAAGTGTCGCGCCGACATTCTGGAATCGGTCCGGCGAAACAAGTGTGAGCGAGACATATCTCAGCTGAAACGATACTCATTTAACTCACATAAATTACCCGTAAAATCTTTGCAAATTTCAGTCCCTTCTGGTGCTTCCTCTGTGGCTTTTGCTTCTTGTGTCTTCTGCCACGGCGAGCACCGCATCTACGACTGTTCATCTTTCCTGTTCAAGTCCATTGAAGATAGAATCAAGGAGGCGGTAAACTTAAATCTTGTATTTATTATTTTATTACATTTTGAACTTTTTTTTTTTCTGGGACCAGTATATATGCACACATTGCTTTTACTCCTTGATGTGTATGTGATTGCAACCTTATATGCTATGGACTAATTTTTATTATTTTATTAGACAAAAAATAGATTTCCCTAACTTTAATATTAATATAATATTAATATACAGGGTCTGTCGTAAATAATGGATAAGTCGTAAACTGGAGTTGGTCCGGCTATGAGACTATTAGAAAATCGTATCTTTTTGCCAGGGTTTCTAACCGTATGGAAATGGCGTAGACTTTTATGTTTTTTTATAAATTTCGCTACTCTTTGCATTCATTCCGTTGCCATTTCGTTAAATTTAGGTATTTCTGTGTCATTTTTTTTGTATTATAGTCTTGAAGATGTGTATTATTTAGTTTTAGTACTGTTTTAGGCGTTTTTAACGTTGGTCATTTTCAAAATTTTCATTTTAAGATTTTTTATGTTTTTGTTTTACTTAGGGTCAACTTTTGATCATTTACTGTGTAAAAAAAAAGTACGGCGCTATAGCTGCCCATGATCTTAATAAATTATCTAGTATGTGTAGATTCTAAAAAGGTATAACAATGCATACTTCACAAGTAATATTAAGCTACATGAGCGAGATCAATATCAAGGTGAGAAAATATTTTTTTCATGTAATGTTGTAAATGGTTATAAAACTTCGTCAGAATGATTTATTTCTGCCAAGATTCTTTACACAAACACTATGGGGCCACTATTAAGGATATTCAAAGAAAACTAGGTAGTTTTTTGTCAAAAAAATTTCATGCCTCCTCATTTCATAAAGGTGTTTAATTTTAAAATTGATGTGCTCTAATAGTTACATGCGACAAACATGTTACAAGTTTATTCGTAAAAAGGATCATCAGGTAAAAAAATGAACAAAGACAGCAATACAAAGGGTCTCCCCGCGTGAAAAGGACATTGTTACTAGGCACACTGCATGATGCACCGTCCCTTTCACACTCACGATGTGTGAAAAGGTTAGCATGCGTTTAGCTAGGGCGCACTCCTGATACATCTCTCAGTGTGATTTTGACCATCGCATGTGCTCTCGTTTTCATTACTGTCGTCAATTTGTTACTGCTTTCTAATATCGGACTTAGATTTTCTTTGTGATTTGGACTTGTTAACCTGGTGATATTGACAACTCAGCTCTCATTTATGGGCATCGTGTTGTGCTATCGATTGCACGTGTTATTTTGGAAAATTTTGTATATCATGCCTCAACAATACACGCCGGCCGAATACGTAAACATGCATTACATTTATGGTTTATGTGATGGCAACGCCAATAGAGCTGCTAGAGTTTATCGGGAAAAATATCCAAATGCCCGGCATCCTGACTATCGTGTCTTCATAAGAGTGCACAACACATTTTTGGAAGGACGATTTCCTGGGACCGGCGTAGGCGGGGCGAGTGAAGGACGACCACAACGCCACAGTGCAGCCGAAGTACTGGAAATAGTTGCAGAAGACCCTGGTACGTCCATAAGTGTAATTTCAAGGCGCACCGGTATACCTCAAAAATCTGTACACAGGATTTTAAAAAGGCATGAATTATATCCCTATCATTATCAAAGGGTCCAAACATTAATGCCAAGGGACGCTGCTGCGAGAATAACATTTTGTCGCATAATGCTGCGAAAGATGAGGGAAGACCAAAGTTTTTTTAATAAAATTTTATGGAGTGACGAGTCAACGTGTCGAAAAGATGGTTTTTTGAATCTTCACAACATACACAGCTGGCAACTCGAAAACCCAAGACTTATCCGAGAAGACCGATCGCAATATCAATTTAAAATTAATTTATGGACTGGCATTATTAATGGCAAAATCATTGGTCCATTCGAATTGCCGGCAATATTAAATGCGGATATGTATTTGAATTTTTTAGCAAATACTTTACCTAGTTTACTGCAAGACGTCCCACAAGAGATAAGAAATGAGATGTGGCTACAAAATGATGGGTGTCCAGCACATTACGCTGTTCGTGTCAGGGAACATTTAAATAATACTTATCCAGATAGATGGATAGGGCGATTGGGGCCAATTTTATGGCCTCCACGTTCGCCAGACCTGAACCCCTTGGACTTCTTTTACTGGGGCTGTATAAAAGAAAAAGTATACAGTGAAACAATAAGTTCTGTAGAAGAGTTGCGTGCGCGCATTCAAGTAGCAGCGAGAAAAATTGAAGAAGCCGGTTATGTGCGCCGGATTAAGCGATCGTTTATTAGGCGATGTAGAGCGTGCATAGCTGCCGGCGGAGGACACTTCGAACATTTAGTTTAAGTTGTTGAATAAATATTTTTACGTACTAAAACAACCTAGTTTTCTTTTGAATATCCTTAATAGTGACCCCATAGTGTTTGTGTAAAGAATCTTGGCAGAAATAAATCATTATGACGAAGTTTTATAACCATTTACAACATTACATGAAAAAAATATTTTCTCACCTTGATATTGATCTCGCTCATGTAGCTTAATATTACTTGTGAAGTATGCATTGTTATACCTTTTTAGAATCTACACATACTAGATAATTTATTAAGATCATGGGCAGCTATAGCGCCGTACTTTTTTTTTACACAGTAAATGATCAAAAGTTGACCCTAAGTAAAACAAAAACATAAAAAATCTTAAAATGACAATTTTGAAAATGACCAACGTTAAAAACGCCTAAAACAGTACTAAAACTAAATAATACACATCTTCAAGACTATAATACAAAAAAAATGACACAGAAATACCTAAATTTAACGAAATGGCAACGGAATGAATGCAAAGAGTAGCGAAATTTATAAAAAAAACATAAAAGTCTACGCCATTTCCATACGGTTAGAAACCCTGGCAAAAAGATACGATTTTCTAATAGTCTCATAGCCGGACCAACTCCAGTTTACGACTTATCCATTATTTACGACAGACCCTGTATATATATTAATATATTAATAAAATTTTAATATAATCGGAGCTGGTACTTGGATTGATTTCAATTTAAACCTTTGAGTTGAATCGAAATCAATCTAAGCTCCGGTAATTCAAATCATTGATTACTTGAGTTACATCCTTTTATCACTGATCAATTCAGTACTTGAGTTTTATTTTATTTGTATTAATAATGTTTGATGTTTGTATTTTTGACGTGTTCAAGTGTTCGACATATTTTCGTCAATGCCACTTCTTTGCAGCCAAGCCACCAATTCCTCTTTTCTATTAGCTTGAGTAGGTGCTTTATTTATTTGCACCGAATGATAAGGGGCGTTATCCATTATTATAACTGAAGGCTCTGGAAGGCCAGGTAGCAACACATCCTGGAACCACTCCTTGAATACAGCCGCATTCATTTCTTCGTGGTAGTCAGTAGTAGTTTTTGACTCAAATGCTAATAAACCATTTTCCACAAAACCATACTTCGCACAACCAGCGTGGCATATTATGAGACGTGCTCCTTTACCGATTGGCACTTTCGACGTCGACGCTTGAGTGTCATCTGTCCAAGAACGAGAAAGCTCGTGATTGGTGTTCAGCCATGTCTCGTCAATGAAAACGACATTGTCCCAATTATCAATTTTGTTTGCTTCTCTTAGAAAAGTAATTCTTTTTACCAGAAATATAAAGAGATAAAAATAGTTTTTCATTTATTTTTAATTCACGATATTCATGATATCACGACAATTATTTTCATAAGTTTGGTTTGGTCGTACCTATATCGTATTATAAACTATATTAAATATGTATTAAGTATATTATACACACTCTCGAATAATTTCTCCGATGTCCCCAGGAACTTTAATGTCGTTCGTATAAATGCCCAAAGCATTTCGGCCCATTTCCCTGAAATGGTGACAACATTCGACTGTACTACATCCTTACATACTTTGTAACTCATCTTGTTCTACTGGTTTTTTGTGTATTCAATAAAGATAAATAAATAAAATTATATATTATAAAATTAGAACGTTTTATTTAACAATATATCGACCGACAGAATATATTACGATTCCAAAAATACTCAGTTACAATTCAGTATTATTTTGTCTCATCACTACAAAAACAAACTATTGACATTACCTTGAAACAGCGCAGTTTGATATCGTTAGACTTTTAAAAATTATTGTTCTTAAATTAATTAATTGATTAATTGTTAATAACTTTGGCCCAAAATAAAACGTTTATTGTACCTACATTGGCATGATTATTCAATTTTTAATGTTATTACTCATTATTAAGGTTAATAAGAGATATTTAAAATTTTGCCATAAATTGTACGCCAGTTCAAAGTTACATCGCCCATTGGATCACGACCTGTCAGAAACGCATTCTCTCAGTGGCCAGACTATAGTGTCTTAATTGAATAAATGATTTTGAATTTGAATGTATTACTACCTATTTTTATCGTAAATGAGCCGGAACGGAGTTATTCTCAAAAAACAGTTTTTGAGCGCTATTTTTCTAATATGGTGGCAAAGATACGAGTTGGCAAAGTAAAATTTCGAAAAGAAATCTATTATATCACCAATTTTCAAAACTCCCGTAAAACTTTCCAGGGAAAACTACCAAATGACTGGAAATGTGTTTAAAATATTTCATGTGTTTTAAAAAGTATTATTTTAATTATTTTCATGACTCATTGTGTTTGTGTCAAAAAAATCTTATTCTTTCTATGGAGGGTAGAGGTAAGGAGTATCATCTGTGTACATGAAAAAGTGTCCGTTGAAATGCATTAAATTAGGGTGGCGCCACATTAACATCAGAGTAAACTTTAAAGGAAGCGCCATTGAATGATAAAAATCAATAAACGTACTATTCACAGTTCAGAAAATAAAATCACTCTAGCTACGCCTTTTCTCATAATAACTCTTTAAGGTTATATTTACTACATTATTTTGTAATACGCAAGTAGTTGACATTTTCAATAAGGAACTACTTTAGTCGACAATAATGTTAAATTTTCGTTCACATAGTAGCTACATTCATACCATACCCTGTGTCTACACTAACGCCATTCTGGAAGGTTTTTGAACTGTTATTTACAGCTTACAGCTGGACACTTTTTTCAATTTTCTACCATATGAGATAACACTCCTTACCTCTACCCTCCATAATTCTTTCATCGTGCCTGGTTGTCCATCTATCCACACTGTATCTATCAGAAGCAGCAACCTATAATCAAGCTGTCAAAATCTATTAGATAAAATTATCGATAAAAAATACAAATAACTAAAAAAGGTTCAGTATATCTGTTCAAAAATCTGTATTTGCAATAAAAATTAAACTAAATAAAATGGCCTTACGTATTTTGTAAGTAAAAAAAATATAAATAAAAAAGGTTTCGTACATCTTTAACGTTCAACCCACTACATCTACATAAGTACCTATCCTACTTCCTACTAATATTATAAATGCGAAAGTTTGTGAGTGTGTGTGTGTGTGTGTTTGTTATATTTCACAAAAAACAACTACTGAACGGATCTGGACGAAGTCTGGGATAACACATAGGCTACTTTTAATCCTGGGAAAATGTACAGTTTCCGAGGGAAACTGGGGCGAAGCTGCGGGTGGAAGCTAGTTTGCAATAAATCAATGTATGTATGTATTCATTTAAATTTACTATGAAGAGCGGTACCTACCTATATTGTACATACGTACCTACCAATAGCTACAAAACTATAATACATATTTGTTGTCTTTAACGTAAAAAAATAATGGTAGGTATGTACTTCGACTATTAGAGTTGCATTCTTCCATTACTACCCAACTAATGTCTAGTTGGGTATTTTGTTTTGATAAAAGAATTTAGAACAGATAAACTATTAAGCATAAGTAGTAGCACCTTATCATTTTTATTCCTCGCATTTCGGCGGCAACGAAATCACTATTTGTTGATAAATAATGCGCAACCATTAAACCATCTATTTTAGGTAGATTTTCCCACTGCCCTTTTTCGAATTCTTCGTGGTGCCATAAGGTTGTACAAATGCTTGTGTATTTGTTTATATTGCGGTTGTAGCCATAGTTTTGTGGATACAAATATGTCATAAAATAACAGCAGTATGTAGTGAAAATGCGATTTGTTTATAAGTATGTGAGTATAAGTGTAAGTTTTACAAAATATAACAATTAAATTACAAACTAAAATCAATAAGTAAAATACTTTACTGATTGCTATTTGGTATCTTATATCGGCACTCAGTCAAATTGATTTACAGAGATTATCGAGATCTGCTTCAGTTTTTATAGTAATATATCGTTTTCCGTCGGATTTCCGCATGAGGACAATAACCTTCAACAAAAACACGAATAACATTTAACGTCAGATGGTTTCGCCTTAGAAAGTGGTTGTTTAATACGTGGAACGTTAAGTCGCAGTTCTGGTCTTGTACTAAGCGACTGGACATAAATGGAAAGAAACGATACTAAGTTATCAACGGTAAGTTGCGCGTTCGCCGCCGCCGCTCTAACTTGAGGATTATCTATCCCGCGTATGACTATAAGAACACGTAGTTCGTCGCTAAGACCCTGCACGTCTCTCAATCTTATTAGG
Source organism: Spilarctia lutea (assembly GCA_916048165.1). NCBI lineage: Eukaryota > Metazoa > Arthropoda > Insecta > Lepidoptera > Erebidae > Spilarctia > Spilarctia lutea. The sequence goes on from CAJZHC010000004.1 coordinate 7,884, forward strand.
GTGCGGCGAGCATATTCTGCAAAAGTGGGGTATTTATCGGATGTTGCGTACATTGCGTTATACAAAATATTAGCGTAGTCTAATCTTTGTGGGCAGAGAGGTGTAAATTCTTTTTTAAAATTTGACCAAGTACGATCATTAGTAACCCACTCCGACAACCATAAGCGTGCGTCACCCTTGAGACACAAGGCTACCCGCGATAAACACTCGTGATCCGACCAACCAAAACTGCTACGATTGACATCAACTCCGCAATTTAATAAGTAAAATAAATGCTAAAACAGTGATTAAAGATGCAAAAAGTGATAAAAGTGATTTGAAACCGAATGACTCAAGAGACGCAATGAAGTCAGTTACAGACAAACAATAATTATAAAAACTTAATAAGAACTAAACTGAGATACACTTACCAGTGCTACTGAATGATGGTGATTGGATCCAAATGAATGTTGAATCCAAGGTGAACTGTTTTAACTGGTCAAATGAAGTTACTTAGTGAGGACAAATCCACTATGCATAAAAAGATTGCGAGCCTCAGTACCTACCCTCAATAAAAATAAATCACATGCAAATTCTTTTGAACAAAAAAAAGGAAAAAAGAAGTTCACGGTCGACAACATAATACAAAAAATAACTATACTGTATTACCGTTGTGAAATATTGTTATAAATTCATTATCAAAACGGTCACTTTAGCAATAAATCAAAATTCAAATTTGTTAAAATTATTTCCAAAGAACAACAATAGATGGCGTTATAAGTAAAATGATTATATAATCATCGATCTTTGAAAACAAAAAGTTAAGTGTATGAAGACTAAAAGTTCAGTGTAAAGGCAAATAAGGCAAATAATGCACAAATCAAGCGTTAGAGGCCAACATGTTTTTATATTTATTTAATCAATAAATATAAATCTAAAACTATTATACGAGTAGTAACTCATATACATAACATACAACGATTGTAAATTATACTAAAATATTAAAACGGTTCGTTCAACTCATAATCGAGAACTAATATTTACACATTTAAAATGAATTTTCTGGAGAATATAACATTTCGGAGACCACGTTCAAAGTCGTTATCGGAAACACTAGAAGAGTGTAGTTCTAATAACTCGTCAATAGATAGCACCACTAACAGTGTCCCAAACATACTAGATGTTGAAAGTGAAGAGATAACAGAATTAAAATTGAAAATAATTGAACTGAACTCACAATTATCGGCAGCACATGAGGAAATAAATAATCTTTCGATTGAAAACAACGATCTTAAGAAAACCATGGAAAACATGAATAATAAACATAGCTTAGTAAAAAAAGTGACCAAACAATTAACAAGTACCATTAGTACTCCACATAAGAATAAAAAGATATCAACTCCGCATAGGAAAACACCGTCTAATCAACAACAAAATGATTACTCAACAAAATGTATGACTCCAAAATCAATCAATGCAGAAATTGTTCCACAAGATAACACAAGCACAACGAGGAACAACACGAACGACCAAATTCAAGAACAGAGGAATAAATTGTGTATCGTAAGTAGCAATAAAACCAATAAGGTATTGTCTATAGCCGAAACTACCTTTCCAGACTACAACATATGTCATTATCTTTCACAGAATTGTGGTATTAAAAAATTATTGGATAATATTGCTACAAAGATTAATAATTATAATTTCAATGACTATTGCATAATATTTATAGGTGAACAGGACTTCAAGCAATCTCTTAACTGTTTCGACTTGATTGCATATATGCGTGAGGTATTGTCGGCTATTAATAATACTAACATTATACTATGTTTACCCACATACAAATACAGCTACTATGCAACAATTTACAATTTTAGAATAGAAATGTTTAATAACTTATTATATCAAGACAATCAGATGTGCAATTATGTAAAGCTTCTCGATTCAAACCTAGACCTTTCTTGCGATTATACTATGTTTAAAGGTAATGGCCAATTAAATAATTATGGTATGAGGAATATTTTTAAAAATCTTGAATACTTAATTAGCACGAACAATACTATACATTCAAACCATTTATCATACGATAGAAATGAACACGGAATGTCTTTATTGGTAAATTCAGATTTATACTGTGATTCGCCTCATTCCTTTCGCTCCGCTCGGAGTTAATTCAAAGCTTGTCATTCTTCATCAGAATATTGCTGGTCTTTTATCAAAAAGAGCTTTAATAGAAGTAGCTTTGCATGACTTAAACATCTGTAACAAACTACCGGCGATACTATGTTTTTCTGAAACATTCATCAAAAAAGGTTGCGAAGCTAATGCAAAAATCAGTGGATATAGTTTGGTCAATACCTACTGTAGGAATAAATCGCGAGGGGGGGTATGTATATATGCTGACACAACAACTAAGGTTCGACCACTGAACTTGTCTGATTATGCTTGTAAAGACACTTTTGAGTGCTGTGGTATTGAGATAAGCGAGCAAAATATAGTTATTGTATGTGTTTATCGCACACCACACTCAAATATTAACATGTTTTTCAACCAATTGGACTTACTTCTTTTTAAATTATTATTTAGGAAAAGACGTAATATTATTTTAGTAGGTGATATCAATATTAATACTTTAAGACATGGGAAAATTACCCAACAATTAACCGATATAGTTTATAATTACAATTTGACATTTTACATTAATGAACCGACTAGACAGAACTCTTGTATTGATCACATTATAGGAAACAAATTCAAGAATGCTCATAGCGAAGTAATAGGACTAGGCTTGTCTGATCATGAAACGGCCCAAATGTTGTTTGTCCCTATTAAAACAGTAACTAAACTGCATAGTACTATATTTTTTACTAAAAGAGACTATAATACGGATAGCATAAAAAAGTTTTGTGACTGTTTGGGCAGCCTCAGTTTTAGTGATGCTTATGACGAAAATAATTCGAATAAAGCATTTACTATCTTTCACAATGACTTAGTGTTGTACTTCGATTTATGTTTTCCTCTTCTGAAATTTAAAACTACCCATAAAAGACGTAATGTTAAGTGGATCACTAAAGGAATACGGCGTAGTTGTCATACGAAGCGAATGCTACGATATAGATTCTACAGAAATAAGACATTACAAAATAAAGTAATATTTCAAAAATATTCAAAAATTTTAAAACTTTGCATATGTAATGCTCAAAAAAATTGTAATCATAAATTTATTAGTACCTCAAAAAATATATGCAAAGCTGCATGGTCAGTTATAAAAAATGAAACTGAAAACCATTTAATAAAAAATTTAATTACTGATATTGAAATAAATAATCAGATAATTCGGAACCCAACTGAGATAGCGTGTACATTCAATGAATACTACATAAAATTAAATATTACACGAAAACATATACAAAACACTAATAAAACTGTCATACAAAATAGTATATTTCTGGAGCCACTAAATTATACAGATGTGTGTAAAATTATAATGGATCTAAACAATAGCAACTCTGTGGGGTATGACGAAATATCTACTTTGGCTCTAAAAAAAAGTGCTGTATTTATTACTCCTATCCTAACACATCTAATTAACCTGTCCTTCGAACAGGGATCATTTCCGGAAATATTAAAAAAATCAATCATAAAACCTATACATAAGAAAGATAACAAATTGGACATGTCGAATTACAGACCGATCACACTTATTCCTATACTATCAAAAATTTTTGAAAAAGCTATGCACTTACGTTTAACATCCTTTTTGAATAAATTTAATATTATAAAGCCTGAGCAAAATGGTTTTCAGCGGGGAAAATCAACAACATTGGCGGCTTTTACTTTAATTCATAACGTTGTTACAAGTATTGATAAAAAACTAACAACGCTGGTGATATTTATTGATATGTCCAAAGCATTTGACTTTGTGTCGCACGAATTGCTGTTGCAGAAATTGGAACAGTATGGAATCAGGGGACCAGCTCTGTCGTGGCTCGAATCATACTTATCCAATCGTTTACAAAGAGTGGACATACGGCATATAGGAGAGAACTCAACCTTATCGACCAGTAGCTCACCATTTAATATAAATAGCTTTGGGGTCCCACAAGGCAGTGTGCTCGGGCCGTTGCTGTTTCTTTTATATATTAATGACCTTCCTGACATTGTAAAATACAAAACAGTTTTATTTGCTGATGACATCTCCATAATCTTGACATGTAATAGTTTGACTAATCTTAGCGATAAAGTAAATGAGACGATCCATATGGTGACAAAATGGTTAGAGCTAAATAATTTGAATGTAAACTTAAGTAAAACTAGTTACATACGATTTCAAAGCATACGATTTCCAAATCAAATTCCAATAATAACAACAATTAAAGAAAAGGAACATATAAAATTCTTAGGTATAACACTGGACAAGCATGTCAACTGGAAAGCACATATTGATGCTACATGTAGTAAGATTAATAGATTTGTTTATGTTCTGAGCAATCTTAGGAATACTTCATCACAAGCCACTACTGTATTAGCGTATCATGGTTACGTGAGTTCGGTATTGAGATATGGTTTGATACTTTGGGGAAACTCCTCGGAGGCAAACAGATGCTTTATCGCACAGAAACGATGTGTTAGAGCCATAGTTGGAATTGCACCAGACGAAACGTGCAAACCGCATTTTAAAAACTTAGGTATACTAACTCTCTATTGTATGTACATTTTCGAGATATCGATTTTTGTAAAAACACATCCAAACCTGTTCACCAAAGCAAGAGATAAGTATCCAAGAAATACCAGATACCCAAATAGGTTGGTTTTAGAATGTACTCCAAGAACAACTTTATATAAAAATAACTGTTACTCAATGTGCATAAGAGTGTATAATGAGATTCCTGATTGTCTAAGGGATTTACCATTGTGTCGTTTTAGGAACCATCTCAAGAGATGGCTTCTGGAAAAGTCATATTATTCACTCAAAGATTTTTTTATTGAAAATGAGAATACAGCTTGACATGTGTAATATTTAATTGACTCACTTTTAATTTGACTATTTTGCAATATAATAAATAATATTTAAATGACATTTTTGACAATTTATATTTTTTTTAATTTTTTTTACTCTTTTAAAAATTTATGTAATTAATAGAATTTTAAATAAGGACATTTTCACATGCCACCAGTGGCTAAATAGACGGTCTCTTAAGTTCAAACTGTAACAACACCTGTAAATGTACTCTATTTATGTGAATTAAATCATTTCATTTCATTTCATTTCATTTCATTTCATTTCAACCGTTTGTGTCGCGAGCGCGGTCTACCTCCTCACACCATACATTGATAGAAGTAACAGAAGGATCGAAATCGGAGACGTAATAACTATTCGACCTACTCGGATGCAAGGATTTGATAGCTTCGATCCAAGTTGCTGCACTAGGTTCACGGCTATGAATAATCGCATCAGTCGTACTACCTTCGCCTGGTGACGGGCGGCGTTCGGTACAGTTATTTACCGGTATATTTGTCACTCGCGACGACAACTCTGATGTGCAAATATTCTGGTCAACCAGGCGTGATCGAATTTTTTTTTTTAATTTATTTATTTATTAAAACAATATAAGCTACAAGAAATTTAATACAAGATGCCACATAAACTCATCTGAGTTTTTCCGTGCATCCGTGTCATCACCAAATCATATATATTTCTACTTACGTTTACAATACAATTGCTTAACACACGATTATTGCCAACTTCATACATATTCATGGTTATTAAATAAACCAGCATTCTCAAACACTACGTTTTAGTAACACTTAATAGAAGAAAAGTACAATAAACAGCACTGAAGAACTAAACCAAAATACATAGTCACTTATAAATTAGAGCGGGTAGTCATTGCAAACTATGTCATTCCACTACCCTACCAAGTCGCACTTATCACCAGCACCGACCACAACCGATCACAGCCGACCGGCGCTTGATGATCCGATCACAATATTCTTATAAGAGATCTTTAATAAGTTATACAGAGTGATTACATTACTGCAAAATAAAACAATAATGGTTGCAATTTCTATCTATGTTACAAATATACTAAACTCTAAAGACGACTGTGAAATCCAAGTTGAGAATTCCGAAATAAATGCAATGTATGAGTGAGTATGTATGTATGTATATAAACGTAAGATAAAATCATAAATTTTTTGAAATATTTTGCAAGAAGTACCGCTTCAATTTAATTTTAATATTTTTAGGAGTTAGTTGATCTTGCTCTGCCATTTGTAATTCGTTAATGAGAAATGGAATGACATATCCCAATTTTCTTTTACCATAATTATTGGTGTATTTAGGCAAAATTAGGTATTTTTTAAAAACTTGACGTGTTTGAACCGTATTATTGTTGTACTTTCTTTTTTCTTTTAGATGTTCATTAAAAAATTCTTCATTTAGCAGCGTATATTTAATTTTGTCATGAATCGGTAATACCCTACAAAACTCAAACAAGGCATGACTTATGTAAAAAGCTATTTAATATGTAGATCTAGATGAGATCTGACTAGGTTTATATAATAAGAAACTACAAAAATAAGTATTATCGAAATATTCGACATTAACCTTCAACAAAAACAAAAAATTAACAAAATTCAAACTAAATGTGATAATATCTAAGTTTTATTTGCCGGACTTCAATAAAAGAGGTGTTATCAGACGGGTCTAGATAAGAGCCGTCTAAACTGTAAGAATTAAAACTTTAAGATGAGGGATTATCGAGTAAATCGACAAAAACCTCTAAAAATTTCGAAAATTTCAGGATTTAAAAAATCCTAAGTACAAAATAAAAAAAAATCTCTATTTTTCAGGATTATTTTCTCCTACGGGACGCAGGAGAGCACTCAGGGTCAAATCGAAACAACGGCGGTAAGTCAAATAGCCAAAAACAAGATAAAACTTCGTAAATTTGCTCCAAATGTGTGTCCCTAAGGTAGACTTTTAACTTTAGTACTGAAAATCTTACAACTGAAAATTTTTGATATTCCACTAGCCCGAAACGGACAAATGGGAAGTCAATCGACGGGTCTCGGCGAGACCTTCCTAAATATGCAAAAATTTAGACTTTAAATATAAGGGCTGACGAGTTATTCGACAAAAACCTCAAAAAATACCAAAATGTATGTTTATATATCGAAATTTTCAAACTTCTATGTACCGGACTTATGTAAAAAGCTATTTACTAGGTAGATCTAGATGAGATCTAACTAGGTTTATATAATATAAGAAACTACAAAAATAAGTATTATCGAAATATTAGACAATAACCTTCAACAAAAACAAAAAATTAACAAAATTGAAACTAAATGCGATAATATCTAAGTTTTATTTGCCGGACTTCAATAAAAGAGGTGTTATTAGACGGGTCTAGATGAGAGCCGTCTAAACTGTAAGAATTAAAACTTTAAGATGAGGGATTATCGAGTAAATCGACAAAAACCTCTAAAAAATTTAAAAATTTCAAGATTTTAAATATCCTAAGTACAAATAATAAATTTTTCTGTATTTTTCAGGATTATCTTCTCCTACGGGACGCAGGAGAGCACTCAGGGTCAATTTGAAGCAACAGCGGTAAGTCAAATAGCCAAAAACAAGAAAAAACTTCGTAAATTTGCTCCAAATGTGTGTCCCTAAGGTAGACTTTTAACTTTAGTACTAAAAATGTTACAACTGAAAATTTTTGATATTCCACTAGCCCAAACCAGACAAATGCGGCGTCAATCGACGGGTCTCGGCGAGACCTTCCTAAATATGCAAAAATTTATACTTTAAATATAAGGGCTGCCGAGTTATTCGACAAAAACCTCAAAAAATACCAAAATGTATGTTTATATTGTTAGCGGTAATCCTAATTATAATAAACAGATGTGATTGTACACTTGACTTCCGGAATATCGGCCAATGAAATACTAGGTGTAATGAATAATAATGCAAAGAATTCCGAAAGTCAAACTATGCAGATCTTTCGGAAAGTCAATAACAATTCATATCTTAAATATTTAATTCTTGTCACCGATACCACTGTCTTAAAATTGTCATAATTTATAAAATGTAAAAGACTGACTTGATGTCTGGCTGTTATTATGGAGGGTAGATATCCTATATAAACCATAATGGCGGCCGAGTAAAGGCAGTCTTGGTCGAGGAGTGAATCAGTAAATATGTGTTCTATCTTTTGTGGTTTGGTTGCCTTAACTGGCACATAGAAATACTGTTGTCAAAACAACAAGCTTTGTATGAATTATTTGAAAAGATGGTGCACATGAGTTTCTCACCAGCTCTTCTCATGAATGCAATACCCATCGGAGCTGGTACTTGGATTGATTTCAATTTAAACCTTTAAGCTGAATCGAAATCAATCTAAGCTCCGGTAATTCAAATCATCTCGGTGCATTTAGTATCAGTACTACTGAACTGATAACTTGAGTTTTGTTTTATATTCTTATGTTTGTATTTTGACGTGTTCAAGTGCCTTTTTGGGCCTATGGAAATAAATGATTTGAGTTGAGTTTGAGTTTGAGTTATTTCAAGAATTTGAGTTGTTCCATTTACTAAATCCCCAGAGTCTTTTAATATATCGAAATTTTCAAAATTCTATGTACCGGACTTATGTAAAAAGCTATTTACTAGGTAGATCTAACTAGGTTTATATAATAATAAACTACAAAAATAAGTATTATCGAAATATTCGACAATAACCTTCTGTAGTGTATTTGATATCACTAATGTAGGTAGATATAAATAAGTTAAGTACTTAAGAAATGTACAGACACCCCTCGCATTCATTCCTGAATAAACTGTGCTTTCGTATATACGTCATATTATTTCTACTTGCTACCGATACTATATTGGCGACGAGGATAATCACGTAAATTGTTACTAATTGCGCGTGTTAGTGGCTAAGATGTCAATCGGTAAAGTTGTGGAGTTTAATGTGTGGGCGGGTGTGTGGAGTTCGTACAAAGACAGACTAGACATGTATTTCAAGGTCAACAAAATAACGGACGATTTAAAACTGCCAACTCTAATCGCGTCTATGGGTGACGAAGCGTACGAGCTGCTGGTTAATCTATGTAGCCCGAGGAAGCCGTCGGAGTTAACCTACAAGGATGTGTGCGAATTGATGCATCAACATTTGCAACCGACACCATCTTCACTTGCAGAAAGATATCGATTTCGTCAGAAAAGGCAGGACAGCGGGGAAGGCATATCAGCATTCGTGGCAGAGCTAAAAAGGTTATCGCGTGACTGCAAGTTCGGAAACACGTTAAACGAGAATTTACGGGATCAATTTATATGCGGCCTCAAGAGTGACGTCATTAGGCAACGTCTATTTGCAAAGGACGACGCAATTACTTTTACGGAAGCAGTGAAGTTAGCACATTCGTTGGAGGCAGCGGAGCGAGATGCTGCGGTGGTGGAAGGAGCAAGCAGTACGGAGACGGTACATATTATAAGAACCGGGGGGCGCGGGGAACGGGCGCGCGGGCCAGCGCTCGGTTTAGCGAGACCGGCGGCGGCGGCGGCACACAGCTACGATGGTGAGCAGCGGGGCGCGAGCGGAGCGGGCTCAGCGTCTTCGGGGGCGAAAACGGGAGGAGCACAGAGGTCTCATTGTGAGGCGTGTGGGGCCATCAACCACACATACGTGGAGTGCAAATTTAAACGGTACGTGTGTAGCCGATGCCAGCAGCCCGGTCATTTGCGGCGTATGTGCTCTCAGAGGCGTGGGCAGAGGTCACGGGCCAGTGGGGCACATTACTGCGGAGCAGAGCCAAACACAGACGGTGGGGCACCAGGCGCGGATTGCGAACAAGACTTCATGGAGGATTTGAATTTGTTATCGTTAAATAATTACAAAGCCGTAAGTTTGCCAATTATTATTGAAAATTGTTTAGTGAATATGGAAATAGACACCGGTACCGCCATATCTTGTATCAGTAAAAGTACATACAGGGTCTGTCGTAAATAATGGATAAGTCGTAAACTTGAGTTGGTCCGGCTATGAGACTATTAGAAAATCGTATCTTTTTGCCAGGGTTTCTAACCGTATGGAAATGGCGTAGACTTTTATGTTTTTTTATAAATTTCGCTACTCTATGCATTCATTCCGTTGCCATTTCGTTAAATTTAGGTATTTCTGTGTCATTTTTTTTGTATTATAGTCTTGAAGATGTGTATTATTTAGTTTTAGTACTGTTTTAGGCGTTTTTAACGTTGGTCATTTTCAAAATTGTCATTTTAAGATTTTTTATGTTTTTGTTTTACTTAGGGTCAACTTTTGATCATTTACTGTGTAAAAAAAAAGTACGGCGCTATAGCTGCCCATGATCTTAATAAATTATCTAGTATGTGTAGATTCTAAAAAGGTATAACAATGCATACTTCACAAGTAATATTAAGCTACATGAGCGAGATCAATATCAAGGTGAGAAAATATTTTTTTCATGTAATGTTGTAAATGGTTATAAAACTTCGTCAGAATGATTTATTTCTGCCAAGATTCTTTACACAAACACTATGGGGCCACTATTAAGGATATTCAAAGAAAACTAGGTAGTTTTTTGTCAAAAAAATTTCATGCCTCCTCATTTCATAAAGGTGTTTAATTTTAAAATTGATGTGCTCTAATAGTTACATGCGACAAACATGTTACAAGTTTATTCGTAAAAAGGATCATCAGGTAAAAAAATGAACAAAGACAGCAATACAAAGGGTCTCCCCGCGTGAAAAGGACATTGTTACTAGGCACACTGCATGATGCACCGTCCCTTTCACACTCACGATGTGTGAAAAGGTTAGCATGCGTTTAGCTAGGGCGCACTCCTGATACATCTCTCAGTGTGATTTTGACCATCGCATGTGCTCTCGTTTTCATTACTGTCGTCAATTTGTTACTGCTTTCTAATATCGGACTTAGATTTTCTTTGTGATTTGGACTTGTTAACCTGGTGATATTGACAACTCAGCTCTCATTTATGGGCATCGTGTTGTGCTATCGATTGCACGTGTTATTTTGGAAAATTTTGTATATCATGCCTCAACAATACACGCCGGCCGAATACGTAAACATGCATTACATTTATGGTTTATGTGATGGCAACGCCAATAGAGCTGCTAGAGTTTATCGGGAAAAATATCCAAATGCCCGGCATCCTGACTATCGTATCTTCATAAGAGTGCACAACACATTTTTGGAAGGACGATTTCCTGGGACCGGCGTAGGCGGGGCAATTGAAGGACGACCACAACGCCACAGTGCAGCCGAAGTACTGGAAATAGTTGCAGAAGACCCTGGTACGTCCATAAGTGTAATTTCAAGGCGCACCGGTATACCTCAAAAATCTGTACACAGGATTTTAAAAAGGCATGAATTATATCCCTATCATTATCAAAGGGTCCAAACATTAATGCCAAGGGACGCTGCTGCGAGAATAACATTTTGTCGCATAATGCTGCGAAAGATGAGGGAAGACCAAAGTTTTTTTAATAAAATTTTATGGAGTGACGAGTCAACGTGTCGAAAAGATGGTTTTTTGAATCTTCACAACATACACAGCTGGCAACTCGAAAACCCAAGACTTATCCGAGAAGACCGATCGCAATATCAATTTAAAATTAATTTATGGACTGGCATTATTAATGGCAAAATCATTGGTCCATTCGAATTGCCGGCAATATTAAATGCGGATATGTATTTGAATTTTTTAGCAAATACTTTACCTAGTTTACTGCAAGACGTCCCACAAGAGATAAGAAATGAGATGTGGCTGCAAAATGATGGGTGTCCAGCACATTACGCTGTTCGTGTCAGGGAACATTTAAATAATACTTATCCAGATAGATGGATAGGGCGATTGGGGCCAATTTTATGGCCTTCACGTTCGCCAGACCTGAACCCCTTGGACTTCTTTTACTGGGGCTGTATAAAAGAAAAAGTATACAGTGAAACAATAAGTTCTGTAGAAGAGTTGCGTGCGCGCATTCAAGTAGCAGCGAGAAAAATTGAAGAAGCCGGTTATGTGCGCCGGATTAAGCGATCGTTTATTAGGCGATGTAGAGCGTGCATAGCTGCCGGCGGAGGACACTTCGAACATTTAGTTTAAGTTGTTGAATAAATATTTTTACGTACTAAAACAACCTAGTTTTCTTTTGAATATCCTTAATAGTGACCCCATAGTGTTTGTGTAAAGAATCTTGGCAGAAATAAATCATTATGACGAAGTTTTATAACCATTTACAACATTACATGAAAAAAATATTTTCTCACCTTGATATTGATCTCGCTCATGTAGCTTAATATTACTTGTGAAGTATGCATTGTTATACCTTTTTAGAATCTACACATACTAGATAATTTATTAAGATCATGGGCAGCTATAGCGCCGTACTTTTTTTTTACACAGTAAATGATCAAAAGTTGACCCTAAGTAAAACAAAAACATAAAAAATCTTAAAATGACAATTTTGAAAATGACCAACGTTAAAAACGCCTAAAACAGTACTAAAACTAAATAATACACATCTTCAAGACTATAATACAAAAAAAATGACACAGAAATACCTAAATTTAACGAAATGGCAACGGAATGAATGCAAAGAGTAGCGAAATTTATAAAAAAACATAAAAGTCTACGCCATTTCCATACGGTTAGAAACCCTGGCAAAAAGATACGATTTTCTAATAGTCTCATAGCCGGACCAACTCCAGTTTACGACTTATCCATTATTTACGACAGACCCTAATAATCACTTTTCAAATCTATGTATAGAGAAAGATAACACTGTGCTGAAATTTTATGACGGTTCAAAAATAAAACCGTTAGGCATTATTAAACCTACCGTACGTTATGGAAAGATAACAAAAGAATTGGAGTTATTTGTAATTGACAGGGGTACGACTTCGTTACTAGGTAGGCAGTGGCTAGCTGAATTACAGATTGTAATACCTAAATTCAATTGTTATTCAATTAGGGAAACGGAATTAATCCTACATTCGGATACTGAAATATGTAAATTACTCAACAGACATAAGGAGGTATTTAGCGGCGGACTGGGTCGGTACACGGGTGGCAGGGCGACGTTGCGCGTGCGCGCGGACGCGACGCCGGTGTTCCACCGCGCGCGCCCTCTGCCGTATGCGCTGCGTGAACGCGTCGACGCTGAGCTGGACCGTATGCTGCGCGACGGAGTCATCGAGCCTGTTGACTGCTCGGACTGGGCCTCGCCGCTCGTGCCGGTTATGAAGGCGGATGGTACGTTACGTATTTGTGCGGACTATAAGGCGACTCTTAATCCGTTTTTGTTGGTCGATCGTTACCCACTTCCTAAGATTGAGGATGTATTAGTAGGGTTAAATGGGGCGAAGTTTTATAGTAAAATTGATTTATCACAAGCTTACAATCAGGTCGAATTAGACGGATCTCGTAAATATACAGTGATTAATACACATAGAGGGTTATTTCGTTACAACAGGATAGTATACGGATTAGCATCGAGTGTCGGTATTTTTCAACGTATAATGACACAAATGTTGCAAGGTATACCAAACATACAGATATTTTTGGATGACGTCATTATTGGGGGGTCCACGAGGATTGAGCATTTGGAGGCGCTCACGGCGGTATTTCAACGGTTGTCTGACAACGGGTTGAAACTTAAACAAACTAAATGTATCTTCCTAGTGGATGAAGTTACATGTTTAGGTTATGTTGTATCTAAGGAAGGGATTAGGGCAGATAAAACAAAAATTCAGCCGATTTTAAAATTACCTCCGCCTCAGAATGTCTCGGAGTTAAGGTCATTTTTGGGGATGGTGACTTTTTATGCTAAGTTTCTTAAAAATTTTAGTGCTTTGTTAAATCCTTTACTTAGATTGTTGCGTAAGGGGGTAGATTGGATTTGGGATACACAGTGCGAGCGGGCTTTTATCGAGGTAAAGAGGAAGTTAACAGGGGCGGAAGTCTTAGCGCATTACGATCCGAAAAAGACAGTGATCGTGACGTGTGACGCGAGCCCGAGAGGAGTGAGCGCGGTGCTAGCGCAGCCGGGGGTCTGCGGCGAGCGCCCGGTCGCTTATGCGTCGCGCACACTCACTACTGCGGAGAAAAACTATTCGCAGATACATCGCGAAGCCTTAGCCATAATATTCGCAGTTAGGAAATTTCACCAGTATTTATATGGCCGTAAATTCATACTGCGTACGGATCATAAGCCTTTAGTTTCTATCTTGGGACCTAATAAAGGCATACCCACGATGACCGCTAGTAGGATGCTACGTTGGGCGGTCATACTTTTAGCTTACGATTATGACATAGAGTACATTAAGACCTCGGATAATCAGGCGGATGGGCTGTCTAGGCTACCAGCAGAGACGGAGAAGGTTTCAAGAGAGGGAGAATCCATTCCAGAGCAGACATTTTTACATTTTGCGCAGGATGCTCTGTTATTAAATTATAATGAAATTAAAAAGCAAACGGTTAGGGATCCTAATTTAGTTAGAGTGTTAAGTTACGTACGTGACGGTTGGCCAGACGTATGTGACCTTGAAGGATTGAAACCCTACTATAATAGGAAGTTAGAACTTTATGAGGAACTAGGATGCGTAATGTGGGGTCATAGAGTAGTAATACCGGAGGCTTGTCGGGAAAGGGTTCTTAAAATCATACACGAGCCTCATATGGGCATAGTAAAATCAAAAGCGTTAGCTCGTAGTTATGTGTGGTGGCCCGGCATCGACGAAGCGGTGGAGAGGCAGTGTCGCGTTTGCACCGTGTGCGCGGCGCATGCAGACGCCCCACCGCGCGCTTCGCCGCGCGTGTGGCCCTGGCCTAGCCGGCTATGGTCACGGTTGCACATAGATTTCCTAGGTCCAATAGAGGGGAAATTATTTTTGATAGTTGTAGATGCTATGTCTAAGTGGCTGGAGGTATTTCCTGTCTTGAGTACTGCTGCAAGTAGCACCATAGCTCGGTTAAGTGAACTGTGGGGTCGGTTCGGTATTCCTAGGCAGATAGTGTCTGATAATGGGCCACCGTTCACCAGTAGGGAATTTGTACAATTTTTAAAAGGGGATGGCGTCGAACACATTTTTACTGCTCCATATCATCCTGCCTCAAACGGAGCCGCGGAAAACGCAGTTAGGACTGTAAAGAAGGTCATTAAAAAAGCTATAATGGAACAGGAGAACATAGGATTTGTTTTAAATCGGTTCTTACTTTATTACCGCAACACCGAACATACGTCAACGGGGGAAACTCCTTCGATGTTGCTTATGAACAGACCACTTCGGACTCGACTAGACAATTTAAAACCTGATAGGGAACGTAGAATGTGTCAAGTGCAACAACGCCAGGTAGATAACGCGGGGGGTAGTGAGAGGCAAATCGGTATCGGAGAGGAGGTTTGGTATCGTCAACATTTGAAATCTGAAAAGTGGGCTCCGGGTACCGTGGTGAGTGCTACAGGATCTAGGGATTTCCAAATACTAGATAAAAGTGGTAACGAGGTACATCGACATATCGATCAACTTAAACGTAAGTCGAGGGGGTCGCTTGTAGTCCCTACAGATGTACGGCAGTCACTATCGGGTGCGGCGAGCCCCGAGAGCCCGGATAAGAGTTGTAGGGGAGAAGGGAGTAGTCAGGTTAACGTGGCGGATTCACAGACACCAGAAAAACAGCTGGTTAATACAGACCCGCCAACACCTGGAGAGGAACCAACCGCGAACCAGAGTGATGAATTCACGACACCGCCCTCCGCGCCTGTGCCGCCCCAGTCGCGCCCTATTCGCAAGTGTAGACACAATAAACATATTAATTATAAGTTATCTTAAGTTTTAGGTATGTTAAATGTAATGTTAATAAACTGTTGTAAGTGTTATTTAAGTGTGGAGAGATGTAGTGTATTTGATATCACTAATGTAGGTAGATATAAATAAGTTAAGTACTTAAGAAATGTACAGACACCCCTCGCATTCATTCCTGAATAAACTGTGCTTTCGTATATACGTCATATTATTTCTACTTGCTACCGATACTATACCTTCAACGAAAACAAAAAATTAACAAAATTCAAACTAAATGTGATAATATCTAAGTTTTATTTGCCGGACTTCAATAAAAGAGGTGTTATTAGACGGGTCTAGATGAGAGCCGTCTAAACTGTAAAAATGAAAACTTTAAGATGAGGGATTATCGAGTAAATCGACAAAAACCTCTAAAAATTTCGAAAATTTCAGGATTTAAAAAAATCCTAAGTACAAAATAAAAAAAAAATCTCTATTTTTCAGGATTATCTTCTCCTACGGGACGCAGGAGAGCACTCAGGGTCAATTTGAAGTAACGGCGGTTAGTCAAATAGCGAAAAACAAGAAAAAACTTCGTAAATTTACTCGAAATGTGTGTCCCCAAGGTAGACTTTTAACTTTAGTACTGAAAATCTTATAACTGAAAATTTTTGATATACCACACACCCGAACCGGACAAATGGGGTGTCGATCGACGGGTTTCGGCGAGACCTTCCTAAATATGCAAAAATTTAGACTTTAAATATAAGGGCTGACGAGTTATTCGACAAAAACCTCAAAAAATACCAAAATGTATGTTTATATATCGAAATTTTCAAAATTCTATGTACCGGACTTATGTAAAAAGCTATTTACTAGGTAGATCTAGATAAGATCTAACTAGGTTTATATAATAATAAACTACAAAAAAAAGTATTATCGAAATATTCGACAATAACCTTCAACAAAAACAAAAATTAACAAAATTCAAACTAAATGTGATAATATCTAAGTTTTATTTGCCGGACTTCAATAAAAGAGGTGTTATCAGACGGGTCTAGATAAGAGCCGTCTAAACTGTAAGAATTAAAACTTTAAGATGAGTGATTATCGAGTAAATCGACAAAAACCTCTAAAAATTTCGAAAATTTAAGGATTTAAAAAATCCTAAGCACAAAATAAAAAAAAATCTCTATTTTTCAGGATTATCTTCACCTACGGGACGCAGGAGAGTACTCAGGGTCAAATCGAAACAACGGCGGTAAGTCAAATAGCCAAAAACAAGATAAAACTTCGTAAATTTGCTCCAAATGTGTGTCCCTAAGGTAGACTTTTAACTTTAGTACTGAAAATCTTACAACTGAAAATTTTTGATATTCCACTAGCCCGAACCGGACAAATGGGGTGTCGATCGACGGGTTTCGGCGAGACCTTCCTAAATATGCAAAAATTTAGACTTTAAATATAAGGGCTGACGAGTTATTCGACAAAAACCTCAAAAAATACCAAAATGTATGTTTATATATCGAAATTTTCAAAATTCTATGTACCGGACTTATGTAAAAAGCTATTTACTAGGTAGATCTAGATAAGATCTAACTAGGTTTATATAATAATAAACTACGAAAAAAAGTATTATCGAAATATTCGACAATAACCTTCAACAAAAACAAAAAATTAACAAAATTCAAACTAAATGTGATAATATCTAAGTTTTATTTGCCGGACTTCAATAAAAGAGGTGTTATCAGACGGGTCTAGATAAGAGCCGTCTAAACTGTAAGAATTAAAACTTTAAGATGAGTGATTATCGAGTAAATCGATAAAAACCTCTAAAAATTTCGAAAATTTAAGGATTTAAAAAATCCTAAGCACAAAATAAAAAAAAATCTCTATTTTTCAGGATTATCTTCTCCTACGGGACGCAGGAGAGCACTCAGGGTCAAATCGAAACAACGGCGGTAAGTCAAATAGCCAAAAACAAGATAAAACTTCGTAATTTGCTCCAAATGTGTGTCCCTAAGGTAGACTTTTAACTTTAGTACTGAAAATCTTACAACTGAAAATTTTTGATATTCCACTAGCCCGAACCGGACAAATGGGGCGTCAATCGACGGGTCTCGGCGAGACCTTCCTAAATATGCAAAAATTTAGACTTTAAATATAAGGGCTGACGAGTTATTCGACAAAAACCTCAAAAAATACCAAAATGTATGTTTATATATCGAAATTTTCAAACTTCTATGTACCGGACTTATGTAAAAAGCTATTTACTAGGTAGATCTAGATGAGATCTAACTAGGTTTATATAATATAAGAAACTACAAAAATAAGTATTATCGAAATATTAGACAATAACCTTCAACAGAAACAAAAAATTAACAAAATTGAAACTAAATGCGATAATATCTAAGTTTTATTTGCCGGACTTCAATAAAAGAGGTGTTATTAGACGGGTCTAGATGAGAGCCGTCTAAACTGTAAGAATTAAAACTTTAAGATGAGGGATTATCGAGTAAATCGATAAAAACCTCTAAAAAATTTAAAAATTTCAAGATTTTAAAAATCCTAAGTACAAATAATAAATTTTTCTGTATTTTTCAGGATTATCTTCTCCTACGGGACGCAGGAGAGCACTCAGGGTCAATTTGAAGCAACGGCGGTAAGTCAAATAGCCAAAAACAAGAAAAAACTTCGTAAATTTGCTCCAAATGTGTGTCCCTAAGGTAGACTTTTAACTTTAGTACTAAAAATCTTACCACTGAAAATTTTTGATATTCCACTAGCCCAAACCGGACAAATGGGGCGTCAATCGACGGGTCTCGGCGAGACCTTCCTAAATATGCAAAAATTTAGACTTTAAATATAAGGGCTGCCGAGTTATTCGACAAAAACCTCAAAAAATACCAAAATGTATGTTTATATATCGAAATTTTCAAACTTCTATGTACCGGACTTATGTAAAAAACTATTTACTAGGTAGATCTAGATGAGATCTAACTAGGTTTATATAATATAAGAAACTACAAAAATAAGTATTATCGAAATATTAGACAATAACCTTCAACAAAAACAAAAAATTAACAAAATTGAAACTAAATTTGATAATATCTAAGTTTTATTTGCCGGACTTCAATAAAAGAGGTGTTATTGGACGAGTCTAGATGAGAGCCGTCTAAACTGTAAGAATTAAAACTTTAAGATGAGGGATTATCGAGTAAATCGACAAAAACCTCTAAAAATTTAAAAATTTCAAGATTTTAAAAATCCTAAGCGCAAATAATAAATTTTTCTGTATTTTTTAGGATTATCTTCTCCTACGGGACGCAGGAAAGCACTCAGGGTCAAATCGAAACAACGGCGGTAAGTCAAATAGCCAAAAACAAGAAAAAACTTCGTAAATTTGCTCCAAATGTGTGTCCCTAAGGTAGACTTTTAACTTTAGTACTAAAAATGTTACAACTGAAAATTTTTGATATTCCACTAGCCCAAACCAGACAAATGGGGCGTCAATCGACGGGTCTCGGCGAGACCTTCCTAAATATGCAAAAATTTAGACTTTAAATATAAGGGCTGCTGAGTTATTCGACAGAAACCTCAAAAAATACCAAAATGTATGTTTATATATCGAAATTTTCAAACTTCTAGGTACCGGACTTATGTAAAAAGCTATTTACTAGGTAGATCTAGATGAGATCTAACTAGGTTTATATAATAAGAAACTACAAAAATAAGTATTATTGAAATATTCGACAATAACCTTCAACAAAAACAAAAAATTAACAAAATTCAAACTAAATGTGATAATATCTAAGTTTTATTTGCCGGACTTCAATAAAAGAGGTGTTATCAGACGGGTCTAGATAAGAGCCGTCTAAACTGTAAGAATTAAAACTTTAAGATGAGGGATTATCGAGTAAATCGACAAAAACCTCTAAAAATTTCGAAAATTTCAGGATTTAAAAAATCTTAAGTACAAAATAAAAAAAAAATCTCTATTTTTCAGGATTATCTTCTCCTACGGGACGAAGGAGAGCACTCAGGGTCAAATCGAAACAACGGCGGTAAGTCAAATAGCCAAAAACAAGATAAAACTTCGTAAATTTGCTCCAAATGTGTGTCCCTAAGGTAGACTTTTAACTTTAGTACTGAAAATGTTACAACTGAAAATTTTTGATATTCCACTAGCCCGAACCGGACAAATGGGAAGTCAATCGACGGGTCTCGGCGAGACCTTCCTAAATATGCAAAAATTTAGACTTTAAATATAAGGGCTGTCGAGTTATTCGACAAAAACCTCAAAAAATACCAAAATGTATGTTTATATATCGAAATTTTCAAACTTCTATGTACCGGACTTATGTAAAAAGCTATTTACTAGGTAGATCTAGATGAGATCTAACTAGGTTTATATAATATAAGAAACTACAAAAATAAGTATTATCGAAATATTAGACAATAACCTTCAACAGAAACAAAAAATTAACAAAATTGAAACTAAATGTGATAATATCTAAGTTTTATTTGCCGGACTTCAATAAAAGAGGTGTTATCAGACGGGTCTAGATAAGAGCCGTCTAAACTGTAAGAATTAAAACTTTAAGATGAGGGATTATCGAGTAAATCGACAAAAACCTCTAAAAATTTCGAAAATTTCAGGATTTAAAAAATCCTAAGTACAAAATAAAAAAAAATCTCTATTTTTCAGGATTATCTTCTCCTACGGGACGCAGGAGAGCACCCAGGGTCAAATCAAAACAACGGCGGTAAGTCAAATAGCCAAAAACAAGAAAAAACTTCGTAAATTTGCTCCAAATGTGTGTCCCTAAGGTAGACTTTTAACTTTAGTACTAAAAATGTTACAACTGAAAATTTTTGATATTCCACTAGCCCAAACCGGACAAATTGGGCGTCTATCGACGGGTCTCGGCGAGACCTTCCTAAATATGCAAAAATTTAGACTTTAAATATAAGGGCTGACGAGTTATTCGACAAAAACCTCAAAAAATACCAAAATGTATGTTTATATATCGAAATTTTCAAACTTCTATGTACCGGACTTGTGTAAAAAGCTATTTACTAGGTAGATCTAGATGAGATCTAACTAGGTTTATATAATAAGAAACTACAAAAATAAGTATTATTGAAATATTCGACAATAACCTTCAACAAAAACAAAAAATTAACAAAATTCAAACTAAATGTGATAATATCTAAGTTTTATTTGCCGGACTTCAATAAAAGAGGTGTTATCAGACGGGTCTAGATAAGAGCCGTCTAAACTGTAAGAATTAAAACTTTAAGATGAGGGATTATCGAGTAAATCGACAAAAACCTCTAAAAATTTCGAAAATTTCAGGATTTAAAAAATCCTAAGTACAAAATAAAAAAAAATCTCTATTTTTCAGGATTATCTTCTCCTACGGGACGCAGGAGAGCACTCAGGGTCAAATCGAAACAACGGCGGTAAGTCAAATAGCCAAAAACAAGATAAAACTTCGTAAATTTGCTCCAAATGTGTGTCCCTAAGGTAGACTTTTAACTTTAGTACTGAAAATCTTACAACTGAAAATTTTTGATATTCCACTAGCCCGAACCGGACAAATGGGAAGTCAATCGACGGGTCTCGGCGAGACCTTCCTAAATATGCAAAAATTTAGACTTTAAATATAAGGGCTGACGAGTTATTCGACAAAAACCTCAAAAAATACCAAAATGTATGTTTATATATCGAAATTTTCAAACTTCTATGTACCGGACTTATGTAAAAAGCTATTTACTAGGTAGATCTAGATGAGATCTAACTAGGTTTATATAATATAAGAAACTACAAAAATAAGTATTATCGAAATATTAGACAATAACCTTCAACAGAAACAAAAAATTAACAAAATTGAAACTAAATGCGATAATATCTACGTTTTATTTGCCGGACTTCAATAAAAGAGGTGTTATTAGACGGGTCTAGATGAGAGCCGTCTAAACTGTAAGAATTAAAACTTTAAGATGAGGGATTATCGAGTAAATCGATAAAAACCTCTAAAAAATTTAAAAATTTCAAGATTTTAAAAATCCTAAGTACAAATAATAATTTTTTCTGTATTTTTCAGGATTATCTTCTCCTACGGGACGCAGGAGAGCACTCAGGGTCAATTTGAAGCAACGGCGGTAAGTCAAATAGCCAAAAACAAGAGAAAAAACTTCGTAAATTTGCTCCAAATGTGTGTCCCTAAGGTAGACTTTTAACTTTAGTACTAAAAATCTTACCACTGAAAATTTTTGATATTCCACTAGCCCAAACCGGACAAATGGGGCGTCAATCGACGGGTCTCGGCGAGACCTTCCTAAATATGCAAAAATTTAGACTTTAAATATAAGGGCTGCCGAGTTATTCGACAAAAACCTCAAAAAATACCAAAATGTATGTTTATATATCGAAATTTTCAAACTTCTATGTACCGGACTTATGTAAAAAGCTATTTACTAGGTAGATCTAGATGAGATCTAACTAGGTTTATATAATATAAGAAACTACAAAAATAAGTATTATCGAAATATTAGACAATAACCTTCAACAAAAACAAAAAATTAACAAAATTGAAACTAAATTTGATAATATCTAAGTTTTATTTGCCGGACTTCAATAAAAGAGGTGTTATTGGACGAGTCTAGATGAGAGCCGTCTAAACTGTAAGAATTAAAACTTTAAGATGAGGGATTATCGAGTAAATCGACAAAAACCTCTAAAAAATTTAAAAATTTCAAGATTTTTAAAATCCTAAGCACAAATAATAAATTTTTCTGTATTTTTCAGGATTATCTTCTCCTACGGGACGCAGGAAAGCACTCAGGGTCAAATCAAAACAACGGCGGTAAGTCAATTTGACTGCACGGTTGGCCGAGTGGTGTCAGCGGTCGCCATGCCGCTTGCTACTGCGCCAAGTGTCGTGGGTTCAAATCCCACGCGGTACCTACAACACTTTGTGTGATCCACGAATTGTTGTCCCGAGTCTGGATGTTCTTTGTGTCCGTTTCATGTATGTTTGTAAAGTCCCCCACGACACAGGATGTTTATTCCTAATGTGGGAGTTGTCTTTTAAAAAAAAAAAAAATAAAAAAAAAAAAATAAAAAAAAAAAAATAGCCAAAAACAAGAAAAAACTTCGTAAATTTGCTCCAAATGTGTGTCCCTAAGGTAGACTTTTAACTTTAGTACTAAAAATGTTACAACTGAAAATTTTTGATATTCCACTAGCCCAAACCAGACAAATGGGGCGTCAATCGACGGGTCTCGGCGAGACCTTCCTAAATATGCAAAAATTTAGACTTTAAATATAAGGGCTGCTGAGTTATTCGACAGAAACCTCAAAAAATACCAAAATGTATGTTTATATATCGAAATTTTCAAACTTCTAGGTACCGGACTTATGTAAAAAGCTATTTACTAGGTAGATCTAGATGAGATCTAACTAGGTTTATATAATAAGAAACTACAAAAATAAGTATTATTGAAATATTCGACAATAACCTTCAACAAAAACAAAAAATTAACAAAATTCAAACTAAATGTGATAATATCTAAGTTTTACTTTGCCGGACTTCAATAAAAGAGGTGTTATCAGACGGGTCTAGATGAGAGCCGTCTAAACTGTAAAAATGAAAACTTTAAGATGAGGGATTATCGAGTAAATCGACAAAAACCTCTATAAATTTCGAAAATTTCAGGATTTAAAAAATCTTAAGTACAAAATAAAAAAAAAATCTCTATTTTTCAGGATTATCTTCTCCTACGGGACGAAGGAGAGCACTCAGGGTCAAATCGAAACAACGGCGGTAAGTCAAATAGCCAAAAACAAGATAAAACTTCGTAAATTTGCTCCAAATGTGTGTCCCTAAGGTAGACTTTTAACGTTAGTACTGAAAATGTTACAACTGAAAATTTTTGATATTCCACTAGCCCGAACCGGACAAATGGGAAGTCAATCGACGGGTCTCGGCGAGACCTTCCTAAATATGCAAAAATTTAGACTTTAAATATAAGGGCTGTCGAGTTATTCGACAAAAACCTCAAAAAATACCAAAATGTATGTTTATATATCGAAATTTTCAAACTTCTATGTACCGGACTTATGTAAAAAGCTATTTACTAGGTAGATCTAGATGAGATCTAACTAGGTTTATATAATATAAGAAACTACAAAAATAAGTATTATCGAAATATTAGACAATAACCTTCAACAGAAACAAAAAATTAACAAAATTGAAACTAAATGTGATAATATCTAAGTTTTATTTGCCGGACTTCAATAAAAGAGGTGTTATCAGACGGGTCTAGATAAGAGCCGTCTAAACTGTAAGAATTAAAACTTTAAGATGAGGGATTATCGAGTAAATCGACAAAAACCTCTAAAAATTTCGAAAATTTCAGGATTTAAAAAATCCTAAGTACAAAATAAAAAAAAATCTCTATTTTTCAGGATTATCTTCTCCTACGGGACGCAGGAGAGCACCCAGGGTCAAATCAAAACAACGGCGGTAAGTCAAATAGCCAAAAACAAGAAAAAACTTCGTGAATTCGCTCCAAATGTGTGTCCCTAAGATAGACTTTTAACTTTAGTACTAAAAATGTTACAACTGAAAATTTTTGATATTCCACTAGCCCAAACCGGACAAATTGGGCGTCTATCGACGGGTCTCGGCGAGACCTTCCTAAATATGCAAAAATTTAGACTTTAAATATAAGGGCTGACGAGTTATTCGACAAAAACCTCAAAAAATACCAAAATGTATGTTTATATATCGAAATTTTCAAACTTCTATGTACCGGACTTGTGTAAAAAGCTATTTACTAGGTAGATCTAGATGAGATCTAACTAGGTTTATATAATAAGAAACTACAAAAATAAGTATTATTGAAATATTCGACAATAACCTTCAACAAAAACAAAAAATTAACAAAATTCAAACTAAATGTGATAATATCTAAGTTTTATTTGCCGGACTTCAATAAAAGAGGTGTTATTAGACGGGTCTAGATAAGAGCCGTCTAAACTGTAAGAAATAAAACTTTAAGATGAGGGATTATCGAGTAAATCGACAAAAACCTCTAAAAATTTCGAAAATTTCAGGATTTAAAAAATCCTAAGTACAAAATAAAAAAAAATCTCTATTTTTCAGGATAATCTTCTCCTACGGGACGCAGGAGAGCACTCAGGGTCAAATCGAAACAACGGCGGTAAGTCAAATAGCCAAAAACAAGATAAAACTTCGTAAATTTGCTCCAAATGTGTGTCCCTAAGGTAGACTTTTAACTTTAGTACTGAAAATCTTACAACTGAAATTTTTTGATATTCCACTAGCCCGAACCGGACAAATGGGAAGTCAATCGACGGGTCTCGGCGAGACCTTCCTAAATATGCAAAAATTTAGACTTTAAATATAAGGGCTGACGAGTTATTCGACAAAAACCTCAAAAAATACCAAAATGTATGTTTATATATCGAAATTTTCAAACTTCTATGTACCGGACTTATGTAAAAAGCTATTTACAAGGTAGATCTAGATGAGATCTAACTAGGTTTTTATAATATAAGAAACTACAAAAATAAGTATTATCGAAATATTCGACAATAACCTTCAACAAAAACAAAAAATTAACAAAATTCAAACTAAATGTGATAATATCTAAGTTTTATTTGCCGGACTTCAATAAAAGAGGTGTTATTAGACGGGTCTAGATGAAAGCCGTCTAAACTGTAAAAATGAAACTTTAAGATGAGGGATTATCGAGTAAATCGACAAAAACCTCTAAAAATTTCGAAAATTTTAGGATTTAAAAAATCCTAAGTACAAAATAAAAAAAAATCTCTATTTTTCAGGATTATCTTCTCCTACGGGACGCAGGAGAGCACTCAGGGTCAAATCGAAACAACGGCGGTAAGTCAAATAGCCAAAAACAAGAAAAACTTCGTAAATTTGCTCCAAATGTGTGTCCCTAAGGTAGACTTTTAACTTTAGTACTAAAAATGTTACAACTGAAATTTTTGATATTCCACTAGCCCAACCCGGACAAATGGGGCGTCAATCGACGGGTCTCGGCGAGACCTTCCTAAATATGCAAAAATTTAGACTTTAAATATAAGGGGCTGACGAGTTATTCGACAAAAACCTCAAAAAATACCAAAATGTATGTTTATATATCGAAATTTTCAAACTTCTATGTACCGGACTTATGTAAAAAGCTATTTACTAGGTAGATCTAGATGAGATCTAACTAGGTTTTTATAATATAAGAAACTACAAAAATAAGTATTATCGAAATATTAGACAATAACCTTCAACAAAAACAAAAAATTAACAAAATTGAAACTAAATTTGATAATATCTAAGTTTTATTTGCCGGACTTCAATAAAAGAGGTGTTATTAGACGGGTCTAGATGAGAGCCGTCTAAACTGTAAAAATGAAAACTTTAAGATGAGGGATTATCGAGTAAATCGACAAAAACCTCTAAAAATTTCGAAAATTTTAGGATTTAAAAAATCCTAAGTACAAAATAAAAAAATAATCTCTATTTTTCAGGATTATCTTCTCCTACGGGACGCAGGAGAGCACTCAGGGTCAAATCGAAACAACGGCGGTAAGTCAAATAGCCAAAAACAAGATAAAACTTCGTAAATTTGCTCCAAATGTGTGTCCCTAAGGTAGACTTTTAACTTTAGTACTGAAAATCTTACAACTGAAAATTTTTGATATTCCATTAGCCCGAACCAGACAAATGCGGCGTCAATCGACGGGTCTCGGCGAGACCTTCCTAAATATGCAAAAATTTATACTTTAAATATAAGGGCTGCCGAGTTATTCGACAAAAACCTCAAAAAATACCAAAATGTATGTTTATATATCGAAATTTTCAAACTTCTATGTACCGGACTTATGTAAAAAGCTATTTACTAGGTAGATCTAGATGAGATCTAACTAGGTTTATATAATATAAGAAACTACAAAAATAAGTATTATCGAAATATTAGACAATAACCTTCAACAAAAACAAAAAATTAACAAAATTGAAACTAAATGCGATAATATCTAAGTTTTATTTGCCGGACTTCAATAAAAGAGGTGTTATTAGACGGGTCTAGATGAGAGCCGTCTAAACTGTAAGAATTAAAACTTTAAGATGAGGGATTATCGAGTAAATCGACAAAAACCTCTAAAAATTTCGAAAATTTCTGGATTTGAAAAATCCTAAGTACAAAATTAAAAAAAAAACTCTATTTTTCAGTATTATCTTCTCCTACGGGACGCAGGAGAGCACTCAGGGTCAATTTGAAGCAACGGCGGTAAGTCAAATAGCCAAAAACAAGAAAAAACTTCGTAAATTTGCTCCAAATGTGTGTCCCTAAGGTAGACTTTTAACTTTAGTACTAAAAATCTTACAACTGAAACATTTTTGATATTCCATTAGCCCGAACCAGACAAATGCGGCGTCAATCGACGGGTCTCGGCGAGACCTTCCTAAATACGCAAAAATTTATACTTTAAATATAAGGGCTGCCGGGTTATTCGACAAAAACCTCAAAAAATACCAAAATGTATGTTTATATATCGAAATTTTCAAAATTCTATGTACCGGACTTATGTAAAAAGCTATTTACTAGGTAGATCTAGATAAGATCTAACTAGGTTTATATAATAATAAACTACAAAAATAAGTATTATCGAAATATTCGACAATAACCTTCAACAAAAACAAAAAATTAACAAAATTCAAACTAAATGTGATAATATCTAAGTTTTATTTGCCGGACTTCAATAAAAGAGGTGTAATCAGACGGGTCTAGATAAGAGCCGTCTAAACTGTAAGAATTAAAACTTTAAGATGAGGGATTATCGAGTAAATCGACAAAAACCTCTAAAAATTTCGAAAATTTCAGGATTTAAAAAATCCTAAGTACAAAATAAAACAAAATCTCTATTTTTCAGGATGATCTTCTCCTACGGGACGCAGGAGAGCACTCGGGGTCAAATCGAAACAACGGCGGTAAGTCAAATAGCCAAAAACAAGATAAAACTTCGTAAATTTGCTCCAAATGTGTGTCCCTAAGTTAGACTTAACTTTAGTACTGAAAATCTTACAACTGAAAATTTTTGATATTCCACTAGCCCGAACCGGACAAATGGGAAGTCAATCGACGGGTCTCGGCGAGACCTTACTAAATATGCAAAAATTTAGACTTTAAATATAAGGGCTGACGAGTTATTCGACAAAAACCTCAAAAAATACCAAAATGTATGTTTATATATCGAAAATTTCAAATTTCTATGTACCGGACTTATGTGAAAAGCTATTTAATATGTAGATCTAGATGAGATCTGACTAGGTTTATATAATAATAAACTACAAAAATAAGTATTATCGAAATATTCGACAATAACCTTCAACAAAAACAAAAAATTAACAAAATTCAAACTAAATGTGATAATATCTAAGTTTTATTTGCCGGACTTCAATAAAAGAGGTGTTATTAGACGGGTCTAGATGAGAGCCGTCTAAACTGTAAAAATGAAAACTTTAAGATGAGGGATTATCGAGTAAATCGACAAAAACCTCTAAAAATTTCGAAAATTTCAGGATTTAAAAAATCCTAAGTACAAAATAAATAAAAATCTCTATTTTTCAGGATTATCTTCTCCTACGGATAGCAGGAGAGCACTCAGGGTCAATTTGAAGCAACGGCGGTAAGTCAAATAGCCAAAAACAAGATAAAACTTCGTAAATTTGCTCCAAATGTGTGTCCCTAAGGTATACTTTTAACTTTAGTACTAAAAATCTTACAACTGAAAATTTTTGATATTCCACTAGCCCGAACCAGACAAATGCGGCGTCAATCGACGGGTCTCGGCGAGACCTTCCTAAATATGCAAAAAATTATACTTTAAATATAAGAACTGCCGAGTTATTCGACAAAAACCTCAAAAAATACAAAATGTATGTTTATATATCGAAATTTTCAAACTTCTATGTACCGGACTTATGTAAAAAAGCTATTTACTAGGTAGATCTAGATGAGATCTAACTAGGTTTATATAATATAAGAAACTACAAAAATAAGTATTATCGAAATATTAGACAATAACCTTCAACAAAAACAAAAAATTAACAAAATTGAAACTAAATGTGATAATATCTAAGTTTTATTTGCCGGACTTCAATAAAAGAGGTGTTATCAGACGGGTCTAGATAAGAGCCGTCTAAACTGTAAGAATTAAAACTTTAAGATGAGGGATTATCGAGTAAATCGACAAAAACCTCTAAAAATTTCGAAAATTTCAGGATTTAAAAAATCCTAAGTACAAAATAAAAAAAAATCTCTATTTTTCAGGATTATCTTCTCCTACGGGACGCAGGAGAGCACTCAGGGTCAAATCGAAACAACGGCGGTAAGTCAAATAGCCAAAAACAAGATAAAACTTCGTAAATTTGCTCCAAATGTGTGTCCCTAAGGTAGACTTTTAACTTTAGTACTGAAAATCTTACAACTGAAAATTTTTGATATTCCACTAGCCCGAACCGGACAAATGGGAAGTCAATCGACGGGTCTC
The DNA here is from genome assembly GCA_916048165.1 of Spilarctia lutea. Taxonomy (NCBI): domain Eukaryota; kingdom Metazoa; phylum Arthropoda; class Insecta; order Lepidoptera; family Erebidae; genus Spilarctia; species Spilarctia lutea. The sequence continues at coordinate 37,296 of CAJZHC010000004.1, forward strand.
GGCGAGACCTTCCTAAATATGCAAAAATTTAGACTTTAAATATAAGGGCTGACGAGTTATTCGACAAAAACCTCAAAAAATACCAAAATGTATGTTTATATATCGAAATTTTCAAACTTCTATGTACCGGACTTATGTAAAAAGCTATTTACTAGGTAGATCTAGATGAGATCTAACTAGGTTTATATAATATAAGAAACTACAAAAGTAAGTATTATTGAAATATTAGACAATAACCTTCAACAAAAACAAAAAATTAACAAAATTCAAACTAAATGTGATAATATCTAAGTTTTATTTGCCGGACTTCAATAAAAGAGGTGTTATCAGACGGGTCTAGATAAGAGCCGTCTAAACTGTAAGAATTAAAACTTTAAGATGAGGGATTATCGAGTAAATCGACAAAAACCTCTAAAAAATTTAAAAATTTCAAGATTTTAAAAATCATAAGTACAAATAATAAATTTTTCTGTATTTTTCAGGATTATCTTCTCCTACGGGACGCAGGAGAGCACTCAGGGTCAAATCGAAACAACGGCGGTAAGTCAAATAGCCAAAAACAAGATGAAACTTCGTAAATTTGCTCCAAATGTGTGTCCCTAAGGTAGACTTTTAACTTTAGTACTGAAAATCTTATAACTGAAAATTTTTAATATTCCTCTAGCTCAAACCGGACAAATGGGGTGTCAATCGACGGGTCTCGGCGAGACCTTCCTAAATATGCAAAAATTATGATTTTAAATATAAGGGTTGCCAAGTTATTCGACAAAAACCTCAAAAAATACCAAAATGTATGTTTATATATCGAAAATTTCAAACTTCTATGTACCGGACTTATGTAAAAAGCTATTTAATATGTAGATCTAGATGAGATCTGACTAGGTTTATATAATAAGAAACTACAAAAATAAGTATTATCGAAATATTCGACAATAACCTTCAACAAAAACAAAAAATTGACAAAATTCAAACTAAATGTGATAATATCTAAGTTTTATTTGCCGGACTTCAATAAAAGAGGTGTTATCAGACGGGTCTAGATAAGAGCCGTCTAAACTGTAAGAATTAAAACTTTAAGATGAGGGATTATCGAGTAAATCGACAAAAACCTCTAAAAATTTCGAAAATTTCAGGATTTAAAAAATCTTAAGTACAAAAAAAAAAAAAGTCTCTATAAAAATAGAGACTTTTTTTTTTTTTGTATGTTTTGTATGTTTATATATCGAAATTTTCAAACTTCTATGTACCGGACTTATGTAAAAAGCTATTTACTAGGTAGATCTAGATGAGATCTAACTAGGTTTATATAATATAAGAAACTACAAAAATAAGTATTATCGAAATATTAGACAATAACCTTCAACAAAAACAAAAAATTAACAAAATTGAAACTAAATGCGATAATATCTAAGTTTTATTTGCCGAACTTCAATAAAAGAGGTGTTATCAGACGGGTCTAGATAAGAGCCGTCTAAACTGTAAGAATTAAAACTTTAAGATGAGGGATTATCGAGTAAATCGACAAAAACCTCTAAAAAATTTAAAAATTTCAAGATTTTAAAAATCCTAAGTACAAATAATAAATTTTTCTGTATTTTTCAGGATTTATCTTCTCCTACGGGACGCAGGAGAGCACTCAGGGTCAAATCGAAACAACGGCGGTAAGTTCAAATAGCCAAAAACAAGAAAAAACTTCGTAAATTTGCTCTAAATGTGTGTCCCTAAGGTAGACTTTTAACTTTAGTACTAAAAATGTTACAACTGAAAATTTTTGATATTCCACTAGCCCAAACCGGACAAATGGGAAGTCAATCGACGGGTCTCGGCGAGACCTTCCTAAATATGCAAAAATTTAGACTTTCAATATAAGGGCTGCCGAGTTATTCGATAAAAACCTCAAAAAATACCAAAATGTATGTTTATATATCGAAATTTTCAAAATTCTATGTACCGGACTTATGTAAAAAGCTATTTACTAGGTAGATCTAGATGAGATCTAACTAGGTTTATATAATATAAGAAACTACAAAAATAAGTATTATCGAAATATTAGACAATAACCTTCAACAAAAACAAAAAATTAACAAAATTGAAACTAAATGTGATAATATCTAAGTTTTATTTGCCGGACTTCAATAAAAGAGGTGTTATCAGACGGGTCTAGATAAGAGCCGTCTAAACTGTAAGAATTAAAACTTTAAGATGAGGGATTATCGAGTAAATTGACAAAAACCTCTAAAAAATTTAAAAATTTCAAGATTTTAAAAATCATAAGTACAAATAATAAATTTTTCTGTATTTTTCAGGATTATCTTCTCCTACGGGACGCAGGAGAGCACTCAGGGTCAAATCGAAACAACGGCGGTAAGTCAAATAGCCAAAAACAAGATAAAACTTCGTAAATTTGCTCCAAATGTGTGTCCCTAAGGTAGACTTTTAACTTTAGTACTGAAAATCTTATAACTGAAAATTTTTAATATTCCTCTAGCTCAAACCGGACAAATGGGGTGTCAATCGACGGGTCTCGGCAAGACCTTCCTAAATATGCAAAAATTATGATTTTAAATATAAGGGTTGCCAAGTTATTCGACAAAAACCTCAAAAAATACCAAAATGTATGTTTATATATCGAAAATTTCAAACTTCTATGTACCGGACTTATGTAAAAAGCTATTTAATATGTAGATCTAGATGAGATCTGACTAGGTTTATATAATAAGAAACTACAAAAATAAGTATTATCGAAATATTCGACAATAACCTTCAACAAAAACAAAAAATTAACAAAATTCAAACTAAATGTGATAATATCTAAGTTTTATTTGCCGGACTTCAATAAAAGAGGTGTTATCAGACGGGTCTAGATAAGAGCCGTCTAAACTGTAAGAATTAAAACTTTAAGATGAGGGATTATCGAGTAAATCGACAAAAACCTCTAAAAATTTCGAAAATTTCAGGATTTAAAAAATCCTAAGTACAAAATAAAAAAAAATCTCTATTTTTCAGGATTATCTTCTCCTACGGGACGCAGGAGAGCACTCAGGGTCAAATCGAAACAACGGCGGTAAGTCAAATAGCCAAAAACAAGATAAAACTTCGTAAATTTGCTCCAAATGTGTGTCCCTAAGGTAGACTTTTAACTTTAGTACTGAAAATCTTACAACTGAAAATTTTTGATATTCCACTAGCCCGAACCGGACAAATGGGAAGTCAATCGACGGGTCTCGGCGAGACCTTCCTAAATATGCAAAAATTTAGACTTTAAATATAAGGGCTGACGAGTTATTCGACAAAAACCTCAAAAAATACCAAAATGTATGTTTATATATCGAAATTTTCAAACTTCTATGTACCGGACTTATGTAAAAAGCTATTTACTAGGTAGATCTAGATGAGATCTAACTAGGTTTATATAATATAAGAAACTACAAAAATAAGTATTATTGAAATATTAGACAATAACCTTCAACAAAAACAAAAAATTAACAAAATTCAAACTAAATGTGATAATATCTAAGTTTTATTTGCCGGACTTCAATAAAAGAGGTGTTATCAGACGGGTCTAGATAAGAGCCGTCTAAACTGTAAGAATTAAAACTTTAAGATGAGGGATTATCGAGTAAATCGACAAAAACCTCTAAAAAATTTAAAAATTTCAAGATTTTAAAAATCATAAGTACAAATAATAAATTTTTCTGTATTTTTCAGGATTATCTTCTCCTACGGGACGCAGGAGAGCACTCAGGGTCAAATCGAAACAACGGCGGTAAGTCAAATAGCCAAAAACAAGATGAAACTTCGTAAATTTGCTCCAAATGTGTGTCCCTAAGGTAGACTTTTAACTTTAGTACTGAAAATCTTATAACTGAAAATTTTTAATATTCCTCTAGCTCAAACCGGACAAATGGGGTGTCAATCGACGGGTCTCGGCGAGACCTTCCTAAATATGCAAAAATTATGATTTTAAATATAAGGGTTGCCAAGTTATTCGACAAAAACCTCAAAAAATACCAAAATGTATGTTTATATATCGAAAATTTCAAACTTCTATGTACCGGACTTATGTAAAAAGCTATTTAATATGTAGATCTAGATGAGATCTGACTAGGTTTATATAATAAGAAACTACAAAAATAAGTATTATCGAAATATTCGACAATAACCTTCAACAAAAACAAAAAATTGACAAAATTCAAACTAAATGTGATAATATCTAAGTTTTATTTGCCGGACTTCAATAAAAGAGGTGTTATCAGACGGGTCTAGATAAGAGCCGTCTAAACTGTAAGAATTAAAACTTTAAGATAAGGGATTATCGAGTAAATCGACAAAAACCTCTAAAAATTTCGAAAATTTCAGGATTTAAAAAATCTTAAGTACAAAAAAAAAAAAAAGTCTCTATTTTTCAGGATTATCTTCTCCTACGGGACGCAGGAGAGCACTCAGGGTCAAATCGAAACAACGGCGGTAAGTCAAATAGCCAAAAACAAGATAAAACTTCGTAAATTTGCTCCAAATGTGTGTCCCTAAGGTAGACTTTTAACTTTAGTACTGAAAATCTTACAACTTAAAATTTTTGATATTCCACTAGCCCGAACCGGACAAATGGGAAGTCAATCGACGGGTCTCGGCGAGACCTTCCTAAATATGCAAAAATTTAGACTTTAAATATAAGGGCTGACGAGTTATTCGACAAAAACCTCAAAAAATACCAAAATGTATGTTTATATATCGAAATTTTCAAACTTCTATGTACCGGACTTATGTAAAAAGCTATTTACTAGGTAGATCTAGATGAGATCTAACTAGGTTTATATAATATAAGAAACTACAAAAATAAGTATTATTGAAATATTAGACAATAACCTTCAACAAAAACAAAAAATTAACAAAATTCAAACTAAATGTGATAATATCTAAGTTTTATTTGCCGGACTTCAATAAAAGAGGTGTTATCAGACGGGTCTAGATAAGAGCCGTCTAAACTGTAAGAATTAAAACTTTAAGATGAGGGATTATCGAGTAAATCGACAAAAACCTCTAAAAAATTTAAAAATTTCAAGATTTTAAAAATCATAAGTACAAATAATAAATTTTTCTGTATTTTTCAGGATTATCTTCTCCTACGGGACGCAGGAGAGCACTCAGGGTCAAATCGAAACAACGGCGGTAAGTCAAATAGCCAAAAACAAGATGAAACTTCGTAAATTTGCTCCAAATGTGTGTCCCTAAGGTAGACTTTTAACTTTAGTACTGAAAATCTTATAACTGAAAATTTTTAATATTCCTCTAGCTCAAACCGGACAAATGGGGTGTCAATCGACGGGTCTCGGCGAGACCTTCCTAAATATGCAAAAATTATGATTTTAAATATAAGGGTTGCCAAGTTATTCGACAAAAACCTCAAAAAATACCAAAATGTATGTTTATATATCGAAAATTTCAAACTTCTATGTACCGGACTTATGTAAAAAGCTATTTAATATGTAGATCTAGATGAGATCTGACTAGGTTTATATAATAAGAAACTACAAAAATAAGTATTATCGAAATATTCGACAATAACCTTCAACAAAAACAAAAATTGACAAAATTCAAACTAAATGTGATAATATCTAAGTTTTATTTGCCGGACTTCAATAAAAGAGGTGTTATCAGACGGGTCTAGATAAGAGCCGTCTAAACTGTAAGAATTAAAACTTTAAGATAAGGGATTATCGAGTAAATCGACAAAAACCTCTAAAAATTTCGAAAATTTCAGGATTTAAAAAATCTTAAGTACAAAAAAAAAAAAGTCTCTATTTTTCAGGATTATCTTCTCCTACGGGACGCAGGAGAGCACTCAGGGTCAAATCGAAACAACGGCGGTAAGTCAAATAGCCAAAAACAAGATAAAACTTCGTAAATTTGCTCCAAATGTGTGTCCCTAAGGTAGACTTTTAACTTTAGTACTGAAAATCTTACAACTGAAAATTTTTGATATTCCACTAGCCCGAACCGGACAAATGGGAAGTCAATCGACGGGTCTCGGCGAGACCTTCCTAAATATGCAAAAATTTAGACATTAAATATAAGGGCTGACGAGTTATTCGACAAAAACCTCAAAAAATACCAAAATGTATGTTTATATATCGAAATTTTCAAACTTCTATGTACCGGACTTATGTAAAAAGCTATTTACTAGGTAGATCTAGATGAGATCTAACTAGGTTTATATAATATAAGAAACTACAAAAATAAGTATTATCGAAATATTAGACAATAACCTTCAACAAAAACAAAAAATTAACAAAATTGAAACTAAATGCGATAATATCTAAGTTTTATTTGCCGAACTTCAATAAAAGAGGTGTTATCAGACGGGTCTAGATAAGAGCCGTCTAAACTGTAAGAATTAAAACTTTAAGATGAGGGATTATCGAGTAAATCGACAAAAACCTCTAAAGAATTTAAAAATTTCAAGATTTTAAAAATCCTAAGTACAAATAATAAATTTTTCTGTATTTTTCAGGATTATCTTCTCCTACGGGACGCAGGAGAGCACTCAGGGTCAAATCGAAACAACGGCGGTAAGTCAAATAGCCAAAAACAAGAAAAAACTTCGTAAATTTGCTCTAAATGTGTGTCCCTAAGGTAGACTTTTAACTTTAGTACTAAAAATGTTACAACTGAAAATTTTTGATATTCCACTAGCCCAAACCGGACAAATGGGAAGTCAATCGACGGGTCTCGGCGAGACCTTCCTAAATATGCAAAAATTTAGACTTTCAATATAAGGGCTGCCGAGTTATTCGACAAAAACCTCAAAAAATACCAAAATGTATGTTTATATATCGAAATTTTCAAAATTCTATGTACCGGACTTATGTAAAAAGCTATTTACTAGGTAGATCTAGATGAGATCTAACTAGGTTTATATAATATAAGAAACTACAAAAATAAGTATTATCGAAATATTAGACAATAACCTTCAACAAAAACAAAAAATTAACAAAATTGAAACTAAATGTGATAATATCTAAGTTTTATTTGCCGGACTTCAATAAAAGAGGTGTTATCAGACGGGTCTAGATAAGAGCCGTCTAAACTGTAAGAATTAAAACTTTAAGATGAGGGATTATCGAGTAAATCGACAAAAACCTCTAAAAATTTCGAAAATTTCAGGATTTAAAAAATCCTAAGTACAAAATAAAAAAAAAATCTCTATTTTTCAGGATTATCTTCTCCTACGGGACGCAGGAGAGCACTCAGGGTCAAATCGAAACAATGGCGGTAAGTCAAATAGCCAAAAACAAGATAAAACTTCGTAAATTTGCTCCAAATGTGTGTCCCTAAGGTAGACTTTTAACTTTAGTACTGAAAATCTTACAACTGAAAATTTTTGATATTCCACTAGCCCGAACCGGACAAATGGGAAATCAATCGACGGGTCTCGGCGAGACCTTCCTAAATATGCAAAAATTTAGACTTTAAATATAAGGGTTGCCGAGTTATTCGACAAAAAACCTCAAAAAATACCAAAATGTATGTTTATATATCGAAAATTTCAAACTTCTATGTACCGGACTTATGTAGAAAGCTATTTAATATGTAGATCTAGATGAGATCTGACTAGGTTTATATAATAAGAAACTACAAAAATAAGTATTATCGAAATATTCGACAATAACCTTCAACAAAAATTAACAAAATTCAAACTAAATGTGATAATATCTAAGTTTTATTTGCCGGACTTCAATAAAAGAGGTGTTTTTAGACGGGTCTAGATGAGAGCCGTCTAAAATGTTAAAATGAAAACTTTAAGATTAGGGATTATCGAGTAAATCGACAAAAACCTCTAAAAATTTCGAAAATTTCAGGATTTAAAAAAATCCTAAGTACAAAATAAAAAAAAAAAACTCTATTTTTCAGTATTATCTTCTCCTACGGGACGCAGGAGAGCACTCAGGGTCAATTTGAAGGAACGGCGGTAAGTCAAATAGCGAAAAACAAGAAAAAACTTCGTAAATTTACTCGAAATGTGTGTCCCCAAGGTAGACTTTTAACTTTAGTACTGAAAATCTTATAACTGAAAATTTTTGATATACCACACACCCGAACCGGACAAATGGGGCGTCAATCGACGGGTCTCGGCGAGACCTTCCTAAATATGCAAAAATTTAGACTTTAAATATAAGGGCTGCCGAGTTATTCGACAAAAACCTCAAAAAATACCAAAATGTATGTTTATATATCGAAAATTTCAAACTTCTATGTACCGGACTTATGTAAAAAAATATTTACTAGGTAGATCTGGATGAGATCTAACTAGGTTTATATAATATAAGAAACTACAAAAATAAGTTTGGTAAGGCGGGTAATAATAATATTTCACTAACCTTAACCAATTTATCCGTATGCGTGTGCTAGTAGGTATGTCTTCAATAACTAGTCCAATTGTTGTTTCACACATATATTCATTACACATACGGAATATAAAAGTCAGAAGGATTAAAGAAGTTTAGCGAAATATTAGACAATAACCTTCAACAAAAACAAAAAATTAACAAAATTCAAACTAAATGTGATAATATCTAAGTTTTATTTGCCGGACTTCAATAAAAGAGGTGTTATTAGACGGGTCTAGAAAAGAGCCGTCTAAACTGTAAAAATGAAAACTTTAAGATGAGGGATTATCGAGTAAATCGACAAAAACCTCTAAAAATTTCGAAAATTTCAGGATTTAAAAAATCCTAAGTACAAAATAAAAAAAAATCTCTATTTTACAGGATTATCTTCTCCTACGGGACGCAGGAGAGCACTCAGGGTCAAATCGAAACAACGGCGGTAAGTCAAATAGCCAAAAACAAGATAAAACTTCGTAAATTTGCTCCAAATGTGTGTCCCTAAGGTAGACTTTTAACTTTAGTACTGAAAATCTTACAACTGAAAATTTCTGATATTCCACTAGCCCGAACCGAACAAATGGGAAGTCAATCGACGGGTCTCGGCGAGACCTTCCCAAATATGCAAAAATTTAGACTTTAAATATAAGGGCTGACGAGTTATTCGACAAAAACCTCAAAAAATACCAAAATGTATGTTTATATATCGAAATTTTCAAACTTCTATGTACCGGACTTATGTAAAAAGCTATTTACTAGGTAGATCTAGATGAGATCTAACTAGGTTTATATAATATAAGAAACTACAAAAATAAGTATTATCGAAATATTCGACAATAACCTTCAACAAAAACAAAAAATTAACAAAATTCAAACTAAATGTGATAATATCTAAGTTTTATTTGCCGGACTTCAATAAAAGAGGTGCTTTTAGACAGGTCTAGGTGAGAGCCGTCTAAACTGTAAGAATTAAAACTTTAAGATGAGGGATTATCGAGTAAATCGACAAAAACCTCTAAAAAATTTAAAAATTTCAAGATTTTAAAAATCCTAAGTACAAATAATAAGTTTTTCTGTATTTTTCAGGATTAACTTCTACGGGACGCAGGAGAGCACTCAGGGTCAAATCGAAACAACGGCGGTAAGTCAAATAGCCAAAAACAAGAAAAAACTTCGTAAATTTGCTCTAAATGTGTGTCCCTAAGGTAGACTTTTAACTTTAGTACTAAAAATGTTACAACTGAAAATTTTTGATATTCCACTAGCCCAAACCGGACAAATGGGGCGTCAATCGACGGGTTTCGGCGAGACCTTCCTAAATATGCAAAAATTTAGACTTTAAATATAAGGGCTGCCGAGTTATTCGACAAAAACCTCAAAAAATACCAAATTGTATGTTTATATATCGAAATTTTCAAAATTCTATGTACCGGACTTATGTAAAAAGCTATTTAATATGTAGATCTAGATGAGATCTGACTAGGTTTATATAATAAGAAACTACAAAAATAAGTATTATCGAAATATTCGACAATAACCTTCAACAAAAACAAAAAATTAACAAAATTCAAACTAAATGTGATAATATCTAAGTTTTATTTGCCGGACTTCAATAAAAGAGGTGTTATTAGACGTGTCTAGATGAGAGCCGTCTAAACTGTTAAAATGAAAACTTTAAGATTAGGGATTATCGAGTAAATCGACAAAAACCTCTAAAAATTTCGAAAATTTCAGGATTTAAAAAATCCTAAGTACAAAATTAAAAAAAAATCTCTATTTTTCAGGATTATCTTCTCCTACGGGACGCAGAAGAGCACTCAGGCTCAATTTGAAGCAACAGCGGTAAGTCAAATAGCGAAAAACAAGAAAAAACTTCGTAAATTTACTCGAAATGTGTGTCCCCAAGGTAGACTTTTAACTTTAGTACTGAAAATCTTATAACTGAAAATTTTTGATATACCACACACCCGAACCGGACAAATGGGGCGTCAATCGACGGGTCTCGGCGAGACCTTCCTAAATATGCAAAAATTTAGACTTTAAATATAAGGGCTGCCGAGTTATTCGACAAAAACCTCAAAAAATACCAAAATGTATGTTTATATATCGAAAATTTCAAACTTCTATGTACCGGACTTATGTAAAAAAATATTTACTAGGTAGATCTGGATGAGATCTAACTAGGTTTATATAATATAAGAAACTACAAAAATAAGTTTGGTAAGGCGGGTAATAATAATATTTCACTAACCTTAACCAATTTATCCGTATGCGTGTGCTAGTAGGTATGTCTTCAATAACTAGTCCAATTGTTGTTTCACACATATATTCATTACACATACGGAATATAAAAGTCAGAAGGATTAAAGAAGTTTAGCGAAATATTAGACAATAACCTTCAACAAAAACAAAAAATTAACAAAATTCAAACTAAATGTGATAATATCTAAGTTTTATTTGCCGGACTTCAATAAAAGAGGTGTTATTAGACGGGTCTAGAAAAGAGCCGTCTAAACTGTAAAAATGAAAACTTTAAGATGAGGGATTATCGAGTAAATCGACAAAAACCTCTAAAAATTTCGAAAATTTCAGGATTTAAAAAATCCTAAGTACAAAATAAAAAAAAATCTCTATTTTACAGGATTATCTTCTCCTACGGGATGCAGGAGAGCACTCAGGGTCAAATCGAAACAACGGCGGTAAGTCAAATAGCCAAAAACAAGATAAAACTTCGTAAATTTGCTCCAAATGTGTGTCCCTAAGGTAGACTTTTAACTTTAGTACTGAAAATCTTACAACTGAAAATTTCTGATATTCCACTAGCCCGAACCGAACAAATGGGAAGTCAATCGACGGGTCTCGGCGAGACCTTCCCAAATATGCAAAAATTTAGACTTTAAATATAAGGGCTGACGAGTTATTCGACAAAAACCTCAAAAAATACCAAAATGTATGTTTATATATCGAAATTTTCAAACTTCTATGTACCGGACTTATGTAAAAAGCTATTTACTAGGTAGATCTAGATGAGATCTAACTAGGTTTATATAATATAAGAAACTACAAAAATAAGTATTATCGAAATATTCGACAATAACCTTCAACAAAAACAAAAAATTAACAAAATTCAAACTAAATGTGATAATATCTAAGTTTTATTTGCCGGACTTCAATAAAAGAGGTGCTTTTAGACGGGTCTAGGTGAGAGCCGTCTAAACTGTAAGAATTAAAACTTTAAGATGAGGGATTATCGAGTAAATCGACAAAAACCTCTAAAAAATTAAAAAATTTCAAGATTTTAAAAATCCTAAGTACAAATAATAAGTTTTTCTGTATTTTTCAGGATTAACTTCTACGGGACGCAGGAGAGCACTCAGGGTCAAATCGAAACAACGGCGGTAAGTCAAATAGCCAAAAACAAGAAAAAACTTCGTAAATTTGCTCTAAATGTGTGTCCCTAAGGTAGACTTTTAACTTTAGTACTAAAAATGTTACAACTGAAAATTTTTGATATTCCACTAGCCCAAACCGGACAAATGGGGCGTCAATCGACGGGTTTCGGCGAGACCTTCCTAAATATGCAAAAATTTAGACTTTAAATATAAGGGCTGCCGAGTTATTCGACAAAAACCTCAAAAAATACCAAATTGTATGTTTATATATCGAAATTTTCAAAATTCTATGTACCGGACTTATGTAAAAAGCTATTTACTAGGTAGATCTAGATAAGATCTAACTAGGTTTATATAATAATAAACTACAAAAAAAAGTATTATCGAAATATTCGACATAACCTTCAACAAAAACAAAAAATTAACAAAATTCAAACTAAATGTGATAATATCTAAGTTTTATTTGCCGGACTTCAATAAAAGAGGTGTTATCAGACGGGTCTAGATAAGAGCCGTCTAAACTGAAAGAATTAAAACTTTAAGATGAGGGATTATCGAGTAAATCGACAAAAACCTCTAAAAATTTCGAAAATTTCAGGATTTAAAAAAATCCTAAGTACAAAATAAAAAAAAAACTCTATTTTTCCGTATTATCTTCTCCTACGGGACGCAGGAGAGCACTCAGGGTCAATTTGAAGCAACGGCGGTAAGTCAAATAGCCAAAAACAAGAAAAAACTTCGTAAATTTGCTCCAAATGTGTGTCCCTAAGGTAGACTTTTAACTTTAGTACTAAAAATGTTACAACTGAAAATTTTTGATATTCCACTAGCCCGAACCATACAAATGCGGCGTCAATCGACGGGTCTCGGCGAGACCTTCCTAAATATGCAAAAATTTAGACTTTAAATATAAGGGCTGCCGAGTTATTCGACAAAAACCTCAAAAAATACCAAATTGTATGTTTATATATCGAAATTTTCAAAATTCTATGTACCGGACTTATGTAAAAAGCTATTTACTAGGTAGATCTAGATAAGATCTAACTAGGTTTATATAATAATAAACTACAAAAAAAAGTATTATCGAAATATTCGACATAACCTTCAACAAAAACAAAAAATTAACAAAATTCAAACTAAATGTGATAATATCTAAGTTTTATTTGCCGGACTTCAATAAAAGAGGTGTTATCAGACGGGTCTAGATAAGAGCCGTCTAAACTGTAAGAATTAAAACTTTAAGATGAGGGATTATCGAGTAAATCGACAAAAACCTCTAAAAATTTCGAAAATTTCAGGATTTAAAAAATCCTAAGTACAAAATAAAAAAAAATCTCTATTTTTCAGGATTATCTTCTCCTACGGGACGCAGGAGAGCACTCAGGGTCAAATCGAAACAACGGCGGTAAGTCAAATAGCCAAAAACAAGAAAAAACTTCGTAAATTTGCTCTAAATGTGTGTCCCTAAGGTAGACACAGTGCAACAAGCGCTGTTGCACACCGGTTTTCTGTGAAGCCGTGGTATCACTCCGGTCGAGCCGGCCCATTCATGCTGAAACGTGGCTCTTCCATGGTAGAAATCAATTTTAATCAATATGTCGTCGTACATGTAGGTCAACTACGCGTTAGTGACCTTAATGTTACTTTTTATCATAGGTGAACTTATGTTAAAACACATGTCACTCGTGCAATTACATCAAGAGAAATAAATTTGTGTCTTTCCAACATTTTCCATTAATGCTCGTTATCTATTGATGGTACTGTGATATAGACTAATCGCGTGGCGTAGGTCAGCCACGCAACCAGGTCCACGTCTCCTATTGCCCGTATCGTGAAGCAATTTACCATAAAAACATGACCCTTCTTCTGACGCACTCCGATAAAAAAGATATAGCGCACCCAACTTAATAAACAAATATATGCTGTCGCTGTTTTTAAGAACTTTTTGAAAGTTGGGGAACAATTTTTTGCATTCAGTATTGTGAATCTTTAATCGTTTACGCAGCACATGCAGAGAAAGACCTCAATTTCATAATTTTGCCCGTTTTTGCAACATTTTTCATTGATATTCCGTTTGATAACGGAAAAATCTATATCTGAAAGAATTTTGCAAATCTGATTAGTAACTAGTTTATGATATAATCGGGCACAAATAAACAATCAAATAAACATGTAGATAGTCTTGCTTGATGATTGGGTTATCTAACTCTAAAATATTTCTAATGAAACGTAATAGTTCCTGAGAAAATAATAGAGATATTAAACTAAACGTTGTAAATATACAAAATTAGTATACCTACATCTTTATGATAAACACAGAATTGTAGAAATGAATGAATGTTATCATTATGAATAACGATACGACAAAGTCAAAATTTTGTCGTATAAAATACTCATAAACCCAATAGAAATTTAATTCGTCGGTATATCAAACCTGTTATAACACAATTCTATAATAATGACATTATTATTTCCGTGTTAACACAGTAAGCGAGACGTTCCGATGCCGAAAATTCAACAAAGCCGAAAAGAAGAAACAGAAAATTATAATAAGGCCTATGTTAGACAAGGAAGGACATATAAATTAAATACCTACATTTATTCGTATCTTTCAACTCAAAAAATATAAATTATTATTCATTTTGACCATTTTTGGACGGTTCATCAAAGTGGCCGCACTCTTTATTGCCCTTTTATCTAAGATGCTGGGTGATATTTTCACGAATTCTGGTGTTTAGAAAGTCGTTCAATATTTTATTGCACAAGTTGTTAGCATATCAGTTGGTTGTAACCATGCTTGGGAGTTTTACGAGACATTCTCGTGTTGATGCAATTCAATCACTTTGTGCGAGTAATGGTAGCACACATACTGTCCTAAAATGAACAGAATGCAGGACACAGTCTTGATCTATATGTCTGTATTGACTGACCTATTGGCCTAGTGATTAGTGATGCTGATTGGTAATTCAGAGGTCGAATTCCCACCTAGAACAACTGAGCGTGCGATGTATTTTTTTGTTTTGCCGTGTGTGATGTATTGGATTGCCATTCATTTATTTATCGACTGAATGTGAAGTGTTTGTAAAAGGAAGGAGCTCATCACCCAATATTCATTGAACATCGAACACCATACTTCTGGCTAATGATTCAAGATAGACACCTGGCTAACAGGCCAGTGTCATTTAAACAATATTATGTAGGTTATTTTTAAAGCTAGGGAGAGAAAAAGTAATACTTCAGTTAGTCTTCATTTGCGCATTCTGAATAGTATTCTTTTCAACTTTGGCTTACTTATTTTTCCTAAGTTCAAGTCCTACATAAGACAAGATTTTGTGTGGTCTACAAATAATTTTTCTAAGTCTGGGTGTTGATTGTGTCCGTTTCATGTGTGTTTGTAAAGTCTTTCGCGATATAAGATTTATTCCTAATGCGAGAGTTTTTTTTTAAATTAGTATAAACAAGTGTGGTGACCTCCACATACAGCGCAAAAACAACATAATATACTACAGTGCCATCTACCGAAGTTACATTGAATTACAGAGTGCGTGGGAGAGCTATGCTTCGGCATGAATGGGTCGACTCGACCGGAGTGATACCACGGCCTCACAGAAAACCGGTGTGAAATAGCGTTTGCGCTGTGTTTCACCGAGTGAGTGAGGATACCGGAGGCCCATACCCCAACCCCTCCCCCCATCCCCTTTCCCATCCCCCAAAACGCCTTTGGTGTTGCGGGTGTCCATGGGCGGCGGTAATCGCTTACCATCAGGTGATACGTCTGCTCGTTTGCCCACTATTCAATAAATAAAAAAAAAAAAAAAAAAAGAGTAACATACAATACAAAGAAACTGCCAATCCTAAATCGCGCAATAGAAGATTTCGCGTCGATTATCATATATACAACATCATAACAGGTCAGTGGCGCGCTAGGCATGATCACCTCGCCTGGTAACCACCCGTAACCACTCAAGTAAAAAAAAAATTACTCTTATGTATGAGAAACTTGAAGTTAAATAATTTCTTAGCATAGATTTTCATCCGCTCGGAATATAATGTGTATTATAATTAGATTAACTGCCTACGTAGTTAAGCCTGGATATAAAATATTGCTATGTGGATTCTGTCCTTTATGTGTGTGTAACTAAAGCAATAATGCTATTGGACCCTAAACAGCCCTTAAGAGTATAACAGGTGTGATTTATTACATTTAGGTTCTGTTCACTTCTATTTGTTTTATTTAAGTCTGTGAACCCTAACATACGTAATTCCTTTTCATTTCTCAGATAATCCCTTTAATTCTATAACTTCGCGTAAATCATAAAAGTGTCACATTCGCCTGCGGATGTCACAAAGAGCTTAGTACGTCTTTCCATAGGTCTTATCTCACAAAGAATTTTAGACGAAGATGTATTGTGAACTTGTGTGCATTTAAAACAATTATTCATTCTGTTTTTTGCTGTTATTCTTCAATGCAAACTAACTGTATAGCGTATATATTTTGATTAAAACTTCAACATACTAATAAATAAACGTACTTTTATTGATTATATTGACACTAGTTAAGCGGGTAACGGGTTGCCGTTTAAGGCAGCATAATCTGCAAGACAGTAAGTAGTACTACATATGTAAAGAAAACTTGACACAAACCTCTTTACTATCCAGTCTTGCCTATAGGCACATAGGAATTGCAGACCAATAATTAATTTCTAAGGAGAGGTGTTTGTCCAGCAGTAGATTATAGGGATTGTGGCTACAGAGTCTTAGGAATCTTTGTGTACTCAAAATTATTGCTTGCCATATCAGGCTCTTCATTGATCTATAAGTGTAGGTTTAAGATTATTGATCTAGGTTCTTGGTAATTATTTCTATCGAATAAGTAGTCATTATACTAGCAAAACTAGCTGACCCACGCAACCTCGTTTGCGTCTTATATTGCCTGTAGCGTAAAAATTTCCCCGTTTTTGAAACAGTCTTCATTGGTGCTCCGCTCCTATTAGTAGTAGCGTGATGCGTGAGCCGACCTCGCGTCTGAGCCGCGCGGGTACCTAACTCATAGATCTAAACTCCCCTTCAGATACCCAACAACGCTCCTTTACTCCACATGTAGGGTCCTGACAGTGCGCCAGTTGTACGTGCTCCGATCGATGCTGAAAAAGCATCAGGATGTACCTCTTCCAAAGGCAAAAAGGCGCAGTACGTCGTCTGTATATCCCAGAGTCAAATGTAGAACTTCTTTCGCGAGAAGACAACCTATTAGTCTAAGTACTAAAGTCTATAATGACATAAATAAAAAATTAAATATTGTGAGTCTTAACAAACATTAGTTTAAAAATAAAGTTGGAAATTGGCTTCAACAACTAGATTATGAGAGGACTGGAGGAGGATTATGACGCACGCACGCACACACACACACACACACACACACACACACACACACACACACACACACACACACACACACACACACACACACACACACACACACACACACACACGCACACACGCACACACGCACACACGCACACACGCACACACGCACACACGCACACACGCACACACGCACACACGCACACACGCACACACGCACACACGCACACACGCACACACGCACACACGCACACACGCACACACGCACACATGCACACACGCACACACGCACACACGCACACACACACACACACACACACACACACACACACACACACACACACACACACACACACACACACACACACACACACACACACACACACACATACATATACACATGCACGCGCACATTGTGAGCAGCGTCACCTTCAACTTCACTAAATTCTGACTCCCGAAATACAGGCTATGCCTAGTTTGGGAACCAGTACCTGTACCTATGTATACTGATACACAATCAAACTGTAAAGCGTTTTTTGTATTGTAATATTTAAAATGTTGAGACTTTGGTGTTAAAATAAACATATTATTATTATTATTATTTAGCGAAAAGTTCTCGTTTTCGTATAACTGCGAGCTGTGGGTTTTGGCTTTTGGATACACATAGTTTTTGTTATACGACGTGAAATTCTATTTCCCGATATTTCGAACGGGTTCGAGAGCCACTATTTCTAAAGCGGTGCAGCTTTAGAAATAGTGGCTCTCGAATAATTCCAGCTGTATAACAACTATGGGTATGTGTATTAGTTGCTATAGTCCAAAAATATATATATATATATATATATCCGTTATATATCCAGTTATACCTACAATAAATTAACTTTTAAAATTATTCAATGAAAGACAGTCAAACAAAGAAATTCAAGACCTCTTAGCGCCTTACATCGTAATGAATGGTAATGAACTGTATTTTTCAGCCCTTAAGGTTAAAACCCTTAGAGTATCAGTTTTCTTCAAATATAATTGGAACGAAACAAAGTATACCCTTTCATATCAAAAAAAAATGTTTCAAATAAGTTCATATGATCGAGATCTGGGGTAGGGACTAAGGAAAATAAAACAGATGTTTTTAATAACCTTTTCCTTTCTTAACGATTATAAAAATTGAGATTATGCCGAATTATTTTTTTACCTACACGGATTAATACTGGCAGTTCTAGACTGATTGACCATTCACACAGTATTTTGATACGAATGCGTATTGTTTCCATTCAACTTTTAGAAATAATAATAAATATTCAAGACATCTAACACAACGCCATCTAGTCCCAAGCTAAGCAGAACTTGTGTTATGGGTACTAGACAACTGATATGAATACATATATTATATTTTTTTTGTAAATACATACATTTTATACATCGAAAGCAACCAAACTCCGAAACAAATATTTGTAGATCACACAAACACTTGGTCCGACCCAGGATTTGAACCCGAGACCTCGCAGCAGTCGCATTTATTACCACTGAGGCATTCAGTCGTTCTCATAGTTGATTCATGAGCTTCCTAATTTAGTTTTTATGATCTTCTTGCAATTTGTCGAAACAACAGCGACGTTATAATACAATTCTCGGATTTAATTCAATTAGGTATCGTATATCGAATAATTACATTCATGGACGTGAGCGCGTATAGACGATTTATTTCGGCGAATAATATCGACTTAGGTCATTAACACAGTATTTAGCAGTACTTGAGCAAACACGGTAAGCTGTTTATTAACATAAATCACAGTTCGTAAATTATTTCTTATATTCACTTTATTAACAATATATTATTGCCAGAAGCTTTTCTCGCGTAATTATTTTTTTGTGTTACTTGAATATCAGTTTTTCCACGGAGCGACTGGCATCGAACCTCAGCAACCCTGAGGGTGAATTGAATTCCAAGGTGAACTAGTTTTCAGTAAATTTGAAGGCATTGACTTCCCAGTAACGGTTACCATCGATGTTCATGACAACCAAAACCGACGAAGACGGCTTAACGTGCTGTCCGAGGCACGGGCGGTAAACACCAGCTATCTTTCATACTCCAGGCTGCTATTAGGAATTACTTGTAAAAAAACAACAGCAGTTAGACCCGAAAATCGAGCCCGAGACCGAGATCTGCAATCGCTTTCGCTAATCAGTTGCTTAACGAGGTAGTTTCAATTATTTCTTACTGTGTTCAAATAAATTGTTATTACCTATGCATTGCGACTACGGTCTTAGAATAATTCTTGCACTTCCGTTAAAGAAATAATCTCCAGGCTTAATAACTGATGCTTGTTGTTAAAGAACAAATTAAATAGGGAATGTTACTCATTTACTTAACAATTTAAACTGAAATCATAATTAAAACAAGTCAATAACATACTGCTTTCTTAACTTTTAATAATAATTAGGTAGAATGTCAAGGTTCAAACGATCGTGAATTATGCGAAAGAATCTAATCCTTTTTCTCTTTTATGCCTTCACATTCTCAGAGTGGCATTTCTTCCAACATGCCCTGAATTACTTTTGCTCAATTATCTTCTTTTTATATCTCAGAATTCAGGTTATTATGCGTTCTTTAATTAATACGAAGTGAACAACATTCTAGAGACATTTTTTACTTGTCATTTACTTACTGATCACTAATTAGGTCGTCTGTTTTGTAATTAAGTTGAAAAATTTATTAAAAATGTGAACGCATCGATAATAACCATGGTGTTGTAAGCTCATTGGCGTTTGTAATGTCATTACGACTTAGTTGCTACCCTTTAAAGGATTTATTTTGCTTAATGTGCTGTGACTGACTGCGTTTATTGAATTCTGTTTTATTTTTATGCAAAGTTTTTGATGAATCCTATTTGTTGTAGGTATTTATAATACAAATCAAAAAACCTTAAGAGTACCCATGTCCTCCTGGATTACTTCAGCTTTGTAGAACAGATTATTTTGCATTTTTCTGAAATTTTGATAACTTTTTGCAGGCAGTTCAAACCGCCTTTAGAGAGTTTATTGATTCTCGCCCCATTGTTTTTTTTAGTAATAGGATCAATGAACCACCTATGAAATGGCAAAATTACATAGATAACAATGGTACATACTTTGATTAAGTATATATATTTTACAAAAAAACTACTTTTTATTCCTCCCACACAAAACGCCAATTTCATATGTAAGCACTATATGTAATAATACTATGAAGTTTAAAACCACTACAGTCAAAATTAACATATACGACCTAGTTGATAGTAAGTGCTTATGGTCATAAGCACCTGAACTTAATGACCTTGGTAACATAGACATTAAAGGAATAAAGTTGCTGAACTGGGCTACACAGGAGAGCAGTCCCAGCTAAATAAAAATAGTTTCAATCAAAAATGTTTATTAAATCATACTTAAAAAAAAACTACTATTTTCGTTGTTGATTCAAATGTGAAATCATAAACATTTCACTCATTATAATTATATTTATATACTTTGAGGTTAATTGTCTATGGCTAAATTGATAATTTGATGTCAAAAGCTAAGTATGTATATATTTACATAAAATTCAAACATGCACCGACACCTTTTCAAACTAAACAAAAGGGGCTATTCCTTTCAAAGCCTCTCAATAAAGCAAAATTTTATATAAATCTAATACGCTTGAACTTGAATCTCCGTGTGTAGTCCATATTACATTTTTATTTTAAGAACTTTTGTACCTAATGACATTTTAATGACTCGGAGACCGTTTCAAGTTCTTTAATGCCAGCGGCGGCCATTTTCAATCGAGAGAGTAAAGAGTGACTAAACAAACTAAATCGGAATTAACCTGTTGGGGGCGCACTTTCTTTTGAAGTAGCAATAAGCAATCAGTTTACTGTTGGAATGTAATCCATTTCTAATTTAAGTGAATTAAAAGATAGTTTTATGGCAACACATTAAATATTTGTTCATCTTTTGTAAAGTTCAAAGTTGTTTATATAGATTGTTTCAAAGGGAGATTCATGACAATACTCGTACATCGTAAATCGATTGAAACTCATGCAACAAAGTGTGCATTGAGATTTTTTCTATTTCTTTTTTTTTCTTTGGTTGCATAGCGTTTTGTCTCTTATTAATTCTAAATAAGGAAAGTAAGGGTGGAGAAATAAATATTCTCATTTCACTCTCACAAATTCTCTTAGATTCGACAAGTTCGTCTGTTAAATTAGAGATATTTTTGGAACGAAGTTCCTTATCGCGCGATATGAACGAAAAAACGAAGGGGGCTAGACGGAAATTGTCGCGACATAATTTGTTGTCACGACACTTTTTGTTGTCACGACACTTTTTGCTATTTTAAATTTTATTTGTTATTAGTTTATTTTTCATTGCTTGAAGCAACCCAGATACTATATATATATCTATATATATACAGGGTGAAAAAAGACTACTACCGAAAACTTGGGGGTTGCAATCAGACCATAATACGGAATAGGTTTAGCGAAAAAAAAACTCAAAAAAAATGTTAATTTATCTAAGTCGTTTTATGTTTTTTTCTGCTTACATACACATAGTAAAACATAACAGGACCCAAACTACCTAATTATCTCATTTAGAAAACCAAAAAACAAAGAAAATCAATAAAACAGTAATGTATTTTAATATCAAAACAGCTGGCCGGCTGAGTGCAATGACCGCGACAGAGCGCGCGGACGCGTTAACTTGTACATTGCTGGCTTTTGAAATTAATAAAAATCTTGACACATTGTTTTATCAAGCTACAATTTTTTTTAAAGACAACTGTTTGTTTTTTTTAATAAGTTTTGGGGTGCTGGATCAGCCCCTTTCGTTTTCGGTAGTCGTCTTTTTACACCCTGTATATAATATATATATATATACTATATATATATATATATATATATATATATAATAGATAGATAAGATTTCGAACTTATATATATACATATCATCATTATCATCATTATCATCACTATTATCATAATCATCATTTCATCATTTTCATCAATTCATCATTTTCATCATTTTCATCACTTTCATCACTTTCATCATTTTCATCATCTTCATCGTTTTCATCATTTTCATCACTTTCATCATTTTCATCATTTTCATCATCTTCATCATTTTCATCATTTTCATCAATTCATCATCTTCATCACTTTCATCATTTTCATCATTTTCATCATCTTCATCATCTTCATCATTTTCATCATTTTCATCATTTTCATCATTTTCATCACTTTCATCATTTTCACCATTTTCATCATCTTCATCATTTTCATCATTTTCATCACTTTCATCATTTTCATCATTTTCATCATCTTCATCACTTTCATCATTTTCATCAATTCATCATCTTCATCACTTTCATCATTTTCATCATTTTCATCATCTTCATCATTTTCACCATTATCATCATTATCATTATTATTATTATTAATATTATTGTGTACACATAGGTATATCATAAAACTAGAAATTACGTAAAATATTGAAGTAAATATAATATTTGTATCGTCTTTCTATTTCGAACTTCGTTCCATCCGGGTGTCCCTTGACACCTCTCAAGTTTTTTTTAAGATTCTTGTTTTAGGGTCTTCATAGGAATAGTAAGATACCTTCCAAACAAATCTCGTCTACTAAGTGGAGTTTGTAGGCCACTTTAGTCTTAATATCAAAAATAGCTTTCGTTGCGTAGGTCTGCTAGGCTTCTTGGAAGAACTAGGCTGGCAGGAATAATGAAAACCCATCACACAAAATAGGCGCACTAAGGTCGTCGAGTTGCGGAGACCCAGCCCGAATAGGCGCACTAAGGTCGTCGAGTTGCGGAGACCCAGCCCGAATAGGCGCACTAAGATCGTCGAGTTGCGGAGACCCAGCGAGTTTCAAGTTCTAGTCCAAGTAGCCTTCGTTTCATAAAAAAAATATCTCCATGCCTGTAACCGTTCTATATATTCTAAAATGTCACCATACTGCATTGTCCATGTTTGCATTGAGAATGGTGACCACCACTCTAGAATTCTACTCATGCCTTAGATCAGGCAGTCATTTTGTCAGCTAATACTTAAAAAAATTACCAATCACGGTACAGCTACAGAATGAACTTGATCGTGATTTGCATCAAAAATTTTAATTTGAGTGTTTTCTTTGACGTATGAGGATGGGATGATATCACACTAATATTATTAAGGTAAGAAAACCACTAAAACGATCATCATGAAACTTTGTACACATATTTTTGGAAGTATTAAAAGTAACGTCACGGGTGAAAGCTTTTTTTTTGTTGACGGTGTAGCAAATCTTTTCGGATCTCCAGCTCCTCGGGGACTGAGGAGCTAGGTATGTGGTGAGTCCACTAAGAACCATCCCGGCGGCCGGTTTCAGGCACCCTGCTCTGGGGAGGACCCGGACCAAGTTATTTCAGGTCCTTCTCAGGCAATGCACCGCGTCTGTTAACCTCTATCCTGGGGGAAGTCTGGGCTTCCCCCTGCCTGTTGGCCCAACCGTCATATGTTGCGGCTTATATATATATACCTTCCTAGTTTTTGTTTTTCCAAGATTGTTATCTTCGGAAATTTAAATTAAAAAGTTTCACACAGACTGATGATAAATGAAAATTACCCTCATATTTAGATTAAAAAGTAGTGGCTTTTGGCATTGAAAATAGTTTTTCTGTCAAATAAGATACTTTAACATCTAATCAATAAAGCCTTCAACTTAGTGATTTATGAAATTCATGCTTTATTTCAAAACGAGCCTCCGTCTATCTAGCATTGGATTAAATTTTTATAAAGTTTAATTTATTTTCATTCCGTGTCAGATAATATGACACAGTAATAAGAAATTACTGAAAGTTTATCCATTATGGACTGGTTTTATTAGTTGTAGTACATTTTTCAGTATTCTTGGTAAAAGCACAAGCACAGCCTTATAAATCTTACCTGAAAAAATATTAAAAGGATTTCATTTTAAAATCATTTTTGTAAGCTTTCAAATAATACGGCTTTAGCGAATTTCCTCAACATTTTTCCTGATTAATATTTTTACAAACATTTTCCCTATATATGAATTCAAGTACTTGAAAATAAAAATTTTACAACAATGTAATAACGCATTTAATATAATAACGTATAATATGTATGTATTTACAAAAAAAAGCATATTATATGTATTTGTATCGGTTGTCTAGTACCCATAACACAAGCTCATCTTAGTTTGGGACTAAACTGCGGGACCGGAGCTCCGCCCGCGTTTTTATCGCTTATCGCAGTAAAGAGATTATGTCCTTAATCAAGAATCAAAGTATCCCCATGTCAGATCTTGGCAGCGGCTTAGCCGTGAAACCGTAAGAGACAGATAGATAGAGTCATTTATAATATTAGTATGGATGGCATGAAAGTATAACTGGATGTTACGAGTATAAGTTATTTTGAACGCTATACTGTCTCTGCATCTGTTAGTCAATACTGAAACTGATTTAAAGTGCTATCCAAAATAGTTCTTGCTTGCTAATGTCTATATGATTCAATAGTATCGTTTACATTTTTGTGTTTTGTTAACCCAAATACTGCATTTTTTTGTTTAGCGATTCATAATTAAAGAGTGATCGCCTGATATTAAGTGACTCATGATTACCTTTGCCAAGGACTAACTGAAATATTTTTAAGAACTTTACAAATTCTACTTAAGGCCCGATTGATTACAAATTACACAGTCTGTACAATGGTAACCCGATTGCTGCATACTCTTGGGTACAGTCTATTCAGTATTACTACGCTTGTTACTCTACTGAAAAGGAACACACGAATGCCCGTCCTACGGTCTCAGCCTCTTCCAAAAACAATCTTAAGCTCCGCCCTTCGAGTCGTGTGACAGCTACTTGACATTTTATGAGAATTATTCTAATAAATCATTATATAATATTAACTTATAGAGCGTGATACTTTCAGAGATTAATTCTCATGAATCATTTATACAATATTAGCTAAATCTAATCGAACTAAAAAGCTAACGATACTGTTGTATATTGATTATTTTTTTATGGACACACAAGGTAATTGGAACACACATCAAACATTGTAACAGTTTTTTTGTCGTATCTATTACATTCATTGGAACTATTACAGTAGTTTAATTATTTTTTTAAGAAGACTACTTCCACGTTTATAATTCGCGGGGGACACAAAGAACACCTAAACTCAGAACGATAATTTGTTGTCCCATATATTTTCACACCCAACACTTTGCGCAATAGTAAGCGGCGTGGCGACCGCTTAAACTTCATTTTATTTAATTAGTATCAACAGTAGGTCTATAACATATGTGAAATTTAGGAATAAAGCTTATTTTTTACCAATTTTTTGTTGTTGTACTCATTTTAAATATTCTCATATCTCTTTTTTAAACTGTATTGAGATATCGTTATGATGCATTCAAACGCATTCAACGTTCAACGTTCATCATTATTATGATGCCGGGATTGCGTTTGTGATCATTATTTTTTTTACTAACTGCTCTTTAGCGACGTGTTGCACAATTCGTCTCCCCTGAGTCTATTGGATAATTATGACCTCTTTATTTTCTGTCACTAATAAATTCATTCTACAGTTTTATTGATTTAATCATTCTTATTCTACATTTCTACAGAAACTTAGGATAGCTTGCGTCCCTAACGACGTACAGCCTAAGCACATACTTCCTTGGTCATAGAGTGGATAATAATTCAAGTAATTTGTTCGACCGATCGATCGGACGACGGTAAAAAAAGAAGGGAAAGACAGAAATTAAATTAAAGCTAAACTTACAATTAAGAACCGTGTCATAACCACAAGGATGGTTATCAAAGACTGTATTTATCTATACTAATATACTAATAATATTATAAAGAGGAAAACTTTGTTTGTATGCTTGTTTGTTTGTAATGAATAGGCTCAAAAACTACTGGACCGATTTTAAAAATTCTTTCACCATTCGAAGGCTACATTATCCACGAGTAACATAGACTATATTTTATTTTGAAAAAAAAATAGGATTCCGTAAGATATTGGGGTTTTTCGGACACAAGGTGTACAAAATCAACCAGAAAAGTTACTTATTTTGCGTACGCTGCGTAAACTATAAAAGATAGAACCATATAATTTTCTAATTAATCGTAGATCTTATAAGTATCTACAAAAAGTCCACGACACACTATACGGAGGAAAATTTTTCGCTACGGGCAATAAAAGACGCAAACGAGGTTGCGTCGGTCAGCTAGTCTATAATACAATGACAGAAATATAATGCTCTAATACGTACTTAGGAAATCCAGTATTTCTGTTCTAATTAGATAATATATATTAAACATGTTATCTATCAATGGTAACCCAGACGCATAATACATGACATGACATCTATCGAATTGAGTATTGTGTTACATTATTTCGTAAATAAGGGAATACTTTTGCAATTTTGTTCTGAAACCGCCGTGATCCTTAAACTCTCAACTACATATTTACAGACCAGTCTGGTCGTAAACAGTTACGACCTAGATCTACCTTTCACGAACCTTTTCCTTTGTGACTCTAACGACCCTATTTACCAGCGCAATACCACAAGAACCTGACATCAATATTTTTCATACTAAGCTTCGACAGTTCGTTAGACATCAAATAACAGGGATATTAGTTTACAAACCGCTTGACGTTGACATAATAGTTACGGGAAGGGTCAGAGAGCTATCTGCCGCGACCCTCATAACTCAGCAAACTTAATAATGTGACAAACTGCCGAGGACACTGGAACTTCAGGAAGTAGTAGCTCTATTGGTATGACCAATAACATGTCTATTTGTAGTTTTCACAATTAAAATATTCACACGTTACGTATTAATATACAAAGAAGTTTTTATGGCATTGAAATTTATGAATAATTACAAACTAAATAATATTTGAACTGTTTATATTGTTGAAATGGTGAATCATCTAATAGAAATTGACTACCACTCCCCATGTATGTCTACAACTCAGGAGTCTAAACTGAGTTCGTTGTCTGAGTTCACGGGAAGTATCCTGTAGGATTTGATTTATTTATTTATTTAAACTTTATGCACAGAAGTAGCAAAGGCAGACTTAATGCCGTAGGCATTTTCTGCCAGTCAACCTTAGGGCGATGCAGAGCTAGATAAGGTAGATGCACGGAAATTGTAAATGATATTTAACAAATGTTAAATACTGTTAAAATATCACTAAATAATGCTTAAATATACTTAAATATACTACTACTATATAACACAAATACATATATATGCATATATACATATACATAAATATAACTACATACTATACAATTTAGAAGGGGAGAGGCTAAGATTGTGGTGGATCCGAGAATGTGTCTATAAAATGTTGCCGCAACAGATATTTAAAACTCTGCCGAGTTTTTGCCATTCTGATCTCGAGAGGGAGCGCGTTCCATAGCAGGACAGACTGAACAAGAAAAGTAGAATGTACAAAGTGAGAGTGGTGAGTGGGACAGTGAAGAAGTAGATTGTTTGAAGACCTAAGGTTTTTAGAGTGGTTTGTACCTAAATACTGAAGTTGAGTAGTTAAGTAGGACGGAGAAGTTGGAGAAAAGAGTAAAGAGTAAAGGGTACTTAATGCTCGAATCTGTCTGCGTATGCGAATTGGAAACCAATTCAAATGGGACCGATGCTGAGAAACGTGATCATATTTACGTAAATTAAAAACGAATCGAATGCAATTGTTGAGTAGACGGTCAAGCTTATTGAGCAGATCTGCATTCAGGTCAAAGTAGCACATGTCACCATAGTCGATTATTGGAAATATTAGGGTCTGGACGAGCATTGCCTTAGTTTTCAATGGAAGAAAGTTTTTAAGTCTGGAGAGGGCCCGCAACGAGCCTGTGACTTTTTGGCACACGGATGCGACTTGTTTTCGCCAGCTGAGAGTTGTGTCAATGTACAATCCGAGGTCCTTTACACTTTCAGAATATGGAATAACCATGCCATCGTAGATAAGTGGTGGAACTGAGGCTAGGTCTAGCAGGCTCATGCTACGGCTACTCCCAATGATAATAGCCTGACATTTATCCGGATTTACTGATACACCAAACATGTCAGACCAGTGTTTGATAGTTGCTAGGTCAGTATTTACAACCGCAACCGCGGACGATACATTGCACAACTCTGTTTGGTAGTATAGCTGCAAATCATCAGCATACAAATGATAGGAACACTGAAGTCTTGAGGTAATAAGGTTAATGAAGATGGAAAACAGGAGAGGTGAGAGAATACCGCCTTGAGGGACGCCAGCAACAAGACCACGCCAGCTAGAGGAAGTATCTTCCATACTGACGATCCCGAAGATAGGAGGAAAACCAGTTCAGTGCTTCCTGAGAGATCGAAAAGTGGGATAGGACAGCAAGGAGAAGTTCATGACTGACGGTATTAAAGGCATTGGTAAAATCAACCAATACTACGGTAGTAACCTTAGTATTCTCCATCCCCGACTTAATATCGCCAGTCACTTTAAGAAGGGCGGAAACTGTACTATGGCCTGGTCGAAAACCTGACTGAAGAGGGCTGAGTAAGTTGTTACTGTAAATAAAATGTGAGAACTGTTTATGAACGCAGGCTTCTAGCACTTTGGAGAGGAAGGGAAGGATGGAGATTGGACGGAAGTGAGTAGGAAGAGATGGATTAGAAATTTTAGGTAACGGACGCACATACGCTCTCCGCCACAAAGAAGGAAATGTACCAGACATGAGGGAGAAGTTGACAATGTGGGAGATAGCAGGAAGAAGGTGGACTAGCAATGTTGTGATCATTCTCCGACCAATGCCATCACAGCCAATTGCTTGCGATTTGATAGACAGGATAATCTTCTTAATCTCTCCTTCTGTAACTGAACTGAAATGAAATAGGTTTAAGTCAGGGCGCGGTAGACTATTAATGTAATTTCTGGTAGTATGTTCAGATAGACTGTCTAACGTGAAGGAAGTAGTAAAATGTTGGTTTAGGGAATCGAGACTTATGGATTGTGGAAAGTCTACATGTCGCGATCTGCCGATCCCAAGAGTTCCAAGGAACTTCCAGATGTCAGCAGGAGAAGAGGAGGTAATATTATCTAAAATGTGGCGGCGTTTGGCGTTCCGTATCATTTGGTTACACCGATTTCTTGCAGACTTATACAGTTGCCAGTTGACATCGATGCGGTCCCTCTTGTAAGTCCCAAAAGCCCTATTTCGGCGTCTCATCGCCGACTGTATACCTTTCGTCATCCAGGGTGCTGGTGGTCGTCTGAGCTTAACCTTTTTAACCGGTGCATGGGTATCGTACAGTTTAATTACTATTTTATTGAAAACGTGTACCTTTACATCGACAGAGGTGGAGTCAATGAGAGATGTCCAGTCAATATTTGACGCATCGTCGCTCAATTTATCTATATCCATTTGTCTAAAGCAACGCCTGTATAAAAATCTAGGTTTAGGTTTTGGGGTTTTGAGGATGTAGGAGAGGAAAATCAGGTCATGATGCGAGAAACCAGGCGCGTCAAGTTGACCATGAGATGAAACAAGGGAAGGATTGGAAGTGATAATTAGATCGAGCCAAGTGTCCTCGCCGATATTATTGTGGTGAGTGGCATGTAATGGGAGAACATGGAAGCTGACCGATTCAAGGAGGAGTTGGAGTTTACAGGAACGATTGGAGTTATGGGCTAGGAGATTGGTATTGAAATCACCCATGATGACATGGTGAACGTACTCTGCACCCATAGATTCAAGAACTGTTTCAACTGTTTTACATTTTTTGGGCAGAGGGATTATTTGAGCCTGTTTCCATGCGTTTGGAAAAGCGTGGACAGATATGGAATAATTAAGAATATGGGCAATTACAGGTAGGATTTCATCCAGGATAGGAAGAACCATATTACGGCTGACGCAGTCGCTTCCTACGGCATTTGAAGTTATTGACATTATGCTCCTCTTAACATCACATGCAGCAAATTGACTAAAGAAAAATGGGGAACAGTCAGGAGTCGGCTGAGAAGAAAGATAATTTAGCGTCGCGGTCTTGGCAGCGACCCCGTAAGCGGAGGAAGCTGAAAAATATGAATTTAGGGAATCGATATCAACATCTTTGGAAGCACAATTTGGACGTGATTTGCCGATCCCCAACGACTTAAGAAATTTCCAGACCTTAATGGGGTCACCATCTTCAACAGATTCATGGATGTGTCGGCGCTGAGCATTCCTACACATCTTATTGCAGTGATTTCTTATAAGTACAAATTTTTCCCGGTTTGTTGGTGTAGGGTGCCTTTTATACCTCGATTGAGCCCTTGCTTTCTTTTTTTGTATCTTTTTTATGTCGTCATTAAGCCAGGGTGCAGGAAGATGTTTCACCTTAATCTGTCGTATCGGCGCATGTCTGTCGTATAAGTGTATTAGATTATTTGTAAAGTAGTCAATTTTATCATCTACACACTGCGAGTTGATAACAGGACTCCAGTCAATGTTGGCGGCATCTCCACGAAGACTTTCGACATTCATGTTACGAAAATTGCGGCGTGAAATAATTTTAGGTTTAAGTTTAGGAGTACGAATGAGATAGGAAAGAAAGAGAAGATCATGATAGGAAAAGGAATCTGCAGAGCATTGACCATGTTTGGAGACGTGCTCGACAGAGGATACAAGAATAAGGTCTAAGAGAGAGGAATTACGATTTGGTAGGTTATGTGTAGGATTTAGAGGAAGTATGGAAAGATTGCTGGATTCGATAATTGATCGAAGAGAGGCAGACCGAAAATCGTTTTTTAATAAACAGGTGTTAAAGTCTCCCATGACTATAGTATGACTGTACGAAGGGATTAGATTCTCTAACAGTACCTCGAGTGAAGAAAAATAATCCACTCGCAAGGAGGGACTGTAAAATACACCGAGAAGTAGTTTTATATTTTGGAGTAAAATTTCAACGAATAAATGCTCGCCAGCATTTGTGAGTGGGGGCTGAGATGACATATTTACGATAGAGAAAGGAATATGGGATCGAATATACATGGCAACTCCACCGCCACGTCCACAAATACGATAATTTCTTACCAGCTGAAAACCCGGTAACGAGTACGATACTGTGGATAGGCATGGCTTGAGCCATGATTCTGACACCAGAATGGCATGGACATTCGTACAGTCGAAGGTTGTCAGCAAATCAGAGAAATGTGCCGGAATACTTTGGGCATTTATATGAACAACATTGAGATTCCCGGGAACGTCAGAGAATTTATTTGATATAGTATCTGCCAGTGAAGGGATACTGATGAAACTAGCATCATCACTGGATGCCGAAAAAAAATCTTCAGCATCACTATCAGCGACGGATGACGTCATCAGTATGTAATGAATGCGATTCAATTTTAATTAACGAACAAATATAATATAATACGAATATATATATATAAAATTAATGCTAAAGATGTATAAAGTGCACCACTAAGACATCCATCTGCCGGTTTTATGTTATTATTAGTAATGTTTCAATTAAAGTTTGCACAGCGTAACAAAATTGATTAAAATGATTTTTATATTAAAAAATAGAAAATAAATAAAAAATTAAAAATTTTAAAACTAAAAAGACTGGTATCCAGATCGTTAACGTAACTCGTAAATGACATGAGCTGGAACGCAATCCCGCTGTCATATTGACAGTTTATGTTTCACAATAATGACTACATCTGTGGAGAAATTATATAAATTATTATTAAAACATAAAAAAGGGTAAT
Organism: Spilarctia lutea; assembly: GCA_916048165.1. Taxonomy (NCBI): domain Eukaryota; kingdom Metazoa; phylum Arthropoda; class Insecta; order Lepidoptera; family Erebidae; genus Spilarctia; species Spilarctia lutea. Next base: position 69,225 of record CAJZHC010000004.1, read on the forward strand.
CGCTAATGCATGAAATTGAAAAAGTATGGATATAGTATGTAGGTAATTAATTTTCGGTTAAATGATTCTACAAATTCAAAGAAGTCAACATAAAATGACACTGTGCAAACTGTAAACATGTCATTGACAAAACAATAAGATTAGGGCCCTACTTCTTTACGGCACGCCTGGTTTTGCTGCTTGTTGCTTTGGTGGCTACAACTGGCTTCACAACATCTTGACTTACAACATCCAGTTCAGCAATTGTTGTAATGCGGTGCCTCTTATCACCAGGACCCAATATGTGGATAATGCCCTCCCGAGTCCAGCAGTTAGTTATGCCAAACTTTTGGCGGGCAGATATGAATAGCTCATGTCTTGTTTTAGTGAGGAATTCTGATATTGTTACCCCGGAGCCCTTTAACTTTGTTTTGGCGAACCAAATTGAGTCTCTAGCAGCAACCTGTTCAAACTTAACAAGTATAGGCCGGGGCTTACTAGATGTTAAACCTCGTCCCATCCTCTGACTTCTTTTAATAGAATTAGTAGTGAAACTGCTCACCTTACATTGCTCATTGATGATTTTAGTTAACACCAATGCAACATCTTCATTCTTCTCTTCAGGAACACCGTGAAGCAGCAACATCTTTCTTCTACTCCGAGTCTCTGTGTTGTCTGCAGTTTGAGTCAATATCTGAACCTGCTGTTGGATGTTGTTCAGAGCTTGGAGCACAAACTTTTTAAATACTGAAAATTCTGCTTGGAGTTGCACGGAAGATGAGGATGAACCAGTTTCCTTTTGCAGCTTGTCTCGGGACTCAAACTCCGCCATGCGGGTGTTGAACTCCACATTCATGTCAGCAATAGACTTCATTAGGGACTCCATATTGTTCATATATCAGAAGTTGAACTTGATTAACTGATAACCGGAATGAAGCGGAGATAACACTTGTACCGACAGAGGATGATGTCAATTTGTTGAATAGTACATTAAATGTTGATTATTTCAAATAGATGTAATTTTATTCCCAATTTCAAATAGAGCGCAAAAATTTCGATGTGTACTGGGGAACTACCCTCTTTTTTATTATTTATAGATTAAGAATACAGACAAGCAGTCTCCCTTACTATATTACCACGAAACACTTGCACACCCGCATATTTACTAACCATTGACACGCGCAACACCAGAGGCGTCATAAATAAGTGCGTTGCCGGCCTTTGGGGGATGGAGAGGGATGAGGGGAGGAGTTGGCCTTCGGTATCCTCACTCACTCGGTGAATCACAGCGCAAGCGCTATTTCACACTATTTTTCTGTGAGACCGTGGTATCACACCAATCGGGCCAACCCATTCATGCCGAAGTGTGGCTCTCCCACGGTAATGAATCACACTACATGTATAAATAGTTACCAGTACCAATCAATATCATCAAATTTCATTCTTAGTTTATTATTAATAAGTACTTTCTGATCTAAAAGGCCTTGGTTAATAAGTACCGCACATATCTGGTTTCAGTCCCCACATAGCGTAAACAATAGCCAGCACCGGACCGACCACGTGCTTCAAGTGGTCACTTGAAATAGCTTTGATTCATTTGTTTTAAGTTGATATACTGGTTGAAATTACATAATATGTAATTTCAACCAGTATAACAGTTTTATTACAAGAAGAACAATAACTATTATAAGTAGAGTTAGTTAAAGACATTGATGTCAAATTTGACTGGTCCTGGCTGGTCGTTGCAAAGATAACTATGAAACAACCAGCCAGGTTTGAAATATGTTACTACGTAATATGTTTACTAGCTGAACGTATTAGACATGATCCTTTCAAAAGTTATATGATCAGGGAGTTGAGAGCCACTTTGATTTTAAACAAGAAAAGGCCGTTACTATACCCTCACAAAAAACAACCTGGAATGGCAGCATTCGTACTGTTGTGTATCGTTGGTGAATCATCTCAGTAGGCCGCCATAATGTGGTCACCGTGCTGCAATGTCTCCATTCGTAAAGAGAATGGTGAATACTACTCTTGGGTTCTACTCATGCTTCAGGTCAGGTACAGTAGAGTCACTTGGATAGGCTCATATATACTTATACATGCAAACAAAGAAACTAGAAAGAAAATAAGAATAAACTAAAATTTGATTTGTAAAAACTTTTGGTAAAACTTATGCAGCCAGTTACCCAGGCCATTATCACGAGTCTATTGACACCTCATTCATTCAAGCTTATTTAGTAGTTTAGGCGCTACTCTGAAACAGAAAACATACACAGCCTGCAAAACCTCTTACTCCACCCGACTTAGCCGAAGTCGTTTTTTTTAAAGTAGTCAGAAAACAAAGAATAATTCACAAATTAAGGATATGGAAGTACTTTTGAGCTACAGCAAAGCGCTATTTAACAACACATCAAAAATCAGTAAAGATTTTGACTGACTTTTAATCAATTCAATTGTTTCACAAGTCTAAACCACTCAGATTTTACTACTCAACATAAAACAGAAGTACTAACTGCAAATAAATATCCAATCACTCAGTTTTCTGCCCTAGTGTAAAAACGCAGTTAAACCATGCTTTAATATAAATTGCTTAACTGAACATACAAAAGGGTTATACACTACAGTGCATTGAACGAATATCGACGTGAAAAGTCCCTAATGTTTTTTTTACATCCGAGAAAACTGTTTAGCAGTGATCCATATACATTCATTGCGTTTGGTGATGAATGAAGAATAAGAAGTGCTATCATCCCATGAGTGTCGTAAGACAGCCAATTAAGAGAGACAACTACGCAATAAATCAGCGCTGCAAAGAGAAGAAATACTTGATACAAAACCTGTACCAACTACCAACCCATCTGACCATCGTAGGCCAAAACCTCCTTTATGACTAGAAGCCTATGATCAGAAGTGAACTGCTAAAGGCCGTTGGTGATATTGATGATGAATGATCCACAAAAACTACTTATAACAATAATATATAAAAAAACACTTCGATATTCTTGTTTTTTTTTATTGAATAGGTGACAACCGAGCAGACGTATCGCCTGATGGTAACCGATTGCTTCCGCCCATGGACACTCGCAACATCAGAAGCGTCACAAGTGCGTTGTCGGTATGGGCCTCCGGTATTCTCACTCACTCGGTGTAACACAGCGCAAGCGCTATTACACCGGTTTTCTGTGAGGCTGTGGTATCACTCTGGTCGAGCCGGCTGGTGGCTCTCCCAAGATTATGTGAGAAAGTTTTATAAAGTTGGTTGTAGAAGTTATAACTGAAAGCGCTGTCCTCAATTAATATGTTCAATAACTTTTTTGCTAACCATACTTTCAGTTGTTTCGGTACCATTCAAAGGGACAATGTCAATTGCGGCAGTAAACATCAATTTAAAGCGCACCTCTTACACCCTATAAGGAGCTAGGGCACTATTTTATTGTTTTTAAAACGGGGGAGTGATTACTCAATTTCTTTTCCAGTAATGGTTACATTTATCGAAGGCATTTAACTTTTTTTTAAATTTATTTTAGTCTCCATAGGTGGTCTCCAAAAATTTTCAGATACTACATTCAAAGTTTATATTTCTGTACTAAATTTTACTTAATTATACATCTATTGCTTAACCGAGGGAAATCGAAGCCACATCACACAGATGCCATATCATCCGGTCCCGGACTAACTTAACAGAAAACCAATCTTAAACAATTATTTAGTAGATGTTGAGCCCTATCTCTGAAGGGTCACTCAAAGGTTGGCCACGCTGTTACCTCTATTAAATTTCAAGTGTCCATTTGCGGCGGTAACCACCAACAAATGACCTGTCTGCCCATTTGCCCTCTATACCATGGAACACCACACATCACATCAACAGCTTTAATTAGTCCATTTCTGGGCATAAACCTCTATTTTGAAAGGAGGTTTTAACCAACTGTACAAAGATTTGTTTCAGGGTTATCTTTGGAACGAGCAGCTAAATTTAATAACATTACGTCAACAGCTGTTTAAATTTCAGTGAGAAAGTGAATTTTGGTCTTTTATACAACATTTGCCAGACGACTTGGTATAGAGTCCGTTTCAAGATCCTTTTCTTTGCTAATGTCCTGCGTAGTTCGTCCTTTACGACACCTTTTTAATAAATTACTGCTTACCGTGGGAGAGGTATACTTAGGCATGAATGGGTCGGCTCGACCGGAGTGATACCACGGCCTCACAGAAAACCGGTGTGAAATAGCGTTTGCGCTGTGTTTCACCGAGTGAGTGAGGATACCGAAGGCCCATACCCCAACCCCTCCCCCATCCCCTTTCCCATCCTCCAAAGGTCGGCAACGCACTTGTGACGCCTTTGGTGTTGCGGGTGTCCATGGGCGGCGGTAATCGCTTACCATCAGGTGATACGTCTGCTCGTTTGCCCACTATTCAATAAAAAAAAATAAAAAAAAATCAGGTGACCCTTTATATTTCTTATTCGTTACAGGGACTTTGTAAGACACGACTGTAGTTCCATAAAGTTTCAATAGATATATCGTTTACCGCCTCTCTATATTTGTTAACGGAATATATCAAAGGTTTATATTTATGTATATTGACAATTATTACAAGACCGCCAAACATAACTCAACATATTAAACTTTATAAGGTACCGACTGGCAATTTCATTTTATACGTATTTTACGACAAAATAAAGACACCGTTTGTAAGTCTTCAAAGAATCATGTCGATATAAGTTTCTAGAACTCGGCGTCATCAAAGGGAAAATTTTCATACGTTTCAGCGTATGTAATATTCTTTAAATTAATTTAAAGAGTGATCTCACAAAAGAGAAGCCCTATTTCAGTTAAATCTCATATGCCAATATTCCTTATTAGAGTTTTACTTGTATATCTTCATTTATTCATTTAGTAGCTTTGGAAATTCCATATTTTATTATTTCAGCATGGGATTTTATAAAATACTAGCTAATCAATTTTCCACGTACTTGCAATACTTTTCATTGTTGTCCGGCTCTCATTGGAGGTAGCCCGATAGCCTTTAGCATTTCTCTGTAAATGGGTTAAACGGGTTTTGCTGTTGGCATTCCAAAGAAAGTAAAAAGAAGATGATGATGATGAAGAGACAGAACATATTTTGATATTTTTATTCAAAAATTCTATGTCTAGTTGAAAATTATAGAACCATCAGATAATCAACGGAAAAAGCACACAAACTAGTTCAAAATGTCTTTGATAAAAAACTACATATATACAAATAAATAAAATTGGAGTATGTCTTTGTAATATTCAAACAACTGCTTTTTACTATATGCGTATGTCACACGGTATATATACCAAAATAATATTTTTTTGAAATTTTTCTCTGTCTATTTGTTTCGGCTAATCTCTGGAACGGCTGATGATATAACTTAGGCTAGTTTTTTAGACTAACTTTACCTCACGGCATTCCCCATGGTTGTTGTTGTACCGCAGGTAGCACCGCGGTACTCAGTTAGTTTTATATGAAATTTAATTGGTTCAACAAGTCGATCACTTTATCAATAATTAAATGCCCCGACAGAATTTGTTTCGTCAAATATAATTAAATAAAAAAAATATAAATACAACGTTTTACGGTTTTTAAACGGTTTTATTTAGCTCACCCCGTTTGTTTTATTCTTGAGTCAAATTTAGTAATTCAAATTTCACCATCTTCCTGTCAACCGATTAATCTGAAATTTTGTATACACTTTGGATTTTGGTGACAATACAATAATGTTTATTCATTATCATTATAAATTCAAGATGGCCGCCGCTACAAAATGGCGGATAACGTAGGTTTTATCAATCCCATCAATATGGGTATCAAATGAAAGATCTTTGCAGGGACTACGTATAGAGGAGTTGGACTGCAATAAACTAACGGGCAAGAAACCTTGCAATAATGAAGCACTAAATGAATTAAACAGAATGCGAAATAAAAACTAAAAACTAGAAAATAAAAATAGGTAAAAAAACTTTTTAAGTTAAACGGTTTTATGTTAAAAACATACATTGCAATGTTTAAGATAAATGTACTAAAAACCAAAAAAATAATAAAATAGATACAGTCGTGGGAATTATAAACATATGCATAGACTAGACTAAAATAAAACCGTGGGGCACGTCAATTGTCTACAAATTATCGACTTAATGTGCGATAGAAGAATCGTTTAATTCGTCGTTAGGCAGTTGGCCCGCAGACGGTGAGGAAATTACTTACTATTTTCTTGCTCATGGAAATTCCAATAGTTATACACTCCACGTTAACCCCACGGTTTTATTTTAGTCTAGTCTATGCATATGTTTATAATTCCCACGACTGTATCTATTTTATTATTTTTTTGGTTTTTAGTACATTTATCTTAAACATTGCAATGTATGTTTTTAACATAAAACCGTTTAACTTAAAAAGTTTTTTTACCTATTTTAATTTCTTTCCTTACGAACTTTCCTTGTGCCTCAACGAAAATATTCACAAAAATTAACCCATCGAGCGAATCTCGAGCTTAGCAACGCATTTGGCTATTCATTTTCATTTATATATTTAAATAATAACAAAGTAAATTTTCTAGCACCAAATTGTTTCTGCTATTAAAGTAATATTTCTGTGGAATATTTTTCAAATTCCAATTGAACTGTCCTGAACAAAAATGAACCATTACGAAAAATAATTTTGTGAAACGTACACAAAACATAACTGTCACTCACAATATAAATTGTTATTGGATTGAAATGCCTAGATATGTATAATATAATATTTGATTTAGTTTATTCATGTTGTGTAGCTTTCTGTAAAACTGTGTCAATTCAATTGCTAGTCTAATTAAGTGCTTTTTAATACTCCATTTTCAGTACTAACTCCCAAACTATGTGCACTAAATGTTTTTTATCTACATTATGTGACACCGCCTGCGCTGTGTTTCACCGAGTGAGTGAGGATACCGGAGGCCCTACACCTACCCCTTATACCCGTCCCCCAAAGGCCAGCAACGCACTTGTAACGCCTCTGGAGTTGAGGGTCTCCATGGGTGGCGGTAATCGCTTACCAGCAGGCGATACGTCTGATCGTTTGCTCCTATTCCATAAAAAAACAAAAAAAAAGCAAAATGCATCTTGGAAAAAATATCAGATAATAAATTGAAAAATTGTATATGGACACTCAAAAATATGATAATCAATACCAGAAAGACATAATTCAACCTTGAAAGTGATGACACGTCTCAATATTATAACCATAACGTTATCAAAGAAGGAAATGAAGAAAATAAAAGGAAATAAAACGATGAAATCAGTGTGATAAAATCGAAGAAAATATTATTAATGTCTAATGAAAGTTCGTGAAAGTATATTAAACTTCACATTTTACAAAAGTGAATAATATTCAATACATTTTAATTCCCTATGAATTTGTATCTACATCTTAAAACTTTTTAAATACAGTCATAAACACATGTATAATTTAGAATCAGGTTTTTAAATAACTCTGAGAAAGGAGTTCTGATTTGAGATTGTTACTAACTATGCTATTGGATTGAAGGGTTCAGGCTCTCCGTTCTAAAGACAGATTGCTTACATTCACCAATTTATCCTAAAACCATTTCTACTTTTGCCTTCCCTTTATACAATCCTATTAATAAATTCCCAATTTCTTCATGTACCTTCTAAAGTTCCTGGTCGACGGTAATTCGCCTTATTACGTAAATGGTATGAAAGTTTAATTTACATCGTTTACAGTTATGTCTACGATAAGACTAGTTTAATTTCGTTACTGCAAAGTACAGCTAACTATATGCAATTTACAATTTATTTTAATTTCTATTTCCAATGTTTTCTTTAGAAAATATATTGCATGTAGTACGTAAAATAATTTTAGTCCTTAAAATCATCGAAAGCCTTTTGAAGTATACGGAACAGAGGCCTCTACCATTGCACGCCACTCGGATGTTTTTAAAGCCTTTGAAAAAGAGCTAATAGATCAATCGAAATAAACATTTATATCAGTTTAATTATATTAGATGGAAACGTAAAATGTATTTGTACAGCCAATACAGCATTCAGGTAACAACTTAAATAAGCTTTAAAACCAAAAAAGGAGGATCGATAAAGCACAAATATAGTGAACAGTGACCAATAAAACATATATTGGTGTGTATTGCAATTGAATTTATCCATGATCGTATCTACCTACATTATTTTAAATGAAATGTATGCTCATTTATGTGACACTGTTTTCAATCGTTGTTTGTCAATAAATGGACTACAGTAGAATGTACATAAACCAAAAGCATATTATTTGACAAATACTTAAGTTAAGTATGTGCCTACGTCAAGTCTTAAGTCGAAATTTCTTCTTCAAAAATGTGGGAAAATGTTGAAAAACAAACTTTAACTAATTCACCTTCATATGCGAGAGAAAGAAAGACATTGGATTTCACATTTATACAAAGAGAAAGAACGTTCGTGTAATATTTAGCTAATAAGTAGCTAATAAGATTTCGTAAATCTGACACACAACGCCATATAGTCTTAAACTAAACGGAGATTGTGCTATGGGTACCAGACAACTGATATAAATACATTTAAACTTTTTTTCTGTAAATTCATACATATTACACACAGAAAACACCCAAACTCCGAAACAAATATTTGCAGATCATACAAACATTTGGTCACAGCAGTCGCATACGTTACCACTGTGCCACCGAGACAGTCATATGTGTTTGTATATTCATTTATTTTTTACTAGCTGACCCACGCAACCTCGTTTGCATCCTTTATTGCCCGTAGCGTGAAAATTTTCCCCCGTTTTTAAAACATTCTTTATTGGTGCTCCGCTCCTATTAGTATTAGCGTGATGACATATAGCCTATAAGCCCTTCTCGATAAATGAACTATCCAACGATTATCTACTCCAACGCACAAACGCACACTGTTTTGATAGATATGATTGAATTTGAACTTTGTATAGCGGCAATAAAGTGCAAATTGACTCATTGATGTTAGGAACACACCTACATTGCTTAGACAACAGTGAGTGCTTGTAATAAAACTTTATACAATAGCAATAAAGTTCAAATTGACTTTACGTTTTTGTTAGAAAACGTTTGTATGGGAAAAAAGAGTGCTTTTAGGGCTTTTACGGCCATTATTCGAATTTTTCTTGACGTAAAAACCATCCTTGAACTTCAACGAACATTTAAAAAAAGAATTGGCCAAATTGGTCCAGGCGTTGTTGAGTTATGCGCTTACCAACACATTGAGCGATTCATTTTAATATTATAGATTGTACACACAAAATTATGTTACAAAGAAATGACATGTACAAAGGTGTACTCTTAACTCAAACCTAAGTTTTCTTCCAGTGAATCTTAGAGTGAATGGAAGATAGCTTAGATCGTTTCTAGGTTATTGAATCCATACTAATATCATATCTGTCTGTTATGCCATCATGGCTACCGCTGCACCGATTTCAATGAAATTTGATGTAGATATACTTTGATTCTGGAAGAAAGGTATAGGCTATTCTTAATCGCAATAACCTATATAGGTACAGTCGGGTGAACCCGCAGGCAAAAGCTAGTTTTTACTTTTAAATTACTTACTTACTTTATTCAAATTATCCAAGAAAACGTTCGCAAATTATCCAAGAACACATCTGACAATTGGAATTGTCCAGATCAAAATGCACCTTTAAGAGATTAGAATTACCTACTTTTGTTTGGCCAAGATGTTACACGAAGAATATCTCAGCAGTTATCAAGGTACCAAGTGTTATCAAGTTCAATGTAAATAAAATGCATGTCATACAAAACAGAAGTACAATAGTTATCGCAGCTTTCACTTATGAGTGGATGACAAATCTCACGTACATTTACTGTGTGATCAAATTGGTACTACTGTATAGGAATGCTACTGGCGAGCATATTATTATTACATAATGCCCTTTACAACCATTGGCTTTCAATACGCAGTGTACATTGAAAGGAAATGAAGTGTCAAGAACTGCATTCAAATATAATGATATTGTATATTTTGAAATGGATATTGAAAAAAACTTGACAAACGAATCCCTTTTAATTATAAAAGAAAAATCTTGAACCGATTTTAATGCTATTTTAAAGCTACTTTGCTAACGTGGACTTTCAATCTGAGCTCGGTAATTAAGAAACTCGAGGAGGACAGACCATTTTTACCGTGGGAGAGCCACGCTATGAAAACCGGTGTGAAATAGTGCCTGCGCTGTGTTTCACCGTACCCCAACCGGAGGCCCGTACCTTACCCCTCCCCCACCCCCCAAAGGCCGGCAACGCACTTAGGACGCCTCTGGTGTTGCGGGTGTCCATGGGCGGCGGTAATCGCTTAGTTGCGTTTGCCCGCTACAATATAAACAAAAATATATTATAAAGCACATTCAAAGGACAGTAACATACTTGTGTCGCATAAGTTGTAGTGTCCACTGGAGGCAGTAGTTTCTTATTATCATGAGATGCTTATGTTCTCTTTAGTCCGTTCATGATTCTAAGCCGTATGGTGACGTTTTAAATCATCATTGAAAGTATCATGACCCCTACTTATATTATGGATGTCATAAAAGACGACTAAGGAATAATCTACGCCGGACAACACCGCTACAAGGACAATGAAAAGAAACCATCTGACTAGCGTGGTATAGTAAGCCAAAACTTTGAGAGAAACCTATGTCTAGCAACGTACTATTAAAAGCTGTTGATAAAAAAATACAATATATGTAGTAACAGTAGACTTCTATTAGGTATAAATCAACTGTCAAAAAACTTATTTATGCGTTCACCAAGCGTGGTGAAAGTGAATTACACACACACACACACACACACACACACACGCACGCACACACACACACACACACACACACACACACACACACACACACACACACACACACACACACACACACACACACACACACACACACACACATCGTACCTACGCAGCTACTAAAAGGTTATCTTAAATCTTTCTATAACATACACATTTAGTACGTCATTAGAATTGAAATGCCCAACATGAGTATAATAAATGTTTACTTCCAATATTTTTTATCAATAATAGTGTTTTATATTAACATTCTTCAATTTGAAGTTACGTGTTGAACACATTTTCTTTTACAAAATAAATACTGTTTAGATAGTATGGTATCAAATACGACTAATTGATTCAATGGGTTTAGATAGGTAGATAGAAAACTCTTTATTTGTACACCGTTTTACATATTTTCATGATGACATAAGATTACAAATATATAATGTAATGTACAAACGGCGGCCTTATTGCCGAAAGCAATCTCTTCCAGGCAACCTTGGGATGGATTAAAATCGAAAAATATCGGAGAGACAGTAGCACTTGACGGTGCAATATAATAGGGCACATATACATAAATCTACTTATACACACATACACACACAAAATTGACACAATCATTTAATTATATCACGACACAATATGAAAAACCTTCATATCATACTACTTTGGAATTGGCACATACCACTTTAAGCCTTGGTGACATGATGACCCGTGTGAGTGTCCACACGGTTAAAAGAAAAACTAATAGTACAACAAAATAAAAGAAGATGTCCCCTCTCTCTCTCTCTCTCTCTCTCCTCTAACATATAAGAATGCCTATAACATATCAAACTAGCTGACCCTTGCAACCTCGTTTACGTCTACTATTGCCCGTAGCGTAATAATTTTCCCCCGTTTTTTAAATATTTTTCATTGGGGCTCCGCTTCTATTGGTCTTAACGTGATGATATATACCCTATAGCCTTCCTCGATAAATGGACTATCCAATAAAGAAAGAAAGAGTTTTTCAAATTAGACAGCGGTTCCTGAGATTAGCGCGTACAAACAAACAAACAAACTCTTCAGCTTTATAATATTAGTATAGATTACCATAACATCATCATCATATATCGTAGTCCACTGCTGATCATAGGCCTTTCTAACTGCACATCACTTGGTTTATAATATTCTAGTAAATAATAAATATTTTCCTACAAAAAGATGTCTATAATAGTGATCCACTTATTTATTAACACTACGCCACTTATTCCAATAACACTACCACTTATTAATAAACGTTATTCACAACAGTAATCATTATTACAACATTGACGCCAACTTAATGGCGTAATAACTCAACCTTAAAAACCAATAATCACTCAGTCTCATAACAATAACCACAGATCATTTATTGGCTACAGGCGCACGGCAAAATTATATTCCCGTCAGTCAATTTGCTGTAATAGGAACGATGTTATCCACCCAGAGAAGTCATGCAGAGAAGCAGGCCATCTTGCTATCTAAATGAATGGTAATTGTTCCGCGTGTAAGCAACTGTACCATTTCACTAAGGGCTATTATATTCATTAAAATGCATCATCTATGTTTTTTTTGTTCGTTAACTAAAGCGCGTTTTTTGTTCGTTAACTAAATTCAAGACAGGCGGAATAAAATCATGGTGTTCTTTGTTTTTGAATTTATATACGGATCACTGATAATGTTAATATCATATTCATTTTGTTATTAAAATATTATGAAAATGGGAAAGGTTATTTAACTTTATTAACGCTTACCAATGTTAATTCTATTAACTTATTAGAAATTAGTAGGATTGTAAAAGTAAACATGTAAAAATAAATTAATTAGATTTTAATAGGTATTTACGCAGATTCAATAAAGAAGCCTATAGCGATTTCAACAAAGTTTTATTCTACATGGTTTCACTTTTTACTGAAAGGTCTTTGCATCCAAACGTATATACAAATATAATTAATCTAGTAGGGTATGTTTAAATTACAGCCTAATTTTTTTATTTCATTACGGATCCCCTAGATAGGAGTTATTTCAAAATAATATGGTATTTTAATTATTACTTGCAGTGTTTGACAACATCCATTTCAAGTATTTAAATCTTTCTGTCTGTCCAAAGAAGGCACAACTTACATAATGAAAGCCAGATTAGGTTACAACACCTTTTTATTGGTATGGGGACAAATAAGTAGATGAATCAACAGTGCTGAGTCGTCATTTGATATCCCCGACCCCTTTAATGTCAGGGGGAAGGTAGATTACGGTCTCCAGCACCCTGACTCACTCGTTAAAAAGTAACGAAAGAATTACTTGAAGGAACGCTTGTTTTAAGTAAGGCCATGGTATCACTTTGGTTGAGCCAGTCCATTATAGAGAATTCAAGAGTGGGGACGCTATTCTCTTCTTCTTCTTATAGTAATCTACACTATGGCGGTCTATTCAGATGCTTTTGCATCATTAGGCCTACGGTCTTGCACTCACAAACGACACACGACAGCACTAATCCTGTCATTTTAGGTTGGTCTTTTGTGAGAAGGTAGAACCGCCTCGGTAGAGCTGGCCCGTTCGTGCTGAATGACTCTCCCGTGGCACGTTCGTGCTAATAAATAAAAATAATAATTGATACTGAAAATTAAATACGTAAAATTTTAATACCGTTAAACGTCGACAATGTCGAATGCTTCATCGGAAATGAAATTATTGTCCACAAATTGAAACTGTCAATTTTTAAACCGTACGTTGCAACGCGTTGTGTAGTGATTTATTCTGTGCGAAATTCTTATAATATTAATATTTATAGTGGATAATAAATTAATAATATGGACCAAATAAAGTCATGAAAATTATTTTCAATAAAAATATGTCGTTATTAGTTCGAGTGTGACCCCTCAATCGACATGCTATTTAATAGTAAGCGCATCTTCTCTTTTCAAGTTGCCATTCCGCAAGCAAGTGATCGACTTCGATATTAGTAAAGTATTCCATGACCAGTAGAGAAGCTCGAACCACTACACGATTGATAATCTTTGCAAAAAGCACTGATATGTTAATTTTGGAGATGCATTTACTCCGATAGTTGTTACTATTACCTATCAGATTAGACTAGAAAACTAGACTCCTACTGCATATTCGAACAATAATTACAGTTGCATATTGAAATGTGATATTAGTACATGTAATTATAATAGAACACGCACGATGCCAATCATATTATACGGATAATAATTCAAGAATCATGTAAATAATAATGATGAAATTGGAACTCGATCTCACGCTTTACTCATTTTCAACCATTCCAAAAACAACGTTAATATATTGAATTTCCTTAATAAAAAAAATATATACATCTCTCAAAATTTCAAAAGAAAATAAAAAAATTGTTATCGTATAAATAACCAACAATTAAGTGTTGTAAGGCCGATGAGAGCTCGTTACAAAAACATTAATTATTGTTGGAGCATTTCATTACGTTTGTTATGACTACACGTTTTTAAATCCGTATCTTTCATTTGTTTTATAATGCCCAATGATGTTTTTTCTCATAATAATTGTATAGATAGTTATGTACAACACTAAACTTTATAAATGTATTTTATTAAAACACGACTCTCTGGTCTAAAATAAAGAGCTATATTTATATTCTCACTTCAGTCTCTGGAACGGTTGGACAGTTTTTTTTTATTGAATAGTGGGCAAACGAGACGTATCACCTGATGGTAAGCGATTACCGCCGCCCATGAACACTCGCAACACCAAAGGCGTCACAGGTGCCGACCTTTGAGGGATGGGAAGGGGGACGGAGGGGGGGGGGATGGGCCTCCGGTATCCTCACTCCCTCGGTGAAACACAGCGCAAGCGCTATTTCACACCGATTTTGAGAGGGCTTTCACTGCCATATATTTGATGATATAAGAAGTTACTTAGACTACTTTTATTTAAGACTAGCTTTGCCCAGGCGGTGTCATCCGTGGATGTTGTTACGTTTACAACAATAAAAGTGACTCCGCTGGGCAGTTAAATTTTATTAATCTGTATAGAGTATATACCTCTAAGTAAGTTTGGTACTCTGTGGAGTATTAACATAAGGATATCTGAAGCATGACAGTGTCCAAGTGTTAGTGCGAAACATCATTTGTTAAATCAGTCGCCAATAAACCATCTCAGAGTAAACACCTCGTTTCTGTTGCACAAATTTCCACAAGCAAAAGTGAACCTTAACCCGCACATAATTTGGTCGACATCGAGCCGGATGCCTACGCGACTGCATACGATAGACGTGATCGACCGGCGAGCCGAGAACAAAAGAAGGAATTTATAACCCGACCGCAAGAAAGTGATACGTGATTTATAAAGTAAAAAGTTATTTTGTACGAAGATTGTAATCATAATAAGATTGGATTTGCACTTAGAATTAGTAGAAAATGGCTAATACTGTGGAACAACTACTTAGTATATTAGAAGATACTGCTAATTTGTTGAATAAAACACGAGTTAACCTTAAAAAATGTCCGAAACAACGACGAACCAAAGGATACATACAAACACGAATTAAAAGCATTGAAGAATATTGGATTTCCTTTAAAAATACACATCAAGAACTTGTGAAATGTATTCCGAAAGCGAATCGACAAGAAATTTCATACTTTGTGAATGATGATTATTTTGTTCAAGAAGATTTGTACACAAATTTAATCGCCGATCTCAATGATTTATTATTTACAATGGATACGTCATCTTCGCAATCGGAATGTACGGGAAATAGTAATCATAGCTGCAGTTCCAGTTTACATAAGGAAGCGCAAGTAATGTTACCAAGGATTCAGCTCCCTAATTTCTCAGGTACTTACGACGAGTGGCCCACCTATCAAGATCTGTTTACCTCATTAGTACATGACAATGCAACGTTAAGCAAAGTACAAAAATTGCATTATTTAAAAACTAGTCTTACGGGAGAAGCGTTGTCACTCTTGAAGCATGTGAAGGTCACAGGGGTTAACTACGATGAAGCGTGGCGTGTACTCAAAGAACGTTTTGGTAACAAACGTATTATTATTAATTCTATATTGAAAAGGTTGTTTTGGCAAAGGAAAATAACAGTGCAAACAGCAAATAACATAAAATCATTATTAGATACAACGACAGAGTGTCTTAACGTACTTAAGAACTTGGGATTGTCCACAAGCTCCTGGGATCCATTCATTATATTTCTAATAGTTCAGAAATTAGACCCAGAGACGCACCGTGAGTGGGAACAATTTTCACATAAAAAGAATGCCGAGGAATTGCCTACCTGGGACGACTTTAATCAGTTTTTACAATATACGTTCCGTTCGCTCGAGCTGGTCACGACACCACCCTCAACCAAAGAAAAACCTATACCTAAAATAAAAGAATACGCTGTTCACTTATCCACTGCGAATACGATGACAACTATAAAACCCAGAAGCTGCCCTATGTGTACTATGAACCACACGTTGTGTCAATGTGAGAAATTTACGACGCTAAGTCCAACAGAGAGGTGTGAGTACGTCAAACAACAAGGTTTATGTTACAATTGTCTGGCCCCGGGACATTCAGCGAGGAACTGTCGCTTGAAGATGTCTTGTAGATTATGTCATAAACGTCATCACACACTTACGCACCAATCCACACCGATGACGTCACCAAATCAACCAGACAAATCGAATCAAGAATATAAACAAGATTCTGCACAATCAACTGAAACCAACATTACCCTTTCATCGCACGTCGCTGCCAACGTGTCCACTGCATTGCTGGCTACGGCCCTCGTACCAGTGAGAGAACCAATAACGGGACAAATGACAGTGCTTCGGGCTGTGATTGACCACGGTTCCCAAGCTACGTTTATGAGTGAGAGAGCGGCCCAGCTACTACGAGTTAAGAGAACGCCTATCAATGGCACCATCACTGGAGTCGGCTCAACTAAAACAAATGTAAGACATGCTGCAGAAATCGAACTTCTATCAAGACACGACTCAAGTTTCAACATACGAATCAAAACATACATAATTTCTACGCAAGTAACAAGTCAACTTCCGTCACGTATTATCCCTACCAGCACCTGGCCACATTTACAAGGACTTGTTCTGGCCGACCCAAGTTTTAACCAGCCAGGACGAGTTGATCTTTTATTGGGTGTTGATGTATGTGCTCAGATTATGAAAGGCGAAGTCATCAAAGGTCCTCCAGGATCCCCGTGTGCTCAAAATACCACACTAGGGTGGATTCTCTTTGGTGCCATTGAAAACAAACCAACGAAAGATGAAGTGATTGTTATGCACCTCAGCCTTGATCTCAACGACATGTTGAAACGGATGTGGGAACAAGACCCATATGATCGACGTGTACCTACAGCGGAAGAACGACAGTGTGAACGAATATACAAAAATACGACTACAAGAAATAATGACGGACGCTACATAGTCACGATACCTAAGAAACCTGAACTATTATTATCAACTCAAGGCAATACCAGAACTATAGCTTTAAAGAGATTACATCAATTAGAACAAAGATTCACAAAAAATCCCAAAGTTAAGAATAACTATGCTACAGTTATGAAAGAATACGAAGAACACTACATGGAAGAAGTACCCACACAAGAATTCGACAATCCTGCGGTGTACCTACCTCACCACGCCGTTATTAAAGAAGAAAAGGAAACAACTAAACTTCGTACAGTCTTCAATGCCTCACAAAGGGGTACCAATAATGTTTCACTAAATGACGAGCTGTTAGTAGGACCTCAATTACAAGAAGACATGAGAAGTCTAATAATAAGATGGCGCATGAAGAGAGTTTGTTTCGTGGCTGATATCCAGAAGATGTATCTACAAATCTTAGTGGCTAAAGAAGACAGAGATCTGCAACGAATTCTATGGAGAAAGAACGGCCAAGAACCCGTCAAAGACTATCGGCTTACAAGAGTCACTTTTGGAACTGCTTCTGCTCCTTACTTGGCAGTAAGGACCTTGCATCAAGTAGCCCAGGACGAAGGTCAAAACTATCCCGAAGCTGCAGAGATTATAACAAGAGATTTCTTTATGGACGACTTGATGTCTGGAAAAGACAATGCCATAGATGCAATTAAAGTCGCCAAACAAATAGACGCCATTCTCCAGAAGGGAGGATTCAAGCTTAAAAAATGGTGTTCCAATGAAGTTGAATTTTTAAAGGCATTTGAAGAGTCTGAAAGAAGTACTCACGTAAAACTTGATATAACCTTAGATGGAATCACACGAGCATTAGGATTATATTGGAATATAGGGAAAGATCGATTTCAATATAGCTTAAACTTACCTGCCACGTCGAAAATTGTTACAAAGCGAACAATTCTGGCCGATCTACAGAGATTATTTGATCCGCTTGGTTGGCTGGCACCTTCTGTCTTGCCAGCAAAACTTCTCATTCAAAGGTTATGGTTGCAAGGAATAACCTGGGATGAGGAAATAGATGAATCTACTGCCACCGAATGGAATAACCTACGAGAATCCTTTCAACAACACTTACCTGATATCGAAGTAGAACGATGGCTGCATACCACGGAAACTCTAATGAATGACGTCACTATCCACGGCTTCTGTGACGCGTCGACGAGAGCCTACGCGGCAGTTGTATATTTACGAGTACGAACATTAGAAGGTGACGTCAAGACATCGATTATTGCTGCCAAAACAAGAGTTGCACCAATTAAACCGCAATCATTGCCACGTCTGGAACTTAGTGGAGCAGTACTATTAGCTGGGCTCCTGAAACAGATAAAGGAAGCAATGAATATACCTACCACTCAAATATTCGCGTGGACTGATTCCACCATTGTAATTTCTTGGCTACTCGGTGACCCTGGAAGATGGAACACTTACGTTAGAAACCGAGTGGTTGAAATACTTGATACCATCGGCAATCATAATTGGTATCATGTCAAATCGTCGGACAATCCTGCTGACATGGCTTCACGAGGACAGTCGCTACTAGATCTGAAAGATGAGACATTGTGGTGGAAGGGACCAAAGTGGCTCAGAGAAGGACAAATTAAATACAAGAGACCAGAGGCTATGACATCAGACCTAGAAAGAAGGGAAATATTACAAGTAAATATAAAATTAAAGGACAATAAAGACATGGGATTAAAATACGAAAATTATTCTACATTACAAGAACTGCTTAAAGTAATTGTGTACTGCAAAAGATTTTTAAAGGGAAGAAAACTAATCAACAAGGACTTACCGCTAATCTCAAAGGAAATTGATGACGCGCTGAAAACCTGCATAAAACTGGCTCAAAAGGACAGTTTTGAAGAGGATATTGAAAATCTGAAAACAAAGAAACAAGTTAAGAAGAGGAGTAAATTAATAAATCTGAAACCTTACCTGGATGACCACGGTATCCTCAGGGTGGGCGGCAGACTGTGTCACTCAGACTTGAACGAGAACAGCAAACATCCAATCATTCTTGATACTGACAGTAATTTCACTAATTTAATCATTGCTGATGCACATCGTAAGACGCTACACGGTGGAAGCCAGTTGATGCTCTGCTTCTTAAGAACTAAATTTTGGATCCTTAAAGCAAAACGATTAGTCAAGTCCCGAATCAGGAAATGTCTGATCTGTGCAAAACTTAACGCTACGTCAAAGTCACAATTAATGGGAGACTTACCTCGAGTTAGAGTCACGCCTGCAAAACCGTTCTTGAATAGTGGCATCGACTTTGCCGGCCCATATCAGATCTTGATGTCTAGAGGTAGAGGAGCAAAGACAAACAAAGCATATATTGCTCTTTTTGTTTGTATGTCAACAAAAGCAATCCACTTGGAACTAGTAGGAGATCTTACGTCTGAAGCATTCATCGGAGCCTTCCGAAGGTTCGTAGCGAGACGAGGAAGATGCGCTCATATATGGAGCGATCAGGGACGTAACTTTGTGGGTGCAAACAAGGTTTTAGCCTCAGATTGGACTGAAGCCAAACTACAACTTGAAGGTCCGATTACTGAAACGCTGGCAATGGATGGAACTGAATGGCATTTTATCCCAGCATACAGCCCACTCATGGGTGGACTGTGGGAGGCTGGAGTCAAATCAATGAAAGGTCACCTTAAACGTATTTTGAACTCTCACCTTACCTACGAGGAAATGAGTACCTTGTTGTGCCAAATTGAGGCTTGCCTCAACTCTCGGCCTTTAAACATATTGGACGATACGGAGACGGACACCATTCAACCGCTTACTCCCGGGCACTTTCTTGTTGGTGAAACACCTATTACTGTTCCAACCCCAGATTTTCAAAATGTACCTATGAATCACTTATCGCGATGGCAGCTCCAACAAAAGCTATTAACGGACTTCTGGCATAGATGGCAACAAGAGTACCTGTCGAGAATGCAACAACGGGCGAAATGGCACCGCCAAGTTAAAGACTTAGACATTGGAGATATTGTGCTAATAAAATCAGATAATTTGCCACCCGGTAAATGGATAATGGGACGTATTGTTTCTAAACATCCTGGCGCTGACGGTGTGACACGCGTTTATAGTGTGAAAAGCGGTAATAGTGTAGTGCAGAGACCCTTTAATAAGTTATGTTATTTACCTATAGATACTGAAACATGATTCTGTAATTCTTATTTGTTTATATAGATTCTTGCCATTATTTGATTTATATTCTAATTTTCGCTCTTTATTAATATATGTAGACTAAGTATATTGTTAAAGGGCTAATAGGCCCTTTGGTGGGCGGTATGTTAGTGCGAAACATAATTTGTTAAATCAGTCGCCAATAAACCATCTCAGAGTAAACACCTCGTTTCTGTTGCACAAATTTCCACAAGCAAAAGTGAACCTTAACCCGCACACCAAGTCAAGATAAAAAAAAAACTTAGCCATATCATTCCTACCCCTTAAATCATTGAGACAATTTCTACCTCCTGTGACTTCGTTACGTACTAGTAAATGTTCTGGTTTATTTTAATGAAAAGGGTATAATATAAACATAACCATAAATATAATCTGTGGTGTGCGTTGTATTCCAAAATGTGTTTTTTTTTTTTTTTTTTTATTGTATAGGGGGCAAACGAGCAGACGTATCACCTGATGGTAAGCGATTACCGCCGCCCATAGATACCCGCAACACCAGAGGCGTCACAAGTGCGTTGCCGGCCTTTTAGGAAGGAGTACGCTCTTTTCTTGAAGGTTTGAAGGTCGTATTGGTCCGGGAACACCGCAGGCGACAGCTCATTCCACAGTTTTGCTGTGCGTGGCAGAAAATTTCGGGAAAATCGCACAGTTGTGGACTGCCAACCATCTAGATGATGGGAATGATATTTCTGTCGCGTAGGACGATGGCGGAAAGATGCGGCAGGGATCAATCCGAACAA
Organism: Spilarctia lutea; assembly: GCA_916048165.1. NCBI lineage: Eukaryota > Metazoa > Arthropoda > Insecta > Lepidoptera > Erebidae > Spilarctia > Spilarctia lutea. The sequence goes on from CAJZHC010000004.1 coordinate 90,456, forward strand.
TTCCTCGGAGCACTCCCCATGGTAAATGCGGTAGAAGATGCACAGTGAAGCCACATCTCTACGCAGTGCCAGAGAGTCTAGCCGAATTGAAAGATCCCGGCAATCGACGATACGAGTCGCCCTCCGCTGAATGCGGTCCAGAGGGAGGAGCTGGTATTGGGGTACCCCTGCCCAAAGATGAGGACAGTATTCCATGTGAGGCCGAACCTGCGCTTTGTAAAGACGAAGGCGGTGGGCCGGAGTGAAATACCGCCTCGATCTGTTGAGCACACCTAGCTTTTTTGAGGCCAATTTGGCCTTACCCTCCAAATGGCCACGAAACTGGACTTCGCTCGATACGTCGAGACCGAGTATCCCAATATTGGCTGAGGCAGATAGGGGAGTGTCTTCAAAACGAGGACATACGACCCACGGGAGTTTTTTAGCGGTGAACGCGCAAATTTGTGTCTTTGTCGGGTTGAATTGGACAAAATTAAGTCTACCCCAATTTGAGACCCTTTCCAAAGCGGTCTCAACTTCAGACACAAGTTTGTTTCGACTCTCAATGACGTTTTCCCGAGAAATATTGGCGCGGCCGGTGTAGAGAGCATCGCCCGTACTGTCATCCGCATAACAATGAATGCCGCTAATTGGCAGCATGTCATTGATATGAAGGAGGAACAGAGTAGGCGATAGCACACAGCCTTGCGGGACACCAGCATTCACAGACATGGAGTCAGAGCATTCACCGTCGACTACGACCTTTATGCTTCTACATGCCAGAAAGCTAGTGACCCAATCGCATAATTTCTCGGGAAGCCCATAGGAAGGGAGCTTCGAAAGAAGCGCTTTGTGCCAGACCCGATCGAACGCTTTCGCGATGTCCAAACTAACTGCCAAGGCTTCCCCCTTAGTCTCAATCGCCTGAGCCCAGCGATGTGTCAGGTATGCCAGAAGATCACCAGCTGATCGACCTTTACGGAAACCGTACTGCCGGTCACTAAGCAGATGATGATCCTCTAGGTACCGCAGGAGTTGATGGTTAATGATGGACTCCATTATTTTCGAGAAGAGGGAAGTTATGGCTATCGGCCTGTAGTTAGTCGGATTTGAGCGATCGCCCTTTTTAGGGATCGGGTGGACCAATGCTGCCCTCCATGATGACGGGACTACGCCAGTGGAGTAGGAGAGTCGAAAAAGACGCGTTAAGACCGGTGCCAACTCTGGAGCGCACATCTTCAACACAATAGGAGGGATTCCATCCGGGCCACTCGACTTATGGACATCAAGGGACGAAAGTGCTAAGCGCACTGAGCGTTGGTGGAACTGGATATCCAGCATACAGCTCTCGCACCGCGGTATGGTAGGCGGCTCCTGCCCCCCGTCATCCAAGGTCGAGTTGGACGCAAAGTGTTTTGCCAGAAGATCGGCTTTCTCCTTTGCGTCATAGGCCAACGGATTATCTCCCATGTGAAGAGGTGGAAAGGATGGCTTACAAAAATTCCCTTCGATAGCCTTGGCAAGAGACCAAAATGCCCGAGTTCCCGAGGGAAGACGCTCAAGCCTCTCGCCAACCCTAGCGATGTGCTCCGATTTCGCCCTTGCAATGTCTCTTTTGAGGGACCTGGAGGCAAAGTTGTACTTCTTTTTCAGAGCGCTGGTATTTTGATCCCGCACCGCCACCGCGCCAGCCCAGGCTTGGTAAGCCTCCTGCTTCATGCGAGAAGCTTTTCTGGAAGATGAACCAAACCAGGACCGACACTTGCCACCAATGGGGACCACAGAGGATGGGATGAAAAGCTCCATACCCTGCAGCACAACATCAGCAACAGAATCAGCAGCAGTACTGGGATTATCCGGCGAGAAGCACAACCGTCTCCAAGGGTAGGACGCAAAGAACGTCCGCATCCTATCCCAATCTGCTGACCTGTAGTGCCACACACGACGGCCGCGCACAACTTGCGATCGCGGCGAGAGTGTGATAAACACTGAACTCCGGACAAGGCAATGGTCTGAAGTGCCAAGTGGAGCGTTAACGGTTACGCGGTAACCGTCCGGATGAGAGGTCAGCAGAAGGTCCAGCAGTGAAGGATTCTGGCCCTCCACATCTGGGACTCGCGTGGGCGTGGTAACCAGTTGTGTCAGGCCGTATGCTAGGGCGAAATCGTGAACAGATCTCCCCGCATGATCCGTTTTACTGGAACTGAGCCAGTCGGCGTGGTGGGCGTTAAAATCGCCAAGTACGACGATCTCTGCGGAGGGGATCTGCTGCTGCACGAGGTCTGTAGCCATCTGGATGTGCTCGATGAGTCGGTCAGTTTCGGCATCACCGCTATGGGACCTATAGAGGCACGCATAGACGCGAGGATGGTCGTCGCTGTCTACACGGAGCCATAGGATGGAGAGGTCCCTACCTTCAAGATTGCTAAGGCGACGAGAGCTGATATCGTCTCTGACGTACACGCACACTCCGGCCTTGGAGATGAAGGAGTGTTCCAAACCGTACCCAGGATAAGTGAGGTAGGAAGTGTCCGCTGGAGACGATATCTGCGTCTCTGTCAAAAAGAGCAAGGCTGGCTTTGCTGTCTCGAGGTGGTGATGGACAGCATCTAGATTACTATGTAATCCCCTGATGTTGCACAAGTCCACGACTAGCGTGGCAGGGGGTGCCATGGTGGTACTGCTCTTACCCCGAGCATGATAGAGCGTAGTTTTGCCCCCCCCAGAATACGAGGGGCAGCCTGGGCATCCACGCTCAGGCGCGTTGTGTTCTAAGTGTGGACGCCCAGAGAGGGATTCTCCAACGCTAGCGCAGTTGGTACCCTCCTGGGGTAACATAAGTTTCAACTGCGCCATCATAGGGGGGATAGGGGGGTTGGGCCTCCGGTATCCTCACTCACGCGGTGAAACACAGCTAAAGCGCTGTTTCACACCGGTTTTCTGTGAGGCCGTGGTATCACTCCGGTCGAGCCGACCCATTCATGCCGAAGCGCAGCTCTCCCACGGAAAAGATGATCTTTGGGTTATGACATTTTAGTGCATATACTTCGTCCGATTGTCAAAGTACTACTAACATACAAGTAATAGATTACTCTTGACGTGTGACGTCATTTCACTCATAGGATAGTGTATAATAGTGACAGTTTCCCTGTTTATTTTACAAACTTTATTTTAATATTACCACCGAATCAATCAATCCATCTCGAAAATCTATTAAAAAGCAAATGAATATGACTGCACGGTTGGCCGAGTGGTGTCAGCGGTCGCCATGCCGCTTGCTACTGCGCCAAGTGTCGTGGGTTCAAATCCCACGCGGTACCTACAACACTTTGTGTGATCCACGAATTGTTGTCCCGAGTCTGGATGTTCTTTGTGTCCGTTTCATGTATGTTTGTAAAGTCCCCCACGACACAGGATGTTTATTCCTAATGTGGGAGTTGTCTTTAAAAAAAAAAATTCTCACTTGTTGTGTTACAACAACACGGTCCAGTGTCATTTCTGATGATTAGATCCTAACTATATGTTACTGCTAAGCTAATGCAGTAGTAACTGAGTATGACTTGAACAACAATATTATTTATGGCACCATTAAAACACTAATAATACTTAAGTTCTTGTTAAAAAAAATTACCGTGGCAGAGCCAGGCTTCGGCATGCATAAGCCGGTTCGACCGGAGTGATACCACGGCCTCACAAAAAAAGTTGTTTGAAGCACACACAACACACTTGTGACGACTGTGGTGTTGCGGAGGGCCATGGGAGGCGGTAATAGCTTACCATCAGGCGATAAGTCTCCTCGTTTGCCCCCTATTCTATAAAAAAGAAACAAAATGCTCCTGACAGGCTTAGAGCATCTTTGTTTCTCTTCCATCTGCAGATTACCCTAAAAAATCTTTTGAAAGTAATAATTAGTAGTTAACGAATTATTTATTACTGTACATATTTAGTTATAAAGCAGTTTTCACATTCTAACTATCACTAATTAAAAATAAAAATCTGTGATATGTGTAAGAGAAATTTTATTAATTATATATTTTATAAACAACTAGCTATAAGGCTATGGTGGAATATTTGGCCCTTTGGTCCATGGTGTGACCCTGTGGCCATAGCCTGCGGCAATGCCCTGTGGTACATTATAATTGTGTCTCCAGTTGTATCAAGAGATAGGTTGTTGGAAACGTCTGAATTTACTTTAAAAACAGTAAATATCCTATATTTGGCCACTGAAACTTGTAAAATGGGGAAGAAAGAAAGAATCTGTTTCCCAATCATGAAATTGAATCAATCATATTGAAAATATATACTATCTCCAATTATAACCGGAGATACGGTTTGAAAACTATTTCATTTCAATCGATGCAGAATTTTTAGGGTTTTCAGAGCGTACACAGAACTTACAAGTTTTTTTTTATTATATAGGGGGCAAACGAGCAGACGTATCGCCTGGTGGTAAGCGATTACCGCCGCCCATGGACACCCGCAACACCGGAGGCGTCACAATGCGTTGCCTGCCTTTTAGGAAGAAGTACGCTCTTTTCTTGAAGGTTATTTTATTTTTAAATATGATATTTAAACATATGAATTAACTGATATACGTATATAATATTATACATTAAGGCTACTTAGCAATACATTTAAGGTCAATACTCATATTAATATAAAACTAATCTTATTATGATGAGGAAAAAATGGCCAAGAAATATTGATATTAAGAATAATGAAGCCACTATAACAATAAGGGCAATTCATTTATCTAAATGTAATTACTACCGCAATTTGGTGTACCAAGAAGGTTGTTTATACACACTGTAATTAGCACACACAGTAGTTAGCTGTATAACATTTCTTTTCCTAGTGACTGAACATTCAACTTACAAATCAAACGGGGCAAACGAGCAGAGGTATCGCCTGATGGTAAGCGATTACCGCCGCCCATTGACACCCGCAACACCAGAGGTGTCACAAGTGCGTTTCCTAAAGGTTTGAAGATCGTATTGGTCCGGGAATACCGCAGGCGACAGTTCATTCCACAGTTTTGTTGTGCGAGGCAGAAAGTTTCGGGAAAAGCGTATAGTTGTGGACTGCCAACCATCTAGATAATAGGGATGAAACTTCTGTCGCGTAGGACGATGAACTGTACGGATCAGTCCGTACAATTCTTCGGAGCACTCCCTATAGTAAATGCGGTAGAAGATGAACAGCGAAGCGACATCTCTACGCAGCGCTAGAGAATCTAGCCGAATTAGAAGTTCCTGGCAATCGACAACTCGAGTCGCTCTCCGTTGGATGCAGTCCAGAGGGAAGAGCTGGTATTAGGGTGTCCCCGCCCAAAGATGAGAATTGTTTTCCATTTGAGGTCGAACCTGCGCCTTATAAAGCAGAAGGCGGTGGGCCGGAGTGAAACACTGTCTCGATTTGTTGAGCACTCCAAGCTTCTTCGAGGCCAATTTGGCCTTACCCTCCAGATGGCCATGGAACTGGACTTCGCTCGATATGTCGACAGCAAGTATTTGCTGAGGTATTATTGGCTGAGGCAGATACGAGTGTCTTCAAAACGAGGACATACGACCTACGGTACTATACTATTCTGTGACTGTAGCGTACAGAAAAGTAGTGTTGGTAGATTTTCTCCTGTACTTTCTTCAAGGTTATTTTCTTGTGTATTTGTGAATCTACATAAAGCGGCGTTCCCACGAGGCGTTAATCACGACAGTGAACCACGCTTTCGTGAAACACACTTCTGTGTGAACGCCCTCACGAAAGCAAGTTATGCGTTCACACAGAAGTGTATTTCACGAAAGCGTGGTTCACTGTCGTGATTAACGCCTCGTGGGAACGCCGCTTTATGTATTTGTATGTATTTAGAAATATTTAAGTAAATTTATCAGTAGTCTAGCTACCACATCATAGGTTCTGTCTAGATTGGGATCAGATTGCCGTGATAGAAATCTGTAGAGTTATTATTATTATTACTTTCTCGACCTAAGATGTTTTTTAATTACACCTTTAACTTGAATTGCCATATTTGTGTAGTAAAATTTTCAACACTAAGTTTGACTCAGCTAGCCATTTAAGAGCCTGTAAAAATAATACTCGTAGTCCAAGAAAATAGTAAGACATAATAGTCACCGAAAGACAGTCAGTAGAGTGTACCTTTCCTTTTTTAGGCGGTTTTAAAGATTAACTGCTACAGAAATACCGATGCAAAAGATGTCTGTGACAGATATAAAAATATGTTTTCATTTATAAATACTAAAATAAGTATCTGTCAAGGTGCACGTTTCTCTGAAATCTAGCGTCGACTAATCAGACTGAAAAGTTGAAAGGATTTCCATTATGTTATTTTTAGAGGTTTATGTGTTAGTAAAAGATGGATTTATTTTTTCCTAGTGTTTTTCTCTAGTTTTGGAACATGATCTTTATCCCAAAACGGTACTGTAAGTGAAAAGTGTTCATTTTTAGCTTGAAAGGTAGTACTTTGTTCGTTATTCGCTTAATCGTAAGAGAGCCTCTGTCAATCTATATGTATATATGTCTATATCAAAATTATAAAATTAAAGTGGCGAATCTTAAATCGATTGATGATGATGATACCTCTGTCGTTTGAATAAAATAAATATACAATAAAAACAAACGAACTATGGTTATAAAAATCAGATTAGAAAACGAAAGCAACTACAAATTACCACTAAACACAAATGATAAACGGTTATGGCCTCTATAAACGTTAAAGTTGAATGTTACGTATTTATCAAATTGATTGCGTACGTTATAAATTAACACATGAATTAAAAATTAGCATACAATCGTATATCAAACCCGCCCTTTGTAACTATTACATATTACATCGCTAATACATTAATTTGATGGCATATCTAAGTTGAACTACATTAGAACCACGTGGAAAATTGCTTATCAATTAATACCCACTAATAAAATAAATTATAAGGGAACCTATCTGTCTGTTTGTCTGTCTCTCGGCTTTCACAACTAAACCGCTCCACCGAATTCAATGAAATTTGACATGAAGATACTTCGATTCTTGAGGACGGATATTGGATACTCTTTACATTGGTACTGGTTACAGCGAACCAACATACAACCATACCCACACATAGTCTATATTATAAACATATATTTTCAATGTTTTTATACTGATGAAATTTTTGAAAACTGGCAAGAATTTGACAGGATCTAATCGCATTGGACTTGTATTATTCTTGAATGGCCTTTAATAAAACCATAGATAAAAATAATAAATAAATAAATATTTCGGACATCTAACACACAACGCCATCTAGTCCCAAGCTAAGCAGAGCTTGTGTTATGGGTACTAGACAACTGATATGAATACATGCATACTTTTTTTGTAAATACATGCATATTATACATAGAAAACACCCAAACTCCGAAACAAATATTTGTAAATTACATAAACATTTGGTCCGACCCAGGATTTGAACCCGAGACCTCAAGCACAGCAGTCGTCGCACAAAGTAGCGTAGTCTTTGTCTGTTTTATAACTTGTACACGTGTGTGGCACGGAAGCTTCAGTAACCGATTTGTCCTGATCGGAAATTTATCTTTTTTGAGCTATTGAGGTATTTCAAGCGCATCCATTGTTGATAAAGTTTTTATTTTTATAAGATTTCTAGTAGGTCTTTGAAGATTACATTTATTAACATGCAGATGGATGCAAGAAGCAGCAAACTGGACTGAATGGTGTGCCTTGGGAGAGACCTACGTGCACAGTCCAACAGTGAACTGAAACGAACTGATGGTGAATGATAAATTGTCATGCAAGTTACTAATTCAAAATATTTATGTTATTTTACATCGTTTCTGAATTACATTAAATGTCCGATTTTTTATCAATGCTTTCATTAAAAAAATGTAAATTTATTCTCAACTAGCGACCCGCCCCGGCTTCGCACGGGTGCAATGCTGATACTAAATACACGTTGTATACAAAACATAGCTGACCCACGCAACCTCGTTTGCGTCTTATATAGCCCGTAGCATGAAAATGTTTCGCAAAATAAGTAACTTTTCTGGTTAATTTTTACACCTTGTGTCCGAAAAACCCAAATATCTTACGGAACCCTATTTTTTTTCCAAAATAAAATATAGCCTATGTTACTCGTGGATAATGTAGCTTTCGAATGGTGAAAGAATTTTTAAAATCGGTCCAGTAGTTTTTGAGCCTATTCATTACAAACATACAAAAATAGGTACAAATCTTTCCATTAAATAATCTGAATGATGTTAGTGTATCAGATAACGATAGTTATTTGTAATACAAGAGTGCAAAGTTGCTTTTTAAGTATTCTAAAATTCTAATTGCCTCGCTTTAAAATTAAATCTCTCTGCGCTCGTGATTCAATAATTACAATCCTGAGCGTTACCGACGAAACCAAAAGAGCACGAGGTGAAACTTCTTTGCACTCGAGTGCAACGCGTAACTATTTATCCCACCTCAGCGAGGAAATGACTAAATGCAAAAAAAGCATTTACATTCAAAATATAAGTTTATGTATTAATATTTATTAGGTACTACATTATAATAGGTAAGTATTACAGAATAATGTTTAAGTTATTTCAAATAATCATCATCAACATCATCATCAGCCTATCGCAGTCCACTGCTGGACATAGGCCTCTCCAATTTCACGCCACTTAGTTCGATCCTCGGCTTCTCGCATCCAGCTCCTGCCAGCCGTCTTGCGCAAATCATCACTCCACCTGGCCTGTGGACGTCCTACACTACGTTTGCCGAGACGCTATGCGCTACGCTACGTTTTTAATATTTCAAATAATACTTAGGTATAATTAAGAAAAAATTAAAGTAAAGGTGCTAAGTTATTTAAGTTGAGCAAATAAGAAAAAAAGTACACAAAGAAGGTTCCAAGTCTGTGTTTTTAACAAATTAAAAATATGTATTTTTGTTGTATTATAAATTCTGATGATTTTTTGAATTTACAAAGTTATTGCACACGATGTTCTAAATTCAGTTTACTTTACCCTCTAACGGATAAAAACAGCTTTTGCACTCAGATATCGAAGGGCAAAAATACTCTTTTCGAGAAGGGGGATGAATAATAATTAAAAAGATCGACCTAGATACAGAACATTAAAAATCCCTAAATGGTACTATTGCCAAATAGTTTTAGTAGAATGTCCCAGGAGAAAACGACCAATTAGATGAGACTCCAATTGACTAAAACTTTGGCCAAGTGGCTGAAAGTTTAAAGTCTCACCCCACACCAGACGCTGCAGTTTCAGGAACATCGTCTTTGCTATTTAATGATATATCGCACACCTTGTATATCGTTTAAGAAGCAATTAAGCAACGGATATTGGAACACAATTAGTTATTTCTTTATTTGAAACTTTATGCGCTTGATACATCGGTAGACTTAAGGTCCAGGATATTCTTTTTCAGTCAACCTTTGGGTTGTGTAGAAATCTTGTTAGGTAGGTAAACAGAGGTAACATATTATATACCTAATCAATAAAAATATTCACATAAATAAAGTTATTCGTACACACAAACATATCTCAGTCTACTAACATTAGAATTCGCAAAAGATTTTGGGCTGGATTTGAACCTTAATCCTATTGTTTCTATACGTACTATAAGATATCCGACAACCTACCTTACGTTACTTTTAATACAGTTAAACAAACTATAAAAATAAGTGAGTAAAAAATGCTAAATCTTTTAATGAACACAACAATATTAAAGCTTCTTTTCCTTAAATAACTCGTATGTAAAACAAACGGGGTGAAAATACCTTCGCTCTTAGTACTTTGATCTTGGTTGAATAACGTTGTGTAAGATTATTTCAACACATTTCGTAGCACTAAACATAAAATAATGAAGACGGAACAGTTCAAATCCTTATAAGTACTTTTAGCAGACCAAAAGTATGCGACAGATATTTACGTCGCATATTTAAATTCATGGTTATTCAAAAGTAAAGCCATTAGTAGTGATTATATTACGAGAAAAGCTTCTGTTAAGGTCACAATCATGTCATAACAATGTTATAACAACAAAGGCTATGCCCTCGTAATCTCTGTAATGTTGTTGGTTTGTCTAAATTACAGTGAAATTGTTTGTGATGTTGTTACCGTCTTGAGAATGCTTTTTGTAGGGGCTGTATCTAGAAGAATAATTAATGTTTTTGGATGAGATGTACGCTATTACTTTATGAGTTTGTTTCCTATATTTTACCGAAAAATAAATCTACACTAATAATAAAGCTGCAGGGTTTGTTTGTTTGTTTGTTTGAACGTGCTAATCTCAGGAACCGCAAGTCCAATTTGAAAAATTATTTCGGTGTTATACGAGTATAGTCCATTTATCGAGGAAGGCTATAGGCTATATATCATCACGCTACTACTTATAGGAGTGGGGCACCAATGAAGAATTTTTCAAAAACGGGGGAAAATTTTCACGCTCCGGGCAATATACGAGTAAGACGAAAACGAGGTTGCGTGGTTCAGATAGTAATTACGAGTATATAAATGTATATACAGAGTTAAAATACGTTACAAGGAATAGTTTTATCATCATCATCATGGGGTGCCATCTTCAAAATGAGTGTGGAGGTCAGCAGACGGTATCCCTCGCGATCATGAGCGGCTTCTTTCAGTTGGTGATATTTTCCAGTCCAGTCCAGGACCTGATGTCATCTATACACTTCCTAATAGTTTTATGACATTCGGAACTTTCTACCCAACTACGTCGAAGTCAAAAGGAAGGATAATAGTTTTGGCAGTCAATGTTTGTTTGTATGTTATACCGTAGCGCCTAAACTATTGTTTCCATTTTAATGAATCGGTGTACAGGCTATATTATTATAAATTTGATAAAAAAGTTTTTTGGAGTCGGATAATAGTTTTTTTTTCTTGTTTAAAATATGGTCGATGGCTTAACGAGTTCTTCGCGACACGTAGTTGTATCAAAATGTTAAGAATGATCACCAATTCAATGAATGACCTGGCTACAAATTCTTTACTTTGCAAAGTTACTAGTAGGTTACCCCGAACCCGTCGTCGTTAAGATATGTCATTCACATGTAAATACTGTGAAAACGTAATGGAAATCTAAACGAACAAACCTGTTATTAAAATGTGAAGCTTGGATAGTCCATAAGTATCGAATGTAATGAGTGTTCAAGTAGGATGTTTTGTCCCAGTTTCAAATATAGGGAACAGGATTGACAAGTGATATCAATGCGGTGCCACCTATCCTTTTCTGGTAAACAATTATGATAAGATGATCTTTTTATCGAACGTATTACAAGTAATATCACATCTTCTTTGAGTGGGTTTGAAAACCTTATCATAGAATATAATAAAACAAAGTAGAGCACAGTGGATTAAATATACATTTGGTTATCACAAGATTGGACTATTAGATGATTGGAATCTTGTCTTAATTGAGCTATATCGATACTGGTAACTAGGTTTTAAAAATGTATAAACGAACCGCAGACGTATGATATGTTTATTAATATTTTAGGTAACCCAACCTCAATTGACTTATTTGGAATATTTACGAATCAAAAGCTTTAATCTAAATAAATATAATTTAACATAGGTTAAAGTACGATGGTACTATCATTTCAACTGCCTCGGTGGCGCAGTCATAGCGTATGCGGCTGTGCTTGAGGTTTCTGGTTCGATTTCGGGTCGTACCAAATGTTTGTATGATTTTTGTTTCAGATTTCCGGTGTTTTTATATATATTATAAGTATTTATTCACAAAAAAAGTATAAAAGTAGATATTTATTTCAGTTGTCTAGTATCCATAACACAAGCTCTGCTTAGCTTGGGACTAGACGGCGTTGTGTGTTAGATGTCCGAAATATTTATAGCCATTTGCCACAAATTCAAAATCCCTTCTGCTGTTGCTATCCTAATTATTATAAATGTGAATGTAAATTTATTTGTTACGCTTTCACACGAATTCTGCTTAAATGATCATCATGAAACTTTGAACACATATTCTTGGAGGTATTTGAAGAAGTATAGGATACCGCGGGCGAAAGCTAGTATTATTATAAAGTAACAGCAAAAGAGGCTGACTGGGAAAAGCATAGTGACAGTTATATTTGTTTGTTATTATGATTAAAAATGACGGAGATCGTTTTTTGTTTTTTCGGAAGACGGTCGCCATTACACGTCATCCACATTTTTTATTTTTTTTTATCATTAATTTCATCACGACGAAGATTTGAAGACTCGAAGACTTATAATTGAAGACTATAAATACTTAACATTGGCAGAAAAAGCTGATCCGAGAGATCCGGCTGGTTGCCATTTCATCAACAGAAAAATAATTTAAAATGACGAGTTTTGAATAAGTGTGACACAAATAGTCGTGGTAGATAAGCATAAATTCATTAAGTACTGAAATTGAAACCCGACGGGAGAAAGCAAGTCTAGAGAGCTTAAATATAAGCCCTTCCTTATTACAAAGTTACCACAATTACCGTAGTTAAACTATGTAATGGTTTATTTATTACTCGTTGTGAATATTTAAAGTCGATTTTATCGTTTAACACGAAGCCTACCTTGTTCTTAGTACACGCTAAGATATGTATAGGCCCTTTGCTAATGACCTTACTCTTGCAATTAACTTCGTAATTAGCCTGGTATAAAATAGCACTTTACAATAGGAAATTATGCTTCTTCACAAGGTAAAGGTACTGTATCTTACCTGGTCACTATTTGTTAGAAGTATTATCGAGAAAATTGAATCGATACAGAGACGATTTATAAATGCTATCTACAATATAATGTTGTGTCCTGGGGCCCTAGCCAAGTTACAAGCGTTTCTCTTTCTGCAATCGTTAACGCCTAAATTCTTGTGTGTCATTGGCTAAGTGGCATCTTTGTCTAAGTGGCGTTAGTAAGGCGTTAACGATTGCAGAAAGAAAAACGCTTGTAACTTGGCTAAGGTGGCAGATGGCTATGGCTAGCTTTAAAGGCACTTCTCACCGCGCATAGCTACTCTATACTATACTGCATCGCACTAAGCGTAGCTACTAATTCCTCAAAATAAATGAAATCCTAGTTTGAGGATTAGGGGTCTGATTTAATTGTCTGCCATAATACTTTGCTAAAGTAATCAAAATGACTGTGTAAATCCCTTATTGTATGATTAAGTTTATGCAACAAAATTATTATTATTGTTATAGCTATAAATTAATGTAAAATGATTGCCGAACAAATTCTATATAGATAGACAAGCCTCTTTCAAAAAAATTAAAATATTTACACATTTCAAATTAAAGAAAATATAAATACTTTTTCTTAATATGTATTTTAATTCTCAATACTTTATACTATTATTCCTGCAATGCATGCAGTTCTAGAAGTTGAATGTCTTTTGAGACTGGTTGAAGAGTGTGGTGGTTTTCAGAATATTGAAAATATTATAATGACTGCCTTGGTGGCGTAGTGGTAGCGTATGCGACTGCTAAGCTTGAGGTCTAGGGTTCGATTCCCGGGTCGGACCAAATGTTTGTATAATCTGCAAATATTCGTTTCGGAGTTTGGGTGTTTTCTATGTATAATATGTATGTATTTACGCAAAAAAGTGTATAAGTATTTATATCAGTTGTACTAGTACCCATAACACAAGCTCTGCTTAGCTTGGGACTAGATGGCGTTGTGTGTTAGATGTCCGGAATATTTATTTATTATTTATTTATTTATTATTATTTCAGAGGTAAAGATCGTCGTCGGTTTATGTGAACAAAAGGCTACATATCATAATATTTAAGTTAAGATCATATCAATGAGGATCTTGAAATTGGATGTTTAAACAAAGCAGCTCCTAACATAGTTTACATAAAATAAACATCAACGCCGGGTACAGTGTAATTAACACTATTCAGGTCCAATGCCTCTTGATTGAAAACAGCCAACACTGTCCTTGAACAGCCTAATCAGACGCTCGTCAAGGGCTGGGTTAGCTTGGCTTCGTTATAGCTTAAATGTGGCACAGAATTTACAATCTTTGAACATTGAACACAATATTCAGACATCATAAAACAATTCTTATTAAATCCAATAAATTACTACTAATGTTTTTGAAAGTAAATCTATCTGTCTGTCTGTCTGTCTGTTACACAAAGATAGATTGAAACTTGGATAAGAACATAGACTGTCACGACTTTACAAACATACAAGTAACAGACCAAAAGAACACTCAGACTCAGAACAACAATTTGTGGATCACACAAAGTGTTGTCCCAGATGGGATTCAAACCCACAACACTAGATGCAGTAGATAGTGTAAGTAAGAAACTTTTATTTATTGCACTACCCCAAGCCATACACTTCCACATGTATATATCAGTTGTCTAGTACCCATAATACAAGCCCTGCTTAGTTTGGTACTAGATGACATTGTGTGTTAAATGTCCGAAATATTTATTTGTTTTATCAGTAGAGACAACACGACCATTCAGCTACTAGTACTATTTTGTGATACCATTAATAAAAACTCCATTTAAGATTAACAATTTATGTCAAGAAACTTATGAATTACGCGATTGTTACGGTATGGTAAGCACTTACCAGAGTTCACCCCTTTGGGTGTGAATTTGAAACAAACCCTTTTGAAGATGGCGTACAAGTCATGCTACTAATTTTAAACTTTGGTTGTAGAAAAGGGTCCTGGAATTAAAGTCATTGTTTTATGTAATCGTTTCGTTTAATAAAGGGATTAAATTGTAATATTAAATTATATTTAGTGGCATATTTTTGGTATGTTTTTGTGTACTTTTATTATATTTTTTATCTCAATACAGGTAGTTTAACATAGGATACCCTATTTACAAATGTTTTGTCACGTGGTACATCTTTTATATCTTTTGAGAAAGCATTCGCAAATTGGTTAATTCAATAAGCTATTACAGAAAAAAAAAAGATTTTGGTTTGGTGGTAAGCGATTACCGCCGCCCATGGACACCCGCAACACTATAGGCATCACAAGTGCATTGCCGGCCCTAGGAGGATGGAGGGAGGGTTAGTGTATGGGCCTCCGGTATCCTCGCTCACTCGTTGAAACACAGAACAAGCGCTATTTCACACCGGTTTTCTGTGAGGCCGTGGTATCACTCCGGTAGAGCCAAAAGAAAAATTGTAACAAAAGATTCGAAACCCTTAAAGTTTTTAATATAAATATAGATTAATAAACATAAGGTGGGTGACCCAAATAAAGCCTATGTCCAAATAAGGCCTATTTTTTAAATTTCAAAATTAGCGTCAGTTACTGGCTGTACATCTGCTCAACCTGCAGTAGCTGCAACGCTAAAGCAAACCTCAGTAAAGACTGCTTCTTTAACAGCAGATAGGCTTACGGAATTTGAACCAGAACGTCACGATAATAAACCTTCTAGGTCCAGCTTGTGAGGAAGATCGAATTGATGATATGCGACAATGTCTTACTTGTGGCGTTTGGTATCATGAGGTGTGTGTTGGATTCACACCCGCTTTGAGATTGTTTGAAAATAAATATTAAAAAGGCTGATTAATATAGTAGTTTTACATGATAGAAACTCGTTATATCTGATTTAAGTAATCAATGTGATCTCATTAGATTTAATATAAGTATTGACAACGTTTTGTATTCATTAAGGAGTTGAATGTTTTCTTGTTTTTAACGCCTAAGTGACATTTTAGTTATTTGTGTTCACAAAAGTGTGATTTTTGTTTTTAAACCAATTTTGTTTCATTTATTACAAAGTTTAATAAATAAATATAAGTATTTCAAATTACCAGTGCATTGTTATTATAAACCTGCTAGTTAGATAATAAAAAAATTAAGGTAGGCCTTACTTGGGTCACCCACCTTACAACAGAAGTTACCGGATATATAGGGTTTTTTCCATCACACTAGCTGCGCCTCGTAGGTTCTATTGCTTTAAAATGGAAATTGTCTACACTTTAATTTGGTTATATTCGTTTTTAACTGTTAGTAGGCTAAATTACTCCTAATAACATCTGCAAGTGAAAGTCCCGTCGAAACCGGTTCGGCCGTTTTAGGGATTAGGCGGAACGAACATAAAGATATACCAATCATCATCATCTTCCTAGCCTTTATTATTCCCAATATTATTTGGGGTCGGCTACCAGTTCAACCGATTTTACCTGAATAACAGTTTTTACACAGAGCGACTGGCATCTGACCTCCGCAACCCTGAGGGCGAACTGAATTCGAAGGTTGAACTAGTTGTCAGTATATTTGAGGGCACTGACTTCCCAATAACGATTGCCATAGCTGTTCATGACTACCGGGACCGACGGCTTAACGTGCTCTCCGAAGCACGGGCGGGAAACACCGCCATCTTCCATACTCCGGGCTGCTATTAAGAATTTCTTGTAGGAAAAACCCAACAGCAGTCCGACCCGGGAATTGAACCCGAGACCTCTTGATCTGCAGTCGCTTACGCTAACCACTAGACCAACGAGGCAGTTAAAAAAAAGAAAAGATATACCAATAGTATTTTTATTTTATTTATACCATGTATGCACTTCAATTTGAAATTAAAGAAAGACACTTCCGACATACATTTCCGCAATATTTATTAGCATTGATATACATAAATTCGGGTTAAGCTTGTACCATACCTTCGTATTATATTATTTAGTTTTTCGCTTTCTCTGAAAGCATGAACTACAATTGTTACCATCTATTTTGCATTACCCTCTGTGCAGGGGACGCAGGAACAGAATGAAAAAGTGTGATCAACGAGCAGACATCCTACAATCAACATCATTCCTGGAAACATGTAGTGACTTGAAAAGACTTCTGAGCTTCTGGGATGATCTAGGATAGTTGGAGTAAGAAGATACAATGACCTAATCAAGAGGCTAAGTGCGGAAATAGCCTGGCTAAACAAACAACACATTATTTAAATAAATACGATTCCTTACACGTCTAACGCGGAAACAAGTATAATATATACAGAACGTTGACCTTGCGCAGTTTACAAATTCATATAAATAGAAGTACTTACTGCAAAATTGCGCTCCAGAAATAGGTTTTACATATTTAAACCCTTGGCGACTGGTAGTTATTACCACACGACGCCAAGGAAGTGGTCAAACTCTAATTCGAGAGAGAATTCATTAGTAATGATGTTACTACTGAGAGGATATGAATATACTCGTACATACATTTAGCTCTATATTTTATAAGTTCAGTTCAATTGACTAATCAATTTGTATTCTGTATCTATACTGCAATTTGCTCAAGAACGTAGGTATTGCGAACGAAATTGTTTTGAGACACAGCGGTTTACATTTCAATTTTATGATTATTTCACAGTCAAACCCAATTAAATTAATTAAGTCAATCTAACATTTTTG
Source organism: Spilarctia lutea (assembly GCA_916048165.1). Taxonomy (NCBI): domain Eukaryota; kingdom Metazoa; phylum Arthropoda; class Insecta; order Lepidoptera; family Erebidae; genus Spilarctia; species Spilarctia lutea. The sequence goes on from CAJZHC010000004.1 coordinate 107,829, forward strand.
CTCGATGAGATTATTTCACACATGTTTTTTAGAAATTTTTATCATATATTGATCTACTGTTATATTTAACAATGTCTTCCATTTTCAAAAAGATAACTCCTGCATGTCAAATATACACGAAGCGGACACAAAGTACACCCAGTCTCAGAATAACAATTTGTGGATCGCAGAAAGTGTTTTCCCACGTGGTATTTGAACCCACAACACTTAGGGCAGTAGAAAACGGCGTGACGATCACTTCAACCCCTAGGCCAACAGTTCAGTCAATGTATTTTTCGTTTGCCATAGTTTTACTTCAACACTACCTAACAATCATCATAAAATCTATTAAATGGTTCGGCATCAGAATTACAGAGTCGTAAATAACTCCTTTCATCCATGAAAAAGCAAAAAGCTTGTGCTAAATAATATTTAGCAGCAATGTGTATGTGATAAACTATTCTATTTGCTCAAAAGAACTCTGTACAGAAATTTTCTTATGGAGACAAATGAGCTCCCTTCATTATCCCCTGACGTTCTTATCTCGCCGTACAATTTACCATTCACAGTGGAACGCCAAACGTAATTGTGCGATGTTTTCTTTAGAGCATCGACTCTGTGGCTGGGCAACCTTCCAAAAAGCTAACTTTAAAAAGTTATAAAGTTTATGAGGTTTTGTAACCTTTAGTTCACGTATACAACATTGGCTAACCGCCGAATCTTGTAAGACATTATGACACGATTAATAGTTTTGTCTTTTGGTATACGAGAAAATTTAAATCATAATCATAGTAGAGACACATTAATCGAAGTTACTTACGAAAATACTGTATAGTATTGTATTAAGATTATTTGAAAAATTAAGAATAAGATTAACAATAAGATAAGCTTCATTTCCCTTTATATTACAGAGTTACTTTTAATTATAATAGGTCTTTACCTATGAAATTGCGTTTTTTCAGTACTGGTCATTTCAAATAAAAAAAAGTTTGTAATGGCTCTGTATTCTAAATTCAAATTAATTTTGTTTTAAAACCATGACATTCTATTTACAAACTCAGTCTTTTGTTTTTTGATTAGCGTTGTATTTTCATTACATTTGAACATTTTTCGTCATAATGGATACTTTAAAAATTCGTGTAATTATGGAATATGAGTTCCGTCGTGGCACCAACGCGACACAAACGGCACGTAACATCAAAAACGTTTACGGAGAGAACTGTACAAACGAACGCACAACCCTTTATTGGTTTTCCCGGTTCCGTTCTGGAAATTTTTACTTGAAAAATGAAGGTCGTGGTCGTCCGGAGACTTTGGTTTACAATAATGAATTAAAGGCGATTGTGGAAGCTGACGAAACTCAATCTACAGCTGAGCTAGCAGCAGCTTTTAATGTAAGCATCAAAACAATATTGATCCATTTGCGACAAATTGGCAAGGTAAAAAAGCTTGATAGATGGGTGCCTCACGACCTTAACGATCGCCAGCGCAACGTACGCGTCGAGACCTGCCTTTCGCTGCTCAACAGGCAAAGAAATGAAGGAATTTTGAAACGAATAGTTACGTGCGACGAAAAATGGATTCTATTCGACAAACGAAAGCGCTCAGCAAGTTGGTTAGACCCTGGTTCAGCACCAAAGCAATGCCCTAAACTAAAAATGACCCCTAAAAAGGCGATGGTCACTGTTTGGTGGTCTAGTGCGGGTGTGATTCACCACAGCTTTTTACAAAACGGCATGAGCACTAATGCAGATGTGTACTGTGAAGAAATGGAGAGAATGATGGAGAAGCTTGCACATCTGCAACCAGCTTTGGTCAATCGGTCGTCCCCACTGCTCCTTCACGACAACGCGCGACCCCATACTGCGCAACAGACAGTCTCCAAGCTGCAAGAGCTGGGGTTGGAAGCTCTCCCTCATCCGCCATACTCACCAGACCTTGCACCTACCGACTATTACTTTTTTCCAAAATTTAGACAACTTTTTAGTGGGTAAAAAATTCAATTCCCGAGAGACAGTACAAAATGCCTTTGAAGAGTTTGTTGCCTCCCGTCCAGCTGATTTTTACAAGAAGGGCATCAATAAACTGCCAATGCGTTGGCAAAGATGCGTCGATTGCATGGGTGATTACTTCGAATAACAGAAATAAAAAAGTTTGAAAAAATAAGTACTTTCACTTATTGCATACAAAACGGCAATTTCATAGGTAAAGACCTAATATAACAGTGTTTAAACAGTGTGACTGGAAAGACAAAATGGTCTTGGACTCAGCATATGGATGACGATGCAGAGCATGCCAGCCGCTGTTATTCTGTCCAAGTCAATCACGATTAACTTAATCTTAGAATAAGCACAATGTCACCATCCCGACCACGAAGATAATAATTACTAAGCATTGTTCAAACAAATTATATGCCCACCTACGACTTCTGGTTCACAGATTTACAACTTTTATACCATAAAGTCCTCATTAAGTCATTTTATGAAGTAATATGCGACCAAAGTATAATACGAGTAAGTACAATATTGACGTTTGATAAGTCTCTGACTCTCTTTTGAATGTAGGTATATAATGTGTGTATTTTCCTTAAACTTTGTGAAAGATTATTAAGATGATGTTTACTTTTGCGCAATAAATTCTATTTTCGATAATAAACTCAAATCAAATCTTATATTTCATACGTAAGTAGTAATCAATATGAAAACGTAAAAGATGGAAGACTTCTGTGGAGGGCGTGAAGTTAAATAAGTACGGTAACGAAGAAGAAGAAGTTAAAGGATATTATCGGATCATAATTAGAGAACGCAATGTAGGGCGCCCTGCGGCACGACGATCGACGATTTGATGAAAATGGCTGGCAACGGATTGATGCGGACTGCCCTAGACCAGGATGGTTGGCGTTCTTTGGGGGGGGGCCTTTGTTCAGCAGTGGACGGCAATAGGCTGAGAGATATATGTTTTTATATATGAGAATGCCAATGTGACTCTACTCTGCCTAATGAAAAACATGAGCACCATCCAAGCGTAGTGGCAACTACACTCCATGCAACAATGCTACACAATATGGCGACATATTGAGATGCTTCTGTATCATTGAGCCTTCGATCTCGTAGTGACCAACGTAACACGACAGTATGAATATTGTCATTTTAGGTTGGTCTTCTATGAGAGAGTAATACTGCCTCGTTCGTGCTGAAACCATCGTGGCTCTACTACTTTTAAATCAATATTAAAGAATCGTTTTCTTACATCTATATTCCGCTTTTCGATACAGAAACGTGTTTTATCCTTGACAATCCGAGTCGTTAAGCACTTACTATTCCATTACTGACCGTTCATCTCGTATCCGTTCATTTTATCGTCCAACATATTTACTGTGGCATAAATAAACGCAATCTGCGTTTATGCAGCTATGGATACGTATTGTCCTTATTGTGTATAATTGGTATTGTCTCGTAGTAATTATTGTGACTCGTATATCGTTTGTTTTTTAGCGTTTTATTTCTATAGAATTTATTTACAGGGATTTGATTTATAATAGTACACTGAGAGTACACTTTTACAAGATTATATTTTACCTCAGAAGTATTGAATCCTGATTATTATAGAATAGAATAGAATAGAATATACTTTATTGTACACCAATAGCAAATTATTCAACTCAAAATTCAAGAAGATATGTACAATGGGCGGCCTTCTTGCCAAAAGCAATCTCTTCCAGGCAACCTTTGGATGGATATATTGACCGGAGAAAGAAATTATCGGAATAAAGGGTAGTGTAGGTGTTTTAAAGATATAGTGATGTTTAATAATCTATACTAATATTATAAAGAAGTAAAGTTTGTGTGTTTGTTAAATTGTAGGGGGTAATCTCGGGATCTACTAAGCCGATTTTAAAAATTCTTTCAGTGTTGGATAGTCCATTTATCGAGGAAGGCTATAGGCTATATATCATCACGGTAATACTAATAGGAGCGGAGCACCAATGAAGAATGTTTCAAAAACGGGGAAAATTTTCACGCTACGGGCAATTGAAGACGCAAACGAGGTTGCGTGGGTCAGCTAGTAAAATATATACATAAACATACACATATATATACACACATATGCACATATATATACAAAATCCAAATATATACAATATATATATCAATATATAAAAGCATTTAAGTCAGTACTGAGAGTAAAAGTACTTATGAATCTAAGTAGTGAGCTTTAACCATATTTTTTAATGTCGTCAGTATTTCTGCACGTCTAATAGATATCGGTAAGGAGTTCCGCAATCTGACAGCCTGCACCGTAAAAGGTTTGTCGTAGAATACAGTAGCGTGGCTAGGTACCATTAGCTCCAAGGATTCCGACGACCTTAAGGATCTCAGATGTGTGTCACCGTGGAATACAAAACGTTCCTTTAAGTAACGTTCCTTTAATCCCTTTACTCCACGTAAAGGGATTAAATAAAATACTATAAAGTATAGAAAGTATATGAGAATTCCGTCGAAGTCGAATTGGGAGCCACTTGAGCAATCTGCGAAATTCAGACACATGATCATATTTGCGTAAACCAAATATAAATCTAATACAAAAGTTTTGAAGGCGCTCAAGTTTATCAAGCTGCTCCTCAGTGATATCGAGATAACTGACATCAGCGTAATCGAGTATAGGAAGGAGCAGGGATTCAGCTAGCGCAATTTTAGTAACCGTGGGTAGAAAGTTGCGAAATCTTCGCAGTGATCCCGCCGATGCAAACACTCTTCTACTAACTTCACGTAATTGGGGGCCCCAAGATAATGTAGTATCGATCAGAATTCCTAGGTTCTTGACGCACGTACTGATGGGGAATACAACGTCATTAAATTTAATGTCTGGTAAATCAGACCAGTCGATCTTCGAGTGCATTCTGGAACTGCCCACAACAACAACTTTAGTCTTAGATGGATTAACAATTAGACCATACTGGCTGCTCCATTTACACATCCGCGCCAAATACGAGTTCATATATCCACAAGCTTCCGACAGTTTGTTCAATGATGCTTGCGTATAGATTTGAAGATCATCTGCGTAAAGGTGGTAGGATGAGAGTAATGTTTCCGAGATAGAATTTATAAAAATTGTGAAGAGTAAAGGAGATAAAACGCCACCCTGCGGTACTCCAGCAGACGTATTACACCACGAAGAAAATGATTCCTCAATGCGCACACGCTGCCTTCGCCCTAACAGGTAACTACGAAACCAATCAACCACCGTTGGAGATATGTTAATACAGTGTAAAATGCCCAGCAAGATGTCGAAATCTACTGCATTAAACGCATTGCTGAAGTCCAGCAGGGATAGTACAGTAAGTTTTCCGTGCTCCATACCCAGCCTGATGTCGTCAGTGACATTGACCAGCGCGCTCACCGTGCTGTGGCCTGTACGGAAACCCGATTGATAAGGATTGAGGAGCTGGTTCTTCATTAGATAAGAAGTTAGTTGTGAGTGCACCAGACGTTCTAAGACTTTTGACATAAAGGAGAGTATGGAAATAGGACGATAGTCGGAAAAAGATGAAGCATTGGATTTTTTGGGTATAGGGATAATTTGTGCTTCTTTCCAGGTATCGGGAAAAACACTATTGGCGAGGGAATGATCTAAAATGTGACATTAAAATGGGAAGGATTTCATCGATAATAGGTTGGATCATGTTACGACTAATGCAGTCACTTCCAACAGCATTGGAAGTTATGGACATTATACACCTCCTAACGTCACAAGCAGTAATTTGATGAAAAAAAACCTGATTATTATAAATGTGAATGTAAGTTTTGTGTTGAAAAGTACTTAACCGATCATCATGAACCTTTGTACACATATTCTTGGAAGTTTTAGAAGTAACATAGGATATTTTTTTATTAAATGCGAGCTAAGTCGAGAGCTAGTATTACATGTTTTAACAATACTTCAATATAATACAATAATGAATTAAAATAAAATAACTAGTACTAAAATTGTAGCGGTTCATAAAAAAAGTATTGCTTCCTGACGTTCGTATAGCCTCATAAATGACAGAATAATCAGTAGTCAAGTCCCTTCTCTAGCAGGTACGCCTCATAGCCTTTTTATCTACTTCAGTCTTTGTCCCATTTTTTCTTTGTCCAGGTGTTTTGCTAACCTTAACTCTACCTTCTTCGCCCTATTTCTTTTCCTGGCTTCAATATAATTTTCTTCTTACATTGTCAATTCGCAAACGACGACTTCAAAGGCAAGTAAGGTTGTAGACAATCGGACAACCTCTCATAAAAGATATCAACAAAATTAAAAAGCATAGCATTTTTTATCAACTTATGCAATTATAATTATATATTTATTTTATTTGTGCAGAATTTTTTTTTCTTTGTTTTTTTTTTAGCTGGGTAAATCGCTGAACCGATTTGGATGAATTTCGGTATATAGATAGATAGGACCTTGGTGAAGGACATAATTTCCTTTTTTCGCAAAAACGACATGAAGCGGGCGGATGCGCAGGTAAAAACTAGTATTTTTAGATCTATGAGTGATCTAAACTCATTTTAAATAGCCAATGACAAAGTCATGCTTCTCAAAGTCTCTGCTCATCCGTAAAAGTACTAAATCAAACTTCAAGTAAAGGGTCAATATTTACTGAAATAAATGTTAATTAAGGTATTCGGGATCTTAAGGAAATAATTTTAGGCAAAAACCAATACTTCTGGGTGAAATCACTTTTTAAATGACTTTCAAAAGTAAATTTTTCATATCTATACTAATATTATAAAGTTGAAGAGTTTGTTTGTTTGTTTGTCGCGCTAATCTCAGGAACCGCTAAACCGATTTGAAAAATTATTTCAGTGTTGGATAGTCCATTTATCGAGGAAGGCTATAGGCTATATTTCATCACGCTAAGACCAATAGGAGCGGAGCACTAATGAAGAATGTTACAAAAACCGGGGAAAAATATTACACTACGGGCAATAAGAGACGTAAACGAGGTTGCGTGGGTCAGCTAGTATAGAATATAATGAAGAAATACAGAATCGGAAGTGTTATTTTCTTTTAATAAACTCCCTATTACTATCGCAAAAATATATGTAGATATAAACAATGATGGTTGCTTCACAAAAAAGGAAGGAATTGTTTCAGCGAAGTCATTAATTTTCATTTCCATTACTAGAATAATTGGCACTCCACCACTTAGCGCTTTTAACGGAACTTTTAGTCTCGAGTCTCGTGCACCTGTGGAACAAATATACTTAGGTACTTCCGGACTATACGACCTTCAAGCGTTTTAGGATTTAGACCTTGAGGACTGGCAACAAGCTCGTTAATTTTGAATTGCCCTTGACACTCCTGATGAACCATCTTTTCTTTTTCACTCAACACCACCTAGTGCCATGCTAAGCATAGCTTGTGTTATTGGTACTAGACAACTGATCACTCCTATGAATTAGAGACGTTAGCTGTAGTTCGGGCCTTGCGTCATTTTCGTCACTACCTCATTGGCATTGAATTCAAAGTTATTACCGATTGTAATGCTTTAAAAGCTACACAAAATAAGAAGGACCTCTTACCTCGTGTGGCCCGATGGTGGGTGTATTTACAAGATTTTACATTCACGATTGTTTATCGTAAAGGCGTTTTAATGCCTCATGCCGATTACCTTAGTCACAACCCTATTCGTTTTGTAAATACCATAGACAAACCACGTAATTGGGCGCAAATCGCGCAATCTGGTGATGAACAAACTCAAAAACTAATTAGTCAATTAGACGATGGACAATTAGACGCTAGTCGTTATGTAAAAAACAATGACATTCTTTACTACCGGTACTCGTCGGTAGGAGAACAATCACGGCTGTTATGTTTTATACCAAAGGGGCATAGGCTTAGCCTACTCAGGATTTTTCACGATGAACATTGCCATGTGGGGGTAGAAAAAACAATAGGGTTGATATTAAAACATTTCTGGTTTCCTGGTCTGCAAACGTTTGTTAAAAAATACATAGGACATTGTTTAACCTGTATAGCCAATAAAAGGATTCCACGAGCAGCTTCACAGCCTATTACGTCGTGGCCTAAGCCAGATATAGCTTTTCACACTCTCCATATGGATGCTCTCGGTCCCTTGCCAGAATCTAATGGATATAAACATATTATGGTAGTAGTAGATGCTTTCTCGAAATACTGTCTACTGTATCCTATTTATAAACAAGATTTGGATGAGGTAAAACAAGTATTTCAAAACGTTATGTCCCTATTCGGTACTCCACGTCTTTTGGTCACTGACAGAGGCCGTATGTTTGAATCTGGACGATTTGTTAAGTGGATTGATGAGTTAGGATGTTCAATACATCATATCACCCCAGAAATGCATCGTTCTAATGGTCAGGTTGAAAGATATGTTCGCACTCTACTTAACATGTTACGTGTAGAGATCAATCATAAAAAAAGTAAATGGTCTGAAGAGCTATGGCGTTTACAGCTTGTTCTCAACATTACTCAACAAAAAACCACACGGGTGTCTCCGTTGAATCTTTTAATAGGTACTGAGGGAGTCACTCCCGTAATACAAGCTCTAGTTCGTGACGTCACTCAAGACTGCTCAATTACTGAACGGCAATCCCTGCGAGAGCTTGATAGACAAAGGACGGCCGAACGTCTTAAAGAAAATCAAGAGCGACAAGATCAATATGTCAATAAAGGTCGATACTCGCCCCGTGTTTTCCAACTGAATGATCTTGTATTTGTTATTAAATACGCACAATCCAAAGGAAAATTGGATCCTGGTATGCGCGGCCCTTATAAGGTGACTAGAGTCCTCGAAAATGGTCGATATGAATTAAAATTACTGGCCGGAGCTTATGGCAAAGTGAGTTACGCCGCAGCTCAATTCATGGTACCGTGGAAAGGTGAATGGACGCCTGAAGAATGTGCAGCCTTCTTTGCGAGTAAGTCAATTCGATAGTAGACCTTGTGATTTTACACAGTGTGTCCTAAGACCTATGGACAGGGTAACCAGCCCCAAACTCATGGTCTTCCTGAGAAAGCTTATAAGACCCATGGACCGGGTATCTAGCCCCAAACTCGTGGTCTTTCTGTTATGAATTTTAAGACTTATGGACAGGGTAACCAGCCCCAAACTCATGGTTTTCTTGAGAAAACCTATAAGACCTATGGACTGGGTAACCAGCCCCAAACCCATGGTCTTCCTGAGAAAGTTTATAAGACCCATGGACCGGGTATCCAGCCCCAAACTCGTGGTCTTCCTGATGTGAACCTTAAGACTTATGGACCGGGTAACCAGCCCCGAACTCGTGGTCTTCTTGTAGTAACAGTAGACCTTCATGCTGTAGGTCTACTCTTGTCATGGTACTAAACTTGTGGTTGTTTAGTTCTTTATGCTTCTAACAGTGACTGTTTGTTTGTAGTTCAGAACGAATTATAAACAATCTTTCACTCTTTTCCCTGGGGAATCGTACCTCTTCCTATTCCTATTAACTGTTGTTATCATGAAAGCTATTTGTTAACTCTAACTGTTTACACTAATTTAGATAACTGTTTTCAGCAACTGACCAGTCAGACGACGATTTACCTACGGAAGATACTAATAAACTTTTGTTAGAGTCTCGAGCCACTGCAAATGAAAAACAATGAAGAGGTGTGGTTAACTGGACCTGACGAGGACGTCAGGGTGTCAGGAGAGGCCGTGTTAGGAACAAATGAATAGAGCGAAGTACGCCGATGGATGTCTGTACCAAACTTCACATTGTGTCGTCATTCGAATGAACGAATATCATGTAGGATCGAGTATCGTGAAGCTCGGTCACTTTTGCTCGGGACCTGGCGGTGTACAGACGAGGGTGCATCTCTGATAGTGTATTACGTAACGTATTGTGGATTACCTAGCCTTTATATTTTGATTATATATAGCGTTAAATACCCAGATATTGTTTGAAAGTATGGATGGATGTTTGTTACTTTTTCACGTAAAAACTACCTTATGGATATTGATGAATCTTTACAATAATGTTCCTAATACATCAGAATATCACATAGGCTACCATTTATAAAAATATTAGCTTCGGCTCGCGGTGTTGCCCGCGGTTATTGTCGCACTGCGGGTAGGACCGCGGGGTTCAGCTAGTTTCAATATAAATTTTGAATCTTTGAAGACTTAACTATTAAGTATGTCTTAACGAAATTAGAAATTTGTAGTATGTATCTTTGACTCTTTGACTGCCTCGGTGGCGCAAGCGTATGCGACGGCTGTACTTGAGATCTCGGGTTCGATTCCCGGTCGGACTAAATTTTATATGAACTGCAAATATTTGTTCCGGAAATTTTGGTGTTTTCTGTATAAAATATGTAAGTACCTACTAAAATAATCAGTTGTCTAATACCGATAGATAGTAGAAGCTCTGCTTAGTTTGAGACTAGATGGCGTTGTGTGTCAGATGTCCGAAATATTATTATTATTAACATAATTAACCAAAGCATAGTGTGGGGGAACGGGTATCATGTTCCACCCAACACAAAGGGAGGATCCTCCGACCAGGCGAGGTGATCATGCCTGGCGGGCTACTGCCCAACAGTTGATGTTGGGATGTTGTATATATGATAATCGGCGCGGGAACTTTATTTGCGCGATTCAGGATTGGTAGTTACTCCGTGTAGTGTAGTTTTGTAGGTACAGTGCGTTACTTCGTAGTTCAGTGTATCTTCGGTAGATGGCGCTGTATGTGGAGGTCGCCACACATAGTATCCTTCCTGTAGAACATACTATGCACTCATTAATTAAATAAAGACTTCACGCAAATGACATAAAAACTGTTTTGCTTTTTTTTTATTATATGTATGTATACTCTTAGCGTGTCTTCGATAAATAAACCTAGGATACCTAACGCATATTATTGTGGCAAAGTGCGTGTCATGTGACTTAATATAACACGTTATGATGACACAATAGCTAATTCCAGCAAATGTTTTGAATATCCGCTTAATTGTGATACATGAGCGGTGATTACAAGGCATTTTACCTTGTTTTATTTTTTGTGTACTATATTAAATGTACTGCATTAAAAGAATTTGCTTGGGCGGTTATAGATTATTCTTAGCATCAAGTAAAAAGTAAATAATATCATTTCTCTCGTCATCAACAGACATATAAGTCTACTGCTGAGCTGGACATATTGTTGTGGTCCTTAGAAATAAGGTTTTGGCCCACTGGTGTGAAATAGTGCATGCACTGTGTTTCACCGAGTGAGTGAGGATACCGGAGGCCTATACCCCAACCCCTTCCCCACCCCTCTCCCCATCCCTCAAAGGTCGGCAACGCACTTGTGACGCCTCTGGTGTTGCGGGTGTCCATGGGCGGCGGTAATCGCTTACCATCATGTGATACGTCTGTTCGTTTGCCCATTATTCAATAAAAAAAAAACTGTAATACACAGATCATACGAGTTAGTATATCTATACCAAACTTCTCATATATATAAATTGAATTCGGAATTTTAAGCGTGATGAGGTGAGAAACAGACGCGTTTGCGCATTTATGACATTAGTATGGGTTTTCACCCCCTTTTAAGATATGAAACTTAAGTATATTTTGTATCTATATATTAATACCTGAAGCAAAACCTTTATATTACATTTTACGAAAAACTTTTCGAAAATAAAGTATGAAATTTGGCACAGTTAAAGTATTATGGAGGAGGGAAGCTCAAAACAAAACACAATTTTAAAAAAATGAATTACGATCGAATTTTGATTACTGGGCGACGACCACTGGCATATGTATAGAGTCATATTCTGTCATACTTATTATTAACTATTAGGGACTTTTAGTTAGTATAAGTATAAGTATAAGTATGACAGAATTTGAACTTTGAACTAAATTAACACGTAGCCGAGAGTTTCAATTAATAATTTTAGGTTCCTATTTAAGCAGTCTTTAGAAGAAATTGTAGTGTGTATCATATTACAGCAATTTCCAAATCTAATACATGGGTCGAGAAATCAGTTCATATCAATGAAATCATTTTAGATGGAAGGATTCATGGATTTAGAATGTTGTCTATTTTTGCTCTTAAATGTGCCTGTGTAGAATTTTATAAAGATAACTTGAGTAAGAATTTAAAGTCTAGCAAACAGACACGTTGTAGCCGACAATCCATTGTAATTGAGTTAATTTAGAACCCTAGTTTTATAAATTTAAGGGACTAAGTACCTATTCGCAATTCTATTTTATGATTGTATCTCTTTCTTCTTTTTCTATATACTGTCAATATCCAACGGTTTCTCCAAGCAGTCGGACGATTTTTTGCAAAACATTCGCTTCTCCGAAAATGAGACTATGAAATTGAATATTTTCTGTAAATACGTTTTTGAAAGGGAGAATGTTGCCATAAATCAAATTACGTACTGTTTTCTTATACATGCAAATTAAATAAAGTTGCACTTACCAGGAAAAAACACGGAAAACATTTTTCATAACTTGGTATCAGACTGTCAAATCACATAAGTACCTCTTTATTATGTGCCAAAACGGTACGTTTTGTAGAAATTCATATAAACTTTATTAACTGAGACGCCCTACGAAAAAAAATTTTTAAAAGTACATATAGTACTTAATACATTTATTGACATTTTATATATTTAATCAATTTGTAAACACAAATAAGGTATATAAAATTAAACATTGTAATAAAATATTATATAAATAAAAACTAAACTATAAATATACCCACTACGTTTTTAACAGATTACTTCTGTGGGTTCAAGTCTAAAAGCAAAATTAATTTCATCTCTTACCTGTACTTTTACCATTACCATCGCCACTTATAGTCCACGGGCCCACATACAAGGGATTTCAGTGATTAATAACAGGCTGAAAGTTTATACACAGCTTCGTTTTGACGAGACACCCAACTTTTATCATTGGACCAAATTCTGATAGTGGAAGGAAAAAGCACGATAGGGAGCGAAACACGCTGATTTGATGAGTGTCCCAAATTAAATAATAACAGTTTCTAAAAATCAATACTTCGAGAAAATACGATGGAAAACTGAGAAAAACTTGTGGCATACAAAGTGAATGGTACCTTCCGAGTGACTCCAGCTCTAACATGTCAGAATGGTGACTTGAAAAAATTTATTCATTTTCATTAATAACAAGCTGATTTTTGTTTCGGGGCTTGCAAAATATATATTTTTCATAAAAAATGCATCGGCATACAAATTTGATGGTAATTTTTTTGAGACCTACACTCGAAAGTTGTCAAGATTATGTTAATATTTTTTCGCTTTTTCGTTTCCGTTCCGTTCCGTTTCGCTCCCTATCGCGCTTTTTCCTGCCACTATCAGAATTTTTATCCAATGATAAAAGTTGGGTGTCTCGTCAAAACGAAGCTGTGTATAAACTTTCAGTCTGTTATTAATCACTGAAATCCCTTGTACGTGGGCCCGTGGACTATTATACTGACCTAGCATTAAGCTATATACTTAGTAACCTTGTGCAAAATAAAGTGATTTATTATTATTATTTTCATCAGCCTATCTCAATCCACACCTGGACATAGGCGTCTCAAATCGCGTGGTTCGAACTTCGGCTTCTCGCATGCCAAACATCTTGCCTTGATCATCACTCCACCTTGCATGCGGACGGCTTATACTACGTTTGCCGAGACGCAGTCTCCACTCTAGAACACATATACAAAACTTTCCTCATCATAACTTGTGAAAACTATAAACATCAAAAGAGATATAAAATGGCATAAAAATTGGAAAGGGACAATTTCACACTCATGTACGAAAAAAATATTTACGACTATCGTAGAAGAAAACCAGCTGCTTCACTTTGATTAATCACATCCACAGATAACACTTGAAATTATAACTGTAAGTAATAAAACGTTGATAAAAGAATAAATAATATTAGCATTGATCATACGTATATCAAGTTTTTCAAGTGTTTAAATATATATATATGTATATACATATGTACTTAGTAATGTGGTTATATGTATGATTGAGATAGAAAACCCTACAGGTCCTACAGACAAAGGATCATAATAATAATAATATAATTAATATTCTGGACATCTAACACACAACGCCATCTAATCCCAAGCTAAGCAGAACTGGTGTTATGGGTACTAGACAACTGATATAAATACATATTTACTGTTTTTTTTTGTAAATACATATATATTATACATAGAAAACACCCAAACGCCGAGACAAATATTTGTAGATCACAGAAACATTTGGTCCGACCCAGGATTTGAACCCGAGACCTCAAGCACAGCAGTCACATTCCACTACCACAAATTGAAATGAGACCACACGGGAAGCAGTTTTTTTGAAGTTTGTGGAAAATCCCAAGGTTTAGCAGCACGAGGTCTAGGTAAGAACACCAAATTTGAAAACAATCAGAGGTGTGTTAACTATTGAGATTCCATCATCAACTAAGAACTGAATTGCTGATCTTCACAAATCCTAACTGAGAACAATCTCGATCACGCTTTTAAACAAAATCAGACCATTCGTTTCGGACCAACCGGACCAACTTATTTTAAAACCGCTCTTTTTGCATAGACGGTTAAAAAATGGTTTAATAAGTTGCTAGTGAGTTTATTAGAAAATGCGAACAAATAAAGTTTACACAAGCATCGTTAGCGGTTGTAGAGAAGTCGGGCAGAATAAAGCAATTAGATCGTATGATAACATTGAGTACGAGTAAGAAAAAACCGCCAATTTATAAAGTTTATGAGCATATGGGCGCTTCAAGAATAAACTCTAACCACTTAATTACTTAAGATTGCTGGAGTGCATTGTTGGTACGCTGTTCATAATAGTGTGTAGTTTCTAGCTTAAGGAAACTTTGTTATTATCAAGAATACCAGGATAATGTACTCAAAAGTATTTTATTTATATTTCACTGTTATACGCTGTAGTAAGCTTGGTATGTATCTTATGTACTGTATTTACACTTTTATTACATTTAAAATTTATTGTATTTCTATTTTTATATTTGTGTGAACTTTCTTGGGCTTGATGTGGTCTCCCATAAGTGAGAAAGCACAAAACTTGTTAATGTACTAATTATGTTTTCTTTGTTTTTGTGTATTCCTCGTTCGTGAGATCCTTAAATAAATAAACCAAAACAAAATAAATAAAAATCGTTGAAGCAGACCTGCGATAGTGTCAGGTGTCAGAATGCAGCACTACCATTCATTCTTTAAAAATAAAAAGGAACTACGAAGGGAATTGCTATTATACGTACCTATAGTAAAATTACTACTATACGTAAATATTTATTTGTATGTGTAACGACAACATATTTTTCAATATTATTTTAGCGGCACGCGCATGCAATCTTTCGATTTGTTTGTATTTAGCCATTCCTGAGAAATGATCTCTGGACATGCTAAGATAACCTCAATTTGGTATTATTTGCATATTGTGCTGTTTATTTTGCAATATCAAATGTCAAATAAAATAAAATCTGCTTGGCAAACTAACACAATATTAGACTATTGTACGGAATCTCGGCTTTATGTCTAGGGCAAATGATTCAAAATCCCTTGACAAATACTAAATCTGTTTTTTGTAATACCTGTCGTAAAGCTTACTTTGAACAAAGATTATTTGTCAGATGTATGTAAATATGACTATCGTGTTCATCTTAAAGTAGCGCGTAATTACGTGTATTTGTAAATTGTGCTCAAATATTATGTTTAATCTTTTTATGGGGAATAATTACATAGATGAAAAAACGTCAGCTCCGGACATATTTGTCAATTACGGTTCCCAGTTTCGCTGTATGACTGACTTAATATCAAAATTAGTTTAGCATTTTAGGTGCCTAATGATAGGTGCACAATGTCCGTGTGGTGATCGCTTAAAAATAGGTAGTGCCAAGACCCATATTCTTCCTACTAATTTTATAAACGCGAAAGTTTGTGAGTACGTAAGTGAGTATGTTTGTTGCTCTTTCACGCAAAAACTACCGAATGGATTCTGATGAAACTTTACATTAATATAGCTTATACATCAGAATAACACATAGGCTACAATTTATAAAGATACTAGCTTCGCCTCGCGGCGTTGCCTGCGGTTATTACCTCGAGGTTCAGCTAGTCCTACACGGGTGGCCCTGGATAAGACGGAGGCCCTGTTATTTCACGGGCCCCGTCGTGGTCCACCCCCCGGCGCCTCCATCGAAGTCAACTCGGTCCTCGTACCGGTTCGGGCCCAGATGAGGTATCTGGGCCTGATCCTCGACGGTAGGTGGCTCTTCGACGAGCACTTCCGACAGCTTGGCCCTAAGCTGGTCGGCGCTGCCTCCGCCCTTGGGCGTCTTTTGCCCAACTTGGGTGGAGCCAGCGTCGAAACAAGACACCTCTACACGGGGGTGGTCCGGTCGATGGCCCTTTACGGGTCACCGGTGTGGGTCCCGGCTCTGACCGCACAGAATAAGGCACGCCTCTGGCGGCCTCAGAGGGTATTGGCGGTCAGAGCCATACGCGGATACCGCACCGTGTCGACGGAGGCGGCGTGCGCCTTGGCCGGAACACCCCCGTGGGATTTGGAGGCGGAAGTGCTCGCCGAAGTTTATCGGCGAGCGGCTGAATATCGGGCGGAGAACGGGTATCGTCCTCCGCCCGAAGAGGTACGCGATTGGCGTGAAGCCGCTCGCCGAGCCACGATGGCTCGTTGGTCTTCCCGGCTGGAGGCTCCACGCGCTGGCTTTGCCACCGTGGAGGCGCTCCAGCCGGTCATCCTCGAGTGGGCAGGGCGGCAGCACGGGACTCTTTCCTTCCGACTGACGCAGGTGCTTTCCGGGCACGGTTGCTTCGGGAAGTACCTGCACTCGGTCGCTAGGAGGGAATTGAGTCCCGCCTGCCACCACTGCAACTGCAGTGAGGACTCGGCCCAGCATACGCTGGAGTTCTGCCCCGCTTGGGCGGAGCAGCGCCGGGCCCTCACTGCAGTCATCGGAGGAGATCTGTCGCTACCGGCCGTCGTACTGTCCATGGCCGGTAGCGAAAGCAGTTTTACCGCGGTCGCGACCTTCTGCGAAGACGTAATTTCGCGGAAGGAGGCGGCGGAGAAGGCCCGAGAGGACGATATCCACTCGGACCCGATCCGCCGCCGGCGCACGGGGCGGCGGAGGCGCGCCTATCAGCGCCTCATGCCGCCCTGAGTGTGGCCGCGGATGGACGGGATGGGTTTTCCCCTCCATCCGCAATACAGGCCAACCGCGAGGGGGCGACGTACGCGTGTGCCGTGCGTCGCCTAAATTGAGATTTTATTTTTGAAGAAGGTGCCCGCTTCAGTGCGGGCAGGCGCTGGGAGGGGTCCGGTAGTGTAATATCTGCAATTCCCGGACCCCTCCCTTCTCAGGCGCAGAGTTGGCACACCGTGTGGTTTTAGTCGGTTCGATTCCGACACACCGCCCCGCCGCAAACCCCGGCGGGGTGACGGCCCGAGGGGGTTTCCACACGTAAAAAAAAAAAAAAAAAAAAAAAAAAAAAAAAAAAAAAAAAAAGTCCTACATAATTGCCAACCAAACATCAAACCCAACATCAAATTAGACTGGAATAAAAACTAGTCATATAGCACTTTCCTTTAAATACACACATAACTGTATTTATCACGTTTTATTTAAAAGACTCAAAAACCGTTTTTTTAAATGGACCATTTAAATTAATCCCCAATATGCAAATTTAGTAAATAAAAAAATAACTGCTGTGGTCAAAAAACGAACATGCTGTCCAAGAAGGCCAGATTTGGTTTAAAAAAATCTGAGTTTTAATTTTAATGACATGAGAGTTTTAACGAAACGTTAAATATTTTTTTATCATTTATGAGCTCAAACGAGATACCTGATGACAGCTATACTTCAAGAGAGACACGTGGAGTGTTAAAAGAGGCACAAGAACCAACCATGCTAGCTCTTAAGAACTATTGATAGCCATAAATATTACTATACTTAACTACAAATCCAACAGATAGTTTTAAATTATACTATAACTGGTCACGAAGTGAGCTGTTACTGTCACTACATAAATGTTTGTAGTTGTACTATTGGTTCAATGTGTTCGTTCCGTGAATTTTTAATAGATTGTAGTGAAATAGCATTTTACTAATACAGTCAAACTGTTAAGTTTATAACTACGTCAAGAGAAAAGGTATTAATTAAGTTGTGTTTCCTTTTAACAAATTAATAAAACCCCACATTTTCCGTGGGAGAGCCACGCTTCGGCATGAATGGGAAGACACAGAAAACTGGTGGGAAATAGCGCTTGCGCTGTGTTTCACCGAGTACCCGTGCATCTAAAGCTACACGATGAAATTTTCGATAAATTTCACCTGCTTTTTACCTACAAAAATATACTCTTCTTACTGTCTCCATGAATATCTATAGTCTTAGTTCTGTGCTATTAAAATTACTAAAATTAGTAATTACATTGCAAACACTACAGATTCTAATTATTTCTCAGTAATAAATATATCAAAAACTAAAGGCCGACAGAGTCCACGTCAGTGATTAAATTAACATACTATTTACTTTGAACTTATTTTGAAATAATTCATTTTTTAATTAAATAACGAAGGCAATAAGGCTAAGGCTCTTCAATTCGTTACTGAATCTATACTAATATTAGCAAAAAGTAAAATTTATATCTTTGTTTGTATGGTTGTAGGGGTAATCTTCGGAACTACTGATATGATCCAATCCCGAAAGTTCATTCCCTGTCAGAAATTGACAATATTCAGGAGTGACATATGCCATATTTTACTATGATTGAACAAAAAATGCAGTTAAAATAATAGTATGCGTAAATCAAGTCGAAAAAAAGCTGGAAGTTACGCCGCTGACGCCCAACAAAGTGGGCATGGGTCGGCTAGTATAAAATATATAAGAATATTATTGTTACGTGATAGGGTTCGAGAGCTTACCTAGCATACGCTGTAGGACTGCCCCACGTGGGCGTCTGTACTGCCAGAGGGGGGGACCTCTGGTAGCTAGCTAGCTAAACGGGGATGGTTTACGCTCTTTGGGCAGGCCTTCGTTCAGTAGTGGACGGCAATACCAAGCGAAGGCAAATAGTTTTACCTTAGATTATTGTTTGCTTACTCTGTTACCAGTTGTTACAATCACAATGAAGGATTTTGTACAGATTCATGGGAAAATGTACGGAGACCTTTCATGTATTGTATTTATTTTCAAAAGAAATATTATAACGTAATAATAAGTTAGGCAATCGCAGTATTAGTTCTAGGTGATGTATTTTCGTTAATTTTAAACATTAAAGTTATCAATGTATACAAGAAGTAGAAAAAGTTAAAATCTTAAATATATCACAAAAGGTTAAAAAATATGTAAAAAAAATCTTAAGGTTCTTTAGACATTTAAGTTTCATGAGAATCGAATCAATTATTCGGGTCATCACCCAAAGGAGATTCCACTCATATACCTGTAATCAAAGTAATATAATAAAGTCTACAAAAATCTTTATAATTAAAGCTTAATGCACCACGGCCAATAACGAATTTAGAGGTATTTGAAAATCCTACGTAATATTACAAACGCCGACAGTTTGTAAGTATGGATGGATGAATGTTTGTTACTCTTTCACGCCAAAACTACTGAATGGATTTTGATGAAACTTTACAATAATATAGCTTATATATCAGAATAACACATAGGCTACAATTTATAAAGATACTACTAGCGCCGCCTCGGGGCCCGCGGGGTTCAGCTAGTCTATAATAAAACAGAATGATACACGATTTGCGGACTTGGCAACTTGACCGGAGTAGCTTTGACAGCGTATTTGGTTTACCACCATTTTTACCTATTTTATAATAGTATACTTGAGCGAATAAGAATAGCACTATCAATTGAAGAATACTTGAGTACTATGTAAATAAAATTTTATAATAAACACTGTAGATATGTACATTATTTGTGTAAATACTTCGTGTGTGGTTTGTTAGTTGAGTTGGAAATATGATCGCAGTTATTTATTCACAATACTTATTGCATTATTGTGAAATATTAATATGTGTGGTGACGGCAGAAAACAGAGTGTAACCACTCTATTTATCCTATGGGTGTCGTAAGAGGCGATTAAGGAAGGAAACTATTAAAGACAACGTCACAGCAAAGAGAAAGAAATATGGAACCAACCAATCCGTTTAGCCATAACCGTCTTTCAAAGAAGTTGCCTATGTGCAACAGAGGACTAGGAAAAGATATTGCCAAACTTCGTCATAAATCTGGTCAGCTCGACTAGAGTGTACCAGAGCTTCAAAGGAGATTAATCAGCAAATCAGGTGTTTAATACCTAATTATTTCGTTGCTTAGCACCAAGTTAATGAGGTTACCGAAACCAATCACGTCCCATTTCCTTCATTCTAGGTGGAGTAACCTTACGACGCGGACGCTGCGGAGCGTGCGCGCCTTGGGGGACCGTGAAGGGAACATTGGGGTTCCCACACAGAAACGGGCCATCTACAAAGCGTAGGTGGCCCGAGGTACGTCGGGATTTCAGTGTATTCATTTTAGGGAGCACCGGGTGCCCCGGCATCTAGTACCCGAGACGGCGTGCGGTTTTACTCGGTTCGAGTCCAACATGCCAACAAAAAAAAGGTTACCTTCAGGTAACCTCTCTGCTCATATGCCATTAAAACAATGCTATTCCTAGAAAGCGAAATATTGCTACTCATAGCTAGGTAATAAACTAGTCGTAGCCAAGTAATAATATGATTGTTCACTAAATCCTTGATAAGTGTCGTGTATTGAAGTTCTCTATTGAATGCTAAACTAGGAACTTTATGGTAGCCGTTATTGTTCCTATAAACGAAACTTCGATGAATGCCTTACAAATGAACACGTTGGAGCAGAATTTTGCCTCTTTGAAGAAGTTTAGGCGAAGTATCCAAGTGTAATAGCAGTTTAATAACGATTAATGATATGTATGAAATTCATGGTAGTTAATTTGTTCGTGATGTTCCTTTAAAGGCTAACTGAAAATTATTTGAATTCATAGACAGAAAGAACGAATTTGGTCACACACAGAACTAATTATATGTACCAGTGGTCAAAATTCGACGATAATTCATTTATCTATATATATATAAATGTTATGTTGGTTTGTGTACGCTTCAAAAACTCAAAAAGTTCTGCACCGATCGAGCTGAAATTTTAGAATGATATGGAATCGCATCAAGGATTGTTTTTATCTAATTTTTGCATAAGTCACATATCCGCGACCGCGAAAAAACACGAAAAAACCGACATAAACGCGGGCGGAGCCGCGGGCAACAGCTAGTTTTTTATGTTTTTCTACACTTCTCCTCTCTACAAACATTAACTGTGTAACATCTCCTCCGTTGATATATTTTTTGTGAAAAGGGCTACAAAATTTTTACTTCACGTATTTATACGAGTATATCTATAGGCTTTATGCCTTAAAAATTCAAAAAGCTTTTCACCGTTTGATAGGACATACAAACCACAGAATATAATATTATATAGGTTTGTATATAAAAAGTAATACTTTAGTATCTAGAAGATTGTCCCCGCATTAATCAGTGTCGCGCCCAACATCCACATCAAACGTCTTAGCAATAACGTAAAAGCTTCTTTGTGCACTTGATCAGATTATTTCTAAATGTAAAATGGGGCCTCCTAATTAGATTATATCGTAACGTGGAAAATGTACTCCTGTTAGGAAAATTACGTGTTAAATCCATGGTTATATTAGCTAAGGAGTTTGTTTAAATGAAGAATTAAACAAAACGAATTACCTAACAAAATCAAAAGTTATTTCCTCAATTGCAGGACACCACATCATGCACAAGAAAGTTTACGCAAATATCAATTTAGCATAAGATACAGATACATCCACAAATTAATGAAAATAACAAAAATACAAGTACAAAAACGGTTAAAAATAGTCAAAATATGAAAAGAGTAAATAACATTATTGTTATTATATAATGTTATTACTCCATTAACATCTTCACAAACATAAAATATGTAGTATTTATTTACTTGATTTCAAAAATATTTGTACAAATCGATATAGTCTACGTTTCTATTTAATTTATCTATTTATTGAAATAAATAAAATTGGCGTGTCTATTTGTAATATTAAAATAACCGCTTTTTATATGTATACACGGTTTATTTACCATTTTTTTTTAATTTTTGTCTGTCTATTTGTCCGTCTGTTTGTATGTTTGTTCCTGTTAACAGATAGCTGATGATATGAGGACTAATTTAGACTACTTTTACTGTAGATTAGTTTCGCTCCATGCTTCAAGCAACATATATATATATATATATGTCAGAGATTTCAAAGTAAACGCTATTCTGGTAATTATTTAAGTATGACAACACTACGCAAATATCGAGTTCAATAGTCTATGTTAAAGACTTTCAACTGTCAGTGTCAAATGTCAGATGTTGTATCTGTCAGTAGTGCGTGGAACGCTCGTTTGTCAGTTCACTTGCAATCGAGACCGCGCCTGCGCCGGACGTGCGCACTGACTTTAAACAAATACAAGATGGCCGACGGCCATATGGATTACAATCCGCTTCAATCTCCGACATCAGAAGTGGGATCGCTTCCATAAGCCTTCTCCGCTTCTAGCTATCTTGACCGACATTGATAATCTTATAATTAGTGTTCAGATTTTGATTAAAATAAATAATGCCTAATACTTGTAAACGTAAGGTAGATCCAAATAAAGAGATGCTAACGGCTACCCTCAATAGGATAAGCGCGTTAGAAAATTGTGTCAGTGCGCCACGTACAAATACGGAACCGTCAACTCCATGCAACCAAGCGTCTGGCTCGTGTGCCCTGGCTATTAAGGGATTTTCGTGTAGACCGGACATACAACTGAACCAGACATGTGGTTCATCGTGTAACGAGAGTACTACATGCAGTGAAGATGCAACTTTAAGGATTTTTGAGGCGCTAACCAGCGCCCTCATTAAAGTAAGATCTATCCATTATTATATCTCGCTTTTCGATCCAAGTGTTCATAATATCGACGTTTAGTGTGAAGTGGATCGAGCACGTAGCTTACATAACTGAGACGATAACGAAACTGTCGCTCATTGGTAACTGTTTGAGGGTTAAGTTCACCAACAGATTATGAGTGCATTTCTCGCATTGAAACATATCTGAAAGGGGATGCCAAAGTGTGGCTTAACGAGTGGGTCTCAAGTGACCGCTCATGGACTAATTTTAAAAAGTTACTTTAGGCCTTTATGTGCTAAGAAAGTTGATGTAGCTTACATTTTATGTGAAGTTATGTCTTTCGATTCTGACAGTTTCCATACCTACCTACTCTGAACATGCGTGTAGATCGTTACTGTGTTTACGAATTGTAAGGGACCTCGGCGACGAGCTCGTATCAGCAATTATTATGTTGTGGTTTTGTTTTATCTACTTTTGTGAAACCTACTAAGGATTTACTAACGGTTGCTAGTGCGCAGCGGAACACTAATTCCGTGACGATGAACTAAAAACGCCGGGTTTTAGACAATCGGGTGTTCCTAGCAAGTGTTTTCTGTGCGGTAAAATAGGACACGGACAGGCGGGTTGTTCTAATTAACCGAAATCTTAACTATGCTGTGAACACGAGTCCGCATTCCTAGCAAATATGCGAGGGTATATTCGTATTCTCGTCTTCACTTGTAGAAAAGTTGAGTACCCACATAAAGTAACTTTGTTATATTGGTATCAAAGTGTTGATGTTAGACAATTTAATGTTAAAAATGTGACGGCGCATCACTTATTTTATTTGGTAACACAAGTGTCGGCAGTTAGACACTGACGCAACACCGAGCATTGGAGCTTGCGACCGATGACAATAGGGATGGCAATCATTGCCACTTTAAAAATAATAATCACGCGTTAGAATAATTGATGGTAGTCGATTATTTTATGTGATTAGTTGCAGGTAACAGTGACTTTGATCCCATCCCTAAAGAACTGTGGGTAGTTATAAAACGAAACGCAGCCGGAGGGCGAGCATTATCGTTTAGCATCTCGCAGTAGCATCACATGTTCGGTGGAGTGTCGTACCTAAATTGTAACCTGTATACCATAATTGATTATCGTGACTGTATTTCACTATGTATTATCATAAAGTGATTATAACAAAGCGATTGTGAGGAAAACCATTACTATCATTGTCCTCGCCCGACAACTCACGTCTACCCTCATTTAAAAAAAATATGGAATCTACCGACACTCCTAAACGGGGAACGAATCTCTACAAATGCGAGTTTTTGTCCTGTTGAATTGTTTGTTATTGAGTGCTGTAAGGTATGGTATGTACAATGTATCAAGAATCAAAACATGTTCTCATGTAAGTGAAATGTAAATTTCTTTTGAGATGAAAAAATTGCGATTTGTGGGTAAAGACAAATCTACCGATACCTCGCTGAAGTTCAAACCAGAACAATCGAATAAACTTGGGGGTACTTTGACTTGTCTGTATTGTAAAAAGCCGGGTCATGATGTTGGCAAATGTTTCCGCGAAACAGCGTTCACAACAGCACGGTCAAATGAATGCTTATAACAAATCTTGTTTACCTATACCATTTTACTGTCAGGACTTAGATGAATTAAAACGTGTTTTAAAAATTGAAATCGCAGTTTGGCATACTAAAGCTATTATCTAATAGTATGCGATAGGGGCCGTATGTTTAAAGCATCGGGCTTATTTCATGGATGCAATTACTAGGGGTGCAGACCCATCACGTTACTCCGGAGATACACCATGCCAGGCCAGGTAGAGCGTTATATCCGAACAGTGCTCAACATTTTCCGGATAGAGGAACCACAGAAAAAGCGAGTGGGCTGACCAACTTGGGCGACTACAGCTCATTTTGAATGTGACTAAACAGAATACGACACAAACGTCTGCTCTGAATCTTTTGGTGGGTCATGAAAGTGCCACTTCAGCTATCCGTGTTCTTAAAAGAAATGTTTCAGATGAGTCTACGCCACTTTAGCGAGAAGCGGCGGGTAATGGTCCGATAGAGGACGGCCGAACGGTTGTTGCAAAACCAAGCCCAGCAGGATGTTGGAACGAATGAAGACGCGCATCCTCCTCGGGTCTTCGGTGCCTATGCCTACAGTGTGAAAATCTAGGGCGGTATACGAACTTGTGCCTATGCCGACGAGTCACTGGATGGTATGCGAACTTGGTGCCTATGGCAACAGTGTTTTATGTTTTATTTTGGATGTACAATGTGGTTTATAGTCCACTTTATTTCTATTTTCTTTGTTTAATTTGATCAGTACTATTTGTTTGGGATTTTATAGAATCTCGCTGATATTTGAAACCGACCGCATTCTAAAGTAGAAATTAATTGATCAATTTGCGGCAAAATCGGTCGTAAGCAAGCAAAGTGTTTAAAAAGACTTCGTTATGATGAGATAACTCATATATCGATTTCTAATCAATGTTCGAATAGCAGACTAACGTTGTGCTGTACATTTTGTAAAAGGAACGGCCATAAAGCCGATAATTGTTTTGCCTGGTAGCGTTCGGAATCAAGTAAAAAAAATACTCGTAATGTTAATTTCTGTAAAAAAAAATAATAATTGAATAATGTTTCTATGAAGTGTGATGCCGTTGCAGCCTAGTGGGTGATGCTTGCAGCCCGTGTGGGTGTTGCAGTCGCAGCCCGAATAGGTGATGCTTTGCAGCCCGGTTGGGTGATGTTTTGTTGAGACTATATCCCGTATGGGTGCTGCCGTTGCAGCCTAGTGGGTGATGCTTGCAGCCCGTATGGTTGTGGCAGTCGCGGCCCGAATAGGTGATGCTTTGCAGCCCATGTGGGTGATGCTTAGTAGATGTTTGATATGGGATCCCTGTGAGAGTATAAATGTGATTTATAAGGTTAAGAATATTACGACGATGAATACCTACATCGTATGAAATTGATTGACAATGATATAAACTCAGATGATTCTCAAACGACATCGAGCACACAACTGACTGTGGTATAGGTGGAGAGACGAGTCATGGGACTACTCAACATCCTACAAGCAACACGAAGCTGAAACTGGAGCAAGGTCAGGGACGACCTGCAGTCAGGAGAGGCCGTATTATTGTAATAAGAAATACGGAAGTAGGCGTTGCCCGCGTTCACAGTGACATCTACAGTGGCGCCATCTTATTAACTGACTTTGTGCGGTTATAAAAGACGTAGCGCGTGCGCTGTGGACACACTTGCTTTACATCCGTCAAAGTGGTAATATCTAATACAGGAGTATTTCATAATTAAGTTTTCATGTATTGTTTGATTGTTATTAATTATTTATGTTAAGTGACAGATTGTTCTCGTTGTCACTTTGATTGGAATTTTGGAGGCCCGCCATCATGTTCTGGAGAATCACAGCCCAAGTTTCGGGTGTAGGCGCGCCATGTCCTTCGTTCCTTGAAGTCGATGGGCCCGCAGTGCTGTTTTCTTGATCTTCGGCTTCCGGACGAAAATGTTCTTGCTGTAGCGGGCATTACTGTTGGCGCGTGGGATGATTTTGGGATCGATAAAATGTTTTATTTAAAACTGAAAGCTCCTACGCTTTATTGAAGGAGGGATTGAAAGTCTTGTCGCTTTGTCCTAATGTTTTGCTGAAAGCCAACACGCTTTGCAATGAGGTTGGGCTCAAATCTGGTTTGACCCAAAGTTAATGCTGAGCGTTGCACCGATTTGCAATGTGCTTCAAGTGCTATCTCTGAGCAATGCTGAAAGCTTTAACGCTTTGCTATACACTAGTGTTGTAACGTGCTGAAAGCCTTTACGCTTTGCATTCTTTGAAGTTGAAAAGCTGTTTGTGGACGCTTTACTTTTTTGCTATACACCAGTGCTGTAACGTGCTGAAAGCCTTTACGCTTTGCATTCTTTGAAGTTGAAAAGCTGTTTGTGGACGCTTTACTTGTTTGCTATACACTAGTGCTGTAACGTGCTGAATGCCTTAACGCTTTGCTATACACTAGTGCTGTAACGTGCTGAAAGCCTTTACGCTTTGCATTCTTTGAAGTTGAAAAGCCGTTTGTGAAGGTTTTACTTGTGTGCTATACGCTATGCCGTATAGGTAGGACTTAACGTTGAGAATCAACGCGAGAGCGCGTTGAGGAGCAGAATGGCCGTGTCAGAGATTTCAAAGTAAACGCTATTCTGGTAATTATTTAAGTATGACAACACACGCAAATATCGAGTTCAATAGTCTATGTTAAAGACTTTCAACTGTCAGTGTCAAATGTCAGATGTTGTATCTGTCAGTAGTGCGTGGAACGTTCGTATTGTGAAGTCACTTGCAATCGAGATCGCGCCTGCGCCGGACGTGCGCACTGACTCTTAACAAGTTGTTGTTTTGTTATTGAGTACTGTAAGGTATGGTATATACAATGTATCAAGAATCAAAACATGTTCTCATGTAAGTGAAATGTAAATTTCTTTTGAGATGAATAAATTACAATTTGTGGGTAAAGACAAATCTACCGATATCTCGCTGAAGTTCAAATCAGAACAATCGAATAAACTTGTGGGTACTTTGACTTGTGTGTATTGTAAAAAACCGGGTCATGATGTTGGCAAATGTTTCGCGAAACAGCGTTCACAACAGCACGGTCAGATTAATGTCCGTTGTTCATTCTTATATCAAATCTTGTTTACCTATACCATTTTACTGTCAGGACTTAGATGAATTAAAACGTGTTTTAAAAATTGAAGTCGCAGTTTGGCATACTAAAGCTATTATCTAATAGTATGCGATAGGGGCCGTATGTTTGAAGCATCGGGCTTATTTTTTTTGTTTTTTTTTTTTTTATTATTATTAGTGTTATTATTTTTTTATTAGTGTAGAAAAACCTGTTACCATCTAACATTTAGCGAAATTATTTATAAATGATATTTCTGGTAGCTTTATTATTTTTACATAGGTACACAATTACAAGACTTTATACGAGTTTTTCATTCCTAAACACATTAAAGTCTCTGTGAGGTATTATCTTTCACCTCAGGCAAATCTTAGTAAAAGACAATTTCGTTAATGGCAAAAGATATACTTTAGTTGACGTTCCCAAGGAAATTAGTTGTGTCTAACTTTTTTCATCGAAAAGTCTAATATTAAGAGAGATTCGTAAGTGTAAAATAATTGTTACAGATTGAATGGTCGATCATGGAAACTCTCAGTCGATGGTCTGCCTGATGGAAAGCATAAGCAGAATACAAAAGTATGGTGGTCACCATACTCATTGCGAATGCAGACAACGCAGCCCACACAATGGTGGTCTAGTAATACTTCTGCATCATTGGGCCTCCGGTCTCACACTTACCAACGAAACGCGACAGGACGAACACAATCATTTTACGTTGCTTTTCTGTGCGAAGGTGGTCCCCTGGTCGAGACGGCCAGTTCGTGCTAAAATCAGCGTGGCTCTACTACCTTTTAAATTAATGTTAGTATTTTTTAGATTATATCACGGGAATTTAATTTAATAAGCTAATAATTAAAGTTCCGCGGTTAATTGAAGTAAATTGAATTGAACCCATAACATTTGATAAGATAATAATGATTGATAAACATGTGCGTTTAAAATATTACAAGAAAAAGTGTAGGTACAGGTAGAGAACATGGCTTGTGGGTGGTCAAACATTATGTTCATTTTATTCTCCTCAGTTTTCTAGTACTATGAGCACTCAATGAAGTTAAACATTTAAAAATTGAATGGTTTTAAACTACCGAGATCAGTGCAACTGGATTTAAATTTACGATAAACGAAACAGTATCGCACTCTTTAATCAAATAAATGATCGAAGATTGTAGCTTTTAAATCCGTTGATTACTTGATCGTAAATTATTCCGATTCAACTCTTGAATAATTCGTTGCACTTCACTAAGATTAACTTGAATCTCGCTTGAAAATAGAATTGCCATCAGCCTTCGGTAATCTGGTAGTTGGAAATAGGTATCTCATAAGAAAGGAGATTTTAGCCTAGTACATTTATAGAAATAGGGTTCGTTTTAACTTTTCCTTATCTTTACTGCATAGCATTGGCTGCTGTCCTGCGTAGTTAACAATCACACACTCACGGGCTGAATAGGTAGGTAGTACTCCGTATTCTTAATTCGTCACCACAGGTATAAATAGAATAAATGATAATGTATATAAAATTCTTGTGTTGCGAGGTCTAAGAATCGGCCAATATCAATTTTTTTTTATGTAATAGGGGGCAAACGAGCAGACGTATCACCTGATGGTAAGCAATTACTGCCTGCACCAGAGGCGTCACAAGTGCGTTGCCGGCCTTTGAGGCGGCGGCGGGATAGAGGAGGGATTGGGATATGGGCCTCCGGTATCCTCACTCCAGTTGAGTCGGCCCATGCATGCCGAAGCGTGGCTCTCCCACCCCTAAATAATAAGAGTGACCCACCACAGTATTTTTTTTTGGGCAAAACAATGTTTGTCAAGTCAGCTAGTATTCTATAATATAAACATTAACTTGTTTTTGACTGCGACTTAGCCCGCGTGTATGTCGTTTATCGCAGTATAAAGTAACCTATGTCTTTTCTCAAAAATAAAAGTATTTCCATTCCAAAATTAATAAAAAATCGGTGCAGCGTTTTAGCCGTTAAGGCGTAATAGTCAGAGTTACTTTCGAATTTATAATACTAATATAGATCTATCGATAAAGAGTTGCGTGCTATAGTTAAATACAATGAGAAAGTAAATTGCAAAGGTGACATAATGACTGATCCGCAATATTATGGTTACACATCGAACACTGAAAACAATTTGCGGCGACATAAATATATGAATAAATTATTCAAAACACTAATCAAACCATGTGTACAATTAAAGATGTCTGGCGTGAAAAAATGTTCATATACGCACATTTACGTTGACCATAATGGCGGCATTGTGATTATGTGAAACATTATTTAATTTTTATTACACACCTGACTCGCTGGGAGCTTAAATGTTATTTTCTGCTTTTTACCATGGTAATGACTTTGTCATTAATTTGGGACATATATGTGGATTTTATGGAAATTTTAACCTTGCTACGACACGAATGTGATACAATGAAAAGAATGTAACGTACTATTTTTATGAGAAAGTAAAATGTTCACTAATATTTTTGAGATTAATATACATCGTTACTATTAATGAACCTCGCAAATACATATATAGACTGATTACTCATATTTTGCCAAGTATTTGCTTTATTTGTGCAATAGGTAGCCTTTTTTTTTTTTTTACGTGTGGAAACCCCCTCGGGCCGTCAGACTCGAGAACTCGAGCTCCCGTTTGGGCCAGGCGCAAGCGGACACCGGCCGATTCAAAGTCTCCGGCGAGACTGTACCGGGCCTTCTTGAAGAAGGCCGCGTAGGACAGCCCGCCGGATGTCGCCTCCGGTGACAGGGTCACCACTACAGCCGCGGTTTTTGGCGGCTGCAGTTTCCGCGGCTTGTGGCTCTTTGGGGTGGCCCCTGCCACCGGTGGCGCCTGCGAGCCAGAGGCTGCCTGACGGGCAGCCTTTCTGGCCCGCTTTCTCGCCTTCTTGGATTTTGCCCCTCCGACTACCTGCCAACCCTCATTGTAGGGGGCAGATGTAGAGGGGCCAGGCAGAGATGTTGGAGTGGGGGGCAAAGGCGTTTTAGCTTTTGCTGCCGCTTTTGTCACCGGCCTCGGCGGAGGCGTCTTAGCCGGAGCCGGAGCCCTGGCCGTCGGCCCTCGGGCGGCCGCAGGAGCCGACGCCGTTCCCGTCGCCGACGCGTATGTTACGCGACCCCCCACCACAGGGAGAGGGGTCGTCGCCGACGACGCGGCCCTTCGCTTCGGCGCCGCAAGCGGCGGCCGCATGATAGGGGCCGCAGGCAGCCTCGCCTCCAGGCCGGCCGTACGACCCTCTATCATACGCCAGCACGCGTCGAGGACGGCAGCCAGCTGGGCGTCCGTAATTCCGGTGCCGGCAGGGGATGGCTGCGACGCAGACGGGGCCCGCTGGGATGAAGACGCGGCCCGCTGGGATGTTGACGGGGCCGGGGCCTCTCGCTCCGCCCGGAACTGAGCGCTGAGCTCAGCCACCTGCCCCGTCAACCGCTCGTTGGCCGACTGTAGGCGGGCCACGTCCCCAATTAGGGTTCCCACAACCCCCGCCACGGCAGAAGAGGAGTCCTTTAGGGCTCTTACGAAAGAGCCCTTTAGGTTCACGGACTTGGTGGCCACCTAGTTGATAATGGCCACCGCCGCGTCCGCTGTCTCCTGCAGAGAGACCGATGATTGGGGCTCTGAGTCCATCTGAGACCATCCACCGGTCCCCTGATCTTAAGCAGGAGACCACACATCTCCTCTTCCGCCTGGAGCTCGCCATCAGCTCTGGCCCTCTTGTAGGATTCCGCCTTCGAAAAGGCGGAACCCGACGGGGCCGTGGCGGGGGTTCGAGACCTCCCCCTCTGGCTACTGCCGATTTTGGGCGCCAGCATCTCCAGGGACGAGTCACTTCCGACATCCCCGGAGAGGCCGCGTTTGCGGCTGTCGCCCGTCTCACAGTCCATTGCCTCCAAGGAGGCACCACCCGTGCCATCCGAGGAGTGATTCGACCTGGAACGCGTGCGTTCCGACGTTCTTCGGCTGCGGCTCCCAGCAGTCAGATCGACTTCTGGGAGCCCCACCGAAATGGGCGTTCCAGGCGTAACGTCCTCTTCGGCAGACGATTGCTCGTCCGCCTTTCGGAACTGCCCCTTGGCGTTCCTCCTATCCTTCTTTCCCTTCTTTTCGTTCTTTTCAGTTCCGGTTGGCTTGCCAGTTGTCGTTAGAATTAAATCAGTATCAGTTACATTTTTCATAAATTTATCAGTTTCCATTTGAGACCCACGAGAAGGGGAGAAATAAAGGTCGACCCGGGCAGAGATCCCCAATACCCGGGCAAGCCTATGTACTGTGGAGGTCGGCCAGTATCCACAGGTTTTTTACGACTTAGCTGTCGGGTGTTATAGACTATCCTTGTCATGGGCCGGCCAATCAAGGCAAGCTCTCCGGCCATCAGGTTCTCAGCGTACCCTCTTGGAGCCACCAGTCAGGTCGTTGTTGAGCCCCTAATGGTTACGGAATGCGAGAAAGTGGCTAGCCCTCTCTCACAGACGGAGCTAACACTCAAGTGCCAGCCCCTCTGACCTACTCGCTCTCCATCACGCCCTCTGCTAAAGCAGAGGGACGCTTGGAGCGCGGCATGACGATGGAGCGTCATGCCCTTCGCGGCAGTCTCAAGAGACTCCGTCTGGTATTCCATTTGGTCTGGAGTCTCACCCTGGGCCAATCCGGCATGAGTAGCTCTACCCGGCACAGCCCCAGAGATCATTGACCCACGCAAGCACCACCACGACGACAACGTAGGGATACATTGGGGGGTGCAATAGGTAGCCTAACTTGATCTTGAAACTCGCGGGCTGGGTCTCCGCAACTCGACGACTTCAGTGCGCCTATTTTGTGTTCCTCCAAGAAGCCTAGCAGACCCTTCACGTAGCCGACGACTTCTGGAAGTGACCTTGGTGATCCGAGGTGTCTCGCCCGGTATTCTGCCACCTCAGGACATGTCATGATGACATGGGCGGCCGTTTCTTCCTCCTCAATGCATGCCCTGCACAGAGGACTGTCTGTTACACCTAGAGTGAAAAGATGTTTGTTAAGTAGTGCATGACCAGTTATTGGATCCAATTAAGAGCCGAAGCAGCAGCCTTTTGAGTTGCATCCGCTTCCGTGACAATCTGGGGTTGATCGTCGGGAGGGCCTACTTGGTTTGCCTACAGATACAAAAGTTGGACCAATATATTTGGTGTTCTACCTAGGTGTTTTGTTGCAGTGTGTGAAATATAGGTACCAAGGAAAATGTAACGTAGGAAAGGGATTTTACATATACATATAAATGAGGGGATATTATGTAATACCTGGAGCAAGAATACATTTGTAACTTATATTAATTTCTTAATACCGAAATGTCTCTCTAACTTACACTTTACCTTTTTTATGTATGGCCCTGCCAAAAGGACTCTACTCTGTCTGATGGAAATCTTAAACAGAATCCAAGAGTGGTGGTCACCATATTCATTGCACGTGCAGACAATGCAATAAATCAGCACGACTCACCAACCAAACACGACAGCACGAACGCCGTCATTTTTCGTTGATCTTCTATGCGAGGGTAGTACCGCCCCGGTCGAGTCGGCCCGTTCGTGCTGAAATCAGCGTCGCTCTACTACCTTAAAACAATTAGGTACTATCTCTTTGTATTCTTTTATAGCCACTCATTACCACAGACCGTGTTTTACAACGTTGTTTCACAAAAAGAATTATTATTCATCTCAACATGTAAATAAAACATGACTTTTCGGAACATGGGCAGGAAAATACACGGTTGCGGTTTGTTTATATCCATGTGATTTATTATAGCAGGCTACCCATGTCAGTGAGCAAGCATTCATCTTCATTGCTTTATGATGTTTTATTAAAAATATATACCAACTATGAAGACGTATCTCTTTTTGACATAAACCAACTAAAATTATAAATTTCAACTGACTTTTTGGTAGTCCTTTCTTCTGTAGTGTTAGTGCTTGAGTTTATTGTTGCAGACATTGCTTTTACATTCAGTTTTCCGAGACTCATTGGTAAAATATAGACGAAAACATAATGTAAAAACTATTGTTACTTTAGAAAAACTAGCTATGTGCGAGTCGGACTCGTGCACCGAGGGTTCCGTACAAACCTGTAGATATATTATTTGATGTAATTAAAAACGTGGCTTCGTACCAAATTTCAAGATACTAAGTTCATGGGAAGTACCCTAGGTTTTGAGTCCCTTGCGAATGTCGAAAATTTGCAGCATAAACGGCTTATTACGAGTATATGAAGTAATCAAGTAACTAACAATTAATGCTTTTCGCAATTTTTCCTTTATCTATGCTATAAGACGTTGTTCTGCAAACGGCTGTACCTTTTAAGAATTTTCACAACTAAAAGAAACAGTAGACCTGAGTATTTGATATGAATTTTAGCTTGATACCTCCACGCGTTCCTGAGAAAAAGGGTCTTGACAGACAGACGGATAACAAAGAGATTTCTTTTGAGGTACGGAACCCTAAAACATAATTTATATGCGTACATATTATATGTCTCTTACGCAGAATGCAGTTATATGAGGTAATCAAAGTAAAGTAGTTTTAATAACAATAAGTAGGTATTCGTTTTTCTTCAGATAACAGTTATGAATACCCATTCTATTGCTGACTCAAGTAACCAATTTAATTTACAAACCGTTTTCTATTTAAATATGTAGCTATGAATTAATTTTAAATTTCATTACACAAAACCGAAGTTTATTTCAATATAATATATATTTCAAAAAATTTCAAGTGGCGTTTGACTTTCAGAAACTTGATATACCGGTAGGTATATCAAGTTTACTTGTCTAGACTTGAAGGGAGAAGCAGAATCACACTGTCTTAATTACATAACTCATTAAAACTTAGAACAACAACTAACTTATGATTAACAAAATTCAATTACTTACACGATTTACCTAATAGCTTTGTCTTATTTAACCTTTATGTAAAGTATTTTTTACTTGTGGAAACCTCCACGGACTACCACATTACCGGGGTTTGCGGCGGAGTAGTGTGTTGGAATCGGACCGACTAAAACCACATGGTAGGCCACTCTGCGCCTGAAATGGGAATTTGTTATTAAGCCATCTAGACCCCTTGCAGCCCCTGCCCGCACCGGGCACCGACTCTTGGTAAACTTTCTTATTAGGCGACGGTGCCGGATACTGCACACGCGTACGTCGCCCCATCGCGGCTGGCCACTTAAGCGTATGGGGAGTAAAACCCGTCCCGACCATCCTCGGCCACACTCAGCGCGGCATGAGGCGCTGGTAACTTTAAAACAGCTGTCGCTGTCGGTCATGCAGCGTGTGACGGCTCCGATGACTGCAGTGAGGGCCCAACGCTGTGACGCCCAGCCCAGCAAGTCAATGGCAGCTCTTGATATTTAAAGGTGATATTGCAATGAAGTCTTGATTTTGAATAAGATACAGATGTAACGAAATTTAATTAGGACTTATTGTTGATGTTTAGTCAAAGTATCCTTGTTTGGTTTAAGAGCGCATTGAAATGAGTAGGCAGATCGATTTGACAGGTGATCATTATAAGTGATGAAGCAATATAATCTAGTCAAATTCTGCTTTTGAATTTGTCTGGATTTCATATTGGAATAGGGTTTGTAAGTAAAAAGTTACCGATAACGAGCAAGTTTAGCAAGACGCTTTTTTGTCATAGGCACAACAGTGAACAAATGTGAAGATCGCACCCACAATAGCCATCATTGTAAAAACGGCGTCGACCAGCCTTACAACTACGCCTTTATGCACTCAACTTACCTCATTACAACTGATACGATTTATTTCTAAGTAGAACCTAAAATATAGCTCGCAATCGCACATCCAAAAGGCGTCGTATTTAAGTTATTTTTAAACAATTTGATGTGTGATACACAGGTTTACTACGAACCCGTCTAATAGAATACCATAATTTTATAACGCACGTAATAATGTGTGGAAAGAGCTTTCACTCACCGTAGGTAGATCCGATTTTATTTGTAGGCAACGCAACACTTTATTATGTTAACATTCCTCGGTACAAAGTTTATGCTTTGTTTAGACTACACAAAAGTCGGTCGATATTATGCAGCGATGTTGGAAGAAGGAAGAGGCCAATGGTTAATTTCTTGTGTATTTTACGGTGCTGCCTTATTTGTAGCGCATCTACACTACACTGTATCGAATTTCGCGCTGATTCTTTTATTTACTACCAAGGTTACTATTTGTTTTTATTTAATCAAACGATTTACAAATACAAATTCTAATATGAGTGTGTGAAGACACTTTTTTGTTGCGAATGTTTGTATTAAAAATACCTTTAATGTATTGAAGATCAAGACCACACACAACGCAACAGCAAAATGTCGAATTTGAGCGATAATGAAGAAACTGACTCTAATCTCTTTATTATCGTCCTTCTAAATCAATATTATGTTGTTATTTATCGAAATGAAGCGTAAAAAAAAAACTTAAAAAGGTCTTGTTAGTAATCATTCCTTACAAACCCTTTCCTCACAACTTCGATACATTTGTTATTATTTCTGTAAAATAAGAGATGTTAATATTACACTGTTACGCCGTCATACAAAATAGCTCAAGAGTAAAAACGATGGCTCTGATAACATTTCGTCAGTAGAAGATCAATGAGTCGAATTAAAATTCCACAACTAAATCCATTAATTGTAAAGACCAAATTTCTTAAGAATAATGACAAATTATTCATGTTATGGAATAACTTATTTAAATTTATTAGAAAATCCGAGGTAATTATCATACTAAATTCAGTAAAAACTTTAACACACCAAAGTTAAATACGTTGAGTCATGTTAAGTTAATAATTTTCTTTTTAAAACAGCGTAAACGACTTCAAGGTGTCTCAACTGTTATACATTATTTTAAAATGATCAGCATTATCAGCTGTAAAATGCCCATGGCCCTTAACAAAATATTACTATTGCTATTATAAACTCAGCAACGGGACGTTAATTGTTGTGCTCTTGATACTTTAGAACATTTTATGCTAAGCAATCATTGAAAATATTGTTATCAAGAGTATTGCGGCAGGTATTGCCTTGCCTTTATGTAACCTGATGTAGAAATGTTACTGAATTAACAGTAAAGTAGATATATACTTTCGAACAAAAAGGAATTCTTAAATCCGGCCATTCATCTGCAAGTAATCGGGTAAATTCATATAAAAAAAAGATCAAGTGCCAGTCGGACTCGCACACCAAGGGTTCTGAACAGTGTCGTGACATACAGATAGATGGACAACAAAGTGATACTATAAGGGTGCCGTTTTTTCTTTTGAGGTACAGAACCCTAAAAATACAATAGAGTTGAGAACGAGAGAAGATCACGGAGATAAATGGGAATCTGCTCCTGAGTTAATACGTAATATATTACATCATGTGTGTGTGTGCTGTACAAATGTCAGCACAGACACGGGAGATAACCGAAGCCGTCACTAAAAAAGTATCGGAGAGTATCGACGAAAAGCTAACTGCTCTTATGGAGGAAAATGATAACCTGAAGATTGAAGTCAAAGTATTAAAAGACAAAATTAAGTTAGCGGATGAGTACAAAAGGAAAAATAACATCATTTTCTTTGGGATGAATGAAGAACCAAACGAGTCTATAATGGAATCTATTACAAAATTACTGCGAAAAAACATGGACATTCATATCACCTCCCAAGAAATAAATAATGCTTATAGACTTGGTGCCAAGAAAGACCGCAAACCACGCCCTATCCTTGTGACTTTTACTACAAACTGGAGAAAGAACGAAATACTTAAGAATAAAAAGAAACTGGATTCAGGAATTTACATCAAGGAAGATCTCTGCAAGGAAATCCTGGAGAAGAGGAAGGAGCTTATGCCTCAGTTAAAAGAAGAAAGGGCAAAGGGTAAAATTTGCTACTTCGTCAGGGACAAAATCGTTACTAAGGAGCCGAAAGATGATAAAAGAGATAAGAGGAAAAGAGACTGCACCGACTCGCCAAATAAATCACCCAACAACGAATGCACGTCGGCCCCAAAAAAGATTAATAAAACTAGCATCCTAGACTACGTTGCACGAGGCAGACCGGCATCACTATCTCTACCCACAACCTCAAAAAACGACCAATAGACACCGACAATAGGAAACCGAAATCAACCAACAAAAACTATCAACCCAGCAAAACTACCCAAACACTCACCCCAAGACGGCTGGTCACCGCGGGGGAAGACGACCACTACCCTCCAAATACTACCCCTCCACCCAAAAAGAATGCTTTCGGATACAAGAAACAACAAATTGAAAAACACATACATATAGCTACATACAACACGCTATCACTCAGGACCGAAGAAAGCCTACAGGAACTTCTACATTCTTTACGAAATATAAAATGGGACATAATCGGCTTAAGCGAAGTTAGAAGATATGGCGAAGCTATTGAGGAACATGATCACTTCATATTATACCATAAAGGTGAAACACCAGGACGTCATGGAGTAGGATTCCTGATAAAGAAAACACTCAAAAGCCTCAATTTCAGAAATAATTGGCATATCAGAAAGAATTGCCATTTTGAGCATAAAAATACCCCCTGGCAAGGAAATATAAATAAATAAATAAATAAATAAATATTCCGGACATCTTACACACAACGCCATCTAGTCCCAAGCTAAGCAGAGCTTGTGTTATGGGTACTAGACAACTGATATAAATACTTATATACTTTTTTTTTGTAAATACATACATATTATACATAGAAAACACCCAAACTCCGAAACAAATATTTGCAGATCATACAAACATTTGGTCCGACCCGGGAATCGAACCCGAGACCTCCAGCTTAGCAGTCGCATACGCTACCACTACGCCACCGATATGGTCTATAGTGCAAGTATACTCACCAACCGAACAATCGACGAAATCTGAAATTGAGTCATTCTACTTCTCCCTAAATACTGCCATTAAGGACCACGCACACAAGAACTTTATTGTAATGGGTGATATTAATGCTCAAATAGGTCCACCAAGGAATGGAGAAGATATCGTCCTGGGACCCTACAGTAGCGGCAAAAGAACAAGAAACGGACAAAAATTAATGGAAATGGCGTTCGAGAATCACATGAAAATACTAAACAGTCAATTCAAGAAGAGATCATCCAGAAAATGGACTTGGGTATCACCAGATGGCAGATACAAAAATGAAATAGACTACGTGCTAACAAACAGACCAAAATCATTTGATGACTGCGCCACTATCGCAAACCTAAATTTCAATAGTAATCACAGAATGCTTAGAGCATGCCTGAACACATCATCTGTACTAAAATCAAGTCGACCTTTCAAAGCGAAAACCACAATACCAGGCAACAATGCAGCAATAGCCAC
Organism: Spilarctia lutea; assembly: GCA_916048165.1. Lineage (NCBI taxonomy): Eukaryota > Metazoa > Arthropoda > Insecta > Lepidoptera > Erebidae > Spilarctia > Spilarctia lutea. The sequence goes on from CAJZHC010000004.1 coordinate 146,902, forward strand.
TATACAAGAGAATCTCCGCTCGGTGACACAATCGAGTCTTGAACACTTGAACACTCAGGAGAAATATAATACAATACACGAAATATTAACAGCCAAACCTAAAACTAACATCGAAAGCGAATCAAAGAATAAAAGCCACATATCAGAAAAAACCCACGAACTCCTAGAAAAAAGATCAAAACTAATTAGCACAACGAGCAAAACAAAAACTATTAGAGAGCAAATTGGAAAATTGAGTAAAGAAATAAAAATACAAATGAGAAAAGATAGAGAACATTCCAGACTTAACACTTTTGAAAAACATATCAAAAGGACTGGCGGTATAAAGAAGGCTCTTAAAGTCCTAACAGATAAAACCAACTGGATACCTGACATGAAAGACCAACACTGTAAAACAAAAACTAAAAGATCAGAAATTTTATCAATAGCCTCAAATTTCTACAAAAACCTATATTCCAGCAAGAGCCAAATATTAAATACAGACTTAAACAACCGTGACAATGTACCATCCATATTAGTAGAAGAAATACACAAGGCAATCATTACACAGAAGAACGACAAAGCTCCGGGTCCCGATGGTATTACAAACGAACTGCTTTTAGGCTGTAGAAATTGTATTGCACCGGCACTAAAATACGTTTTCAACGATATTATAGAGACAGAAACAATACCGACGCAGTGGACTACTTCAACAATTATTCTCCTTCATAAAAAGGGTGAAAAGTCAGAAATAAATAACTACAGACCCATTAGCCTAATGTCTAATATTTACAAAATTTTTTCTAAAGTAATTTTAGGACGGTTAACAAAAACTTTGGACGACAACCAACCTCGGGAACAAGCTGGATTTAGGGCAGGCTATTCAACACTGGACCATACTGTGAGACAAATTTTCGAGAAGAACAAGGAATTCAAAGTACCGTTCTACTGTTGTTTCATCGACTATAACAAGGCATTTGATTCAATCGAACACGAGTACATCTGGACTTGTCTCAAGAACCAAGGAGTCGAACAAAAGTACATCAGAATCATAAAAAACATATACGCAAACAGTACAGCGAAAATAAAATTAGAAAAAGAAGGAAAAGAAATAAAAATAAATAGAGGGGTAAGACAAGGAGATCCGTTATCGCCAAAATTATTTACAGCTGTTTTGGAGGGCATATTTCGAAAACTAAATTGGAATCAGTACGGCTTAAACATAAACGGAGAAAAACTGTCCCATTTACGATTTGCTGACGATATTGTATTATTCGCTGAAACAAAAGACCATTTACAAGAAATGCTCATAGATTTGGAAAAAGAAAGCCGCGCGGTAGGTCTGACAATGAACACATCCAAAACCAAAGCACTAACAAATGCACGAGAAGACCCGATCATCATAAATGGAAAACTGATTGAGTATGTGACAGAATACACCTATCTAGGCCAACAAATTTCTAACACCGAAATAATGACGAAGGAAATAGACACAAGAATCGGAAAAGCATGGAATTGTTACTGGCGACTAAAAGAAGTTATGAAGAACAAAGAAATTAAGATGTCCCTTAAGTCAAAACTCTACAACACCTGCATCCTACCAGTTCTAACATATGGTTGTCAAACCTGGGCTCTCACCAAAGCGCAAAACAAAAAAATTAGAAACTTGCCAGTCAGCAATGGAACGAAGCATGTTGAATATACGCATATCTGACAAAATACGCAATCAAACCATCAGAAATCGCACTAAAATAGAAAACGTAACGACCAGAATTCGAAAACTTAAGTGGCAATGGACAGGTCATACAATAAGAGGCTTCGAAAAATGGAACAAAAACCTAGTGTTTTGGTATCCTAGAAATAGGAAGAGAAAACCAGGCAGACAGTTTCGAAGATGGGAAGACGACATAAAGGCAATAGCAGGAAAGACATGGACTAGGACAGCGCTAAACCGAGCAGAGTGGAAGGAGATGGAGGAGGCCTTTGCCAAAGCTGGGCAAACAGACGAAGTTGTCGGTGTCAACGACTCATCATAGTCACTCATTTAAATTTTGTAACTGTTTTGTCTGAATAAAGGCTTATATTATTATTATTATTATATTACATCAACAAGGTCAATTTTCTCATCTAGATAGATTAAGTACCTACTTAGTACTGTACTAGGTACTTTAAGAAATAAGAATTTCGGGACAGCTGAGAGGCTTGCTGACCCGTTGGTTTGTGTACTGACCCGGCCCTACACTATGCCAGCTGGCTTAAATACTGCAGAAACTGGAATAGGTATATTGGCCGGCCCAGCTGATTAGCCTTCGATCCGTAGCCTTAATACCAGGGAAAGGTGATGGTAACTATTTTAACCGGCCCAGCTGTTAGCCTTCGTACCGTAGTTAGAATAGTAGTGAAACTCGAGGAGGTTACGACTTATCTGATTTATTTACACAAATGCATTTTCTTATTATTACATTTTGGCCGACAACATAGGACAGTGAAAGCGAGCTTACAAAACTACACAAAAACCTCAGCCAATTGGAGCGAAGGAACTTTACGTAAATATGAGCGCGCGCCGAGAATCCGTTCATTTACGGCGCATGCTTTGTGACTGGCGGGGCGGCTGGCGCGACGTGACGGCGCGGGGGCGCTGTCGCCACAGTACTCCCCCTCAAGCGAAGCGTACGTTAGGTTTAACTATCCTGCCGGTTCGAGTGACGTAGGTGTTGCATTTCGTGGCTGGCTCATCTCTGTTGCTCGATGTCGCGGCGGCTGCACTCGTAGTGTTGGTACTCGAAGTTGGCGGTGTTGTCTGCATTGTTGTATTGGAATATGATTGTGATGTGTGTTGCTCGTCGCTATATGTATAGGCTGGTTTCAATCGATCTATTGATATTACTGTCGTACGTAATGGTAGTTGAATAGTGAATTGTTTGCCACTTGCGCTGCGTTGAAATACTTTGTAAGGACCTTCGTATGGCGGTGTAAGTGGACGGCGAACGGTGTCGTTCCGCACAAACACATGTGTACATGTTTGTAGGTCCTTATGGACGAATGTGTGTAGGTTCGATGTATGCGATCTTTTTGTAGGTGTTAATGACGACATTGTTTCGGTCAGCTGACGAACGAACTCTGCGTCGTTTATGTTCGGCTTTGTAGGCACGAAAAAGTCCGACGGGATGCGTAGTGTAGAACCGTAGGTCATTAAGGCAGGGCTAACGGAAGAGTCTTGACAAAGTGCTGTACGCAGTCCTAGTAGCACAGTAGGTAATTCCTCGATCCATCTGATACTTGCGGCTCTTGCCATTAGTGCTGCTTTTAAAGTACGATGCCATCGTTCTATCTGTCCGTTTGCCTGTGGGTGGAATGCAGTGGTACGTATGCGAGAAACGCCGAGTGTCTTCATTAGTGAGTGGAATAGTGATGACTCAAATTGTCTGCCTTGGTCGGTAGTGATTCGTAAAGGACAACCGAATCGTGTTATCCATCCTTCGTAAACAGCTTTCGCTACTGTCTCGGCGGTGATGTCACGAGTAGGTATTGCTTCGGGCCATTTAGTACAGCGGTCGATCATAGTAACTAAATACCTAAAGTCGTTTGATGGTGGTAGCGGTCCAACTATGTCGACGTGTAGGTGTTCAAAACGCGATGATTGTTGAAACTCGCCGAGTGGACTAATTACGTGTCTTTGTATTTTCGCGCGTTGACAACCGATGCATGACCTTGACCACGTAGTTACGTCTTTGTTCATAGACGGCCAGAAGAATTTTGTAGTCATTATTTTTCTTGTTGTTCGTATGCCAGGGTGACTAAGTTCGTGTTGCGCTTTGAATGCTACAAAACGATAACTCAGTGGTAGGTATGGTCGAATGTTCGGTGTAGATATATCGCACCATATCGGTCGTTGACCCCCGGGTAGTGTAATGTGTGAAAACTTGAGATTACTTTGTTTCATGCAAGCTTGTAGTTCTGTGTCGTTCTCTTGTTCTATTGCTAATTTATTGTAGTCGATTGTGTGATTAAGTATTTCTATTTCTGATATGCGTGATAACGCGTCGGCCGCTTCGTTTCTATCTCCGTGAATGTATTTTATTGTTGAACAAAATTGGCTTATGTAGTGTAGTTGAAGTTCTCGTCTCGGTGTATCACTGCTATTCGGCGTTCTCGTAAGTGCGTAGGTAAGGGGTTTGTGGTCTGTGCATATAGTGAGGTCGTTACCCTCGATCAGCCGGCGTAGATTCTTAACAGCGGTGTACATTGCTAATAATTCGCGATCGTACACGCTGTATCTTCGCTGTGTGTCACTCATTGTTTTTGAGTAGAAGGCAAGAGGTTTCCATACGTCGTTAACTTTTTGTTGTAGTACGGCGCCGAGGCTCGTGTCGGAAGCATCGGTTAATAAGCACAGTGGCGCGTTAGGTATTGGGTGAGTGAGTGTAGTCGCTTCGAGTATGCTTTGGCGGCATTGCTCGAAAGATTTTTCAGCTTCAGGCGTCCATTGAATTGGTGACTTGTCATTCTTCTTAGAGTTATGTAAGTATTTATTGAGTAGGCATTGATGTTCTGATTGATGAGGTAAACAGTTGCGGTAAAAGTTAATCATGCCTAAAAATCTTCTTAGTTCTTGTATCGTAGTGGGTTTCGGGTAACATTTTATTACTTGCGTGCGTTCTTCCGTGGGTTTGATTCCGTCTGATGATACTTCGTAGCCTAGGAATTGTATCTTGTTTTTGCCAAATTCGCATTTATTGATGTTAAGCGTTGGAAGGTTTGACCAGCATTACGTAATCCAAAGGGCATGCGGTTGAATTCATATAGCCCAAATGGTGTGATGATTGCAGTTTTCGCGGCGTCTGTTTTTTCCAAAGGAAGAGCGTAAAAAGCATTTTTCATATCAAGCTTCGAGAATATTGTCTTTCCGTGTAACTGGTAAGTAAAGTCGTGAATCCTAGGTATAGGATATCTATCTGGTATTGTAACGGCGTTGAGTCTTCTATAGTCACCACACACTCGTAGTGAACCGTCTTTTTTCTTTACGACGTGTAGTGGGCTGGCCCAAGGGCTGTTTGATGGCTTACATATACCCATTTCCATCATCGTCTCGAACTCAATCTTCGCGGCTTTATATTTATCGGGTGGGAGCGGACGCGGCCTTGAGAATATAGGCGGTCCCGTGGTTTCGATGCGATGTGTGACGTCATGCTTAACTGTAGTTTTTAGTGACATTGGTCGTAACAGGTCAGGATATTGCTTCAGTATCTCATGATAAGGGTGATTACGGTTAATTAGGTAGACGGATTCTTCATTGTTACATATTGCAAGGGCGTTAATGCTGAGTTCGGTGACACTATCTATTAATTTTCTGTTGTGTAAGTCGACTAATAACTTATATTTTGCGAGGAAGTCTGCACCTAATATTGAAGTTTTTACGTCGGCGATTATAAATGTCCATTTGAAACTTCTACGTAAGCCTAAGTTGAGCTCTAATGTACGCTCGCCATAGGTACGTATCTCTGTTCCGTTCGCAGCGTATAATTTACAACTATTTTCTCTAGGTCTTAAAAATCTCGTTTTCTTTGCGGCCAGTACGGATATGTCGGCTCCTGTGTCGACAAGAAACTTTTCTGTGTTTTTGCTATCTGTAATGCATAGGCGGTGGGTTCCATGGATCACACCGACGCCCGCCACGGTCGGTGCTTTTGTTAGTTTTCCTGGTTCCTACTCGTGACATTGATATTATTACGCTTACTTTTTGAGCACGGTGATTCGCATTTACGAGCGTCGTCACCGAATCGGTAGTGATAATAGCATAGCCAATCAGCGTCGTCGGGCCCTCGCCGGCGGGAATGCGACCGCGGGCGATGTTCGCTCGGCGCTCTTGAGTGACCTTCAAAGCGCGAGCGATGGTGAGGCGGGAAGTATGTCGAGCGTTGCTGGTTTGATCGTAGTTCGGCTACTTCTAGTGACAATTTTTCTATTTCTTTAGTTAGTAGGTTAATTTGGAGGTTTCCTATTTCCGTATTATTCTTGTTCTTTTGGCACGACGACATAGTGGTTGTAATGGCGGCAGCCGTTGGGGGCTCGAAGTGTTCTAACATTTTGTCGGCCATTGCAGCTAGGCTTTCTAGTGTCTCTTTGTTGATGGCTAGGATGCCACGGATCTGTGTAGGTAATTGATTGAGCCATAATACTTGTAACGCCTCGTCTGTTAGTAACTTTCCGCTGAGGTCACGCATTTTACGAAGTAATTGGCTAGGTTTTGAATCTCCGAGTTCTAGACCACTAAGTAGTTTCTGTAACCGACAATGATCTGACTCTTGATAAGTGGATATAAGTCTGTTCTTCAATGTTATGTATTTCCCTGTAGCAGGCGGATTTAATATAATGTCGGAGATTTGTTCAAGGTCATCGCAGCCGAGTAGTGGGATAACTAAGTTGTATTTATGTTCTTCTCCGATCTTGCTTGCAGCGACGGCGGCTTCAAATTGTGCGAACCACAGTCGTGGGTTTTGGCGCCAAAATGGTGGTAGACGCGCAGGCAGCGAGATTGTGGCTACGTCGCTTTTAACTTCCATTCCCTGGGCATCGCTAAATTCTGTGTTTGCTTCGTGCGTCATGGCTGTAGGTATTCACGCGGACTGTCGTGGGTATGTTGAGTCGACGCCGTGAATACTTAGGAGCGTTCGTTCGGGGTCACCAGTTTCGGGACAGCTGAGAGGCTTGCTGACCCGTTGGTTTGTGTACTGACCCGGCCCTACACTATGCCAGCTGGCTTAAATACTGCAGAAACTGGAATAGGTATATTGGCCGGCCCAGCTGATTAGCCTTCGATCCGTAGCCTTAATACCAGGGAAAGGTGATGGTAACTATTTTAACCGGCCCAGCTGTTAGCCTTCGTACCGTAGTTAGAATAGTAGTGAAACTCGAGGAGGTTACGACTTATCTGATTTATTTACACAAATGCATTTTCTTATAATTACATTTTGGCCGACAACATAGGACAGTGAAAGCGAGCTTACAAAACTACACAAAAACCTCAGCCAATTGGAGCGAAGGAACTTTACGTAAATATGAGCGCGCGCCGAGAATCCGTTCATTTACGGCGCATGCTTTGTGACTGGCGGGGCGGCTGGCGCGACGTGACGGCGCGGGGGCGCTGTCGCCACAAGAAAATTATTTTCTCGCTTTCAAATAATCTGTAGTTTAAAATCAAATTTCGCAGCCTTGCTTTCGTTGTAATGTAGCATTGGCAATTTTTTTCATTACAAGTGAATAATGATTTGAACTTCCGCATTCGTGTCCTTTTAATTTTATTTGTAATGCCAATAGATTTTATTCCGCGCTGTAATAACGAGAATGTGGACCTGTCTTTCTAAGGCGTAATAATTTATGTGAAATGACAAGTAAGTACAAACATTATATAGTAAATTACATTTACGCAATATAAGTTCATGTATACGCTTAACTAAATTTACGTATAATTATGATTTATTTGTATTTAATAATCACAGGTTCCCGACTAATGAAAAATTAGATATGCATGTAGGCTTAATGAAATAATGTGTTGGATACGTGGTTAATGTTGTAGACGTAACATTTAATTGTTTCGGTACCTAATAAAATGTTTTTAGTTTTAAAATCACTATGGGACATCGTATTAGTTATATAGTATTGTAAAAACAAATACGCTGTTCATCATGAGTTTGTCTAATGATTTTGGTATTGAATTAAACAACTATTTCTAAATTAACTGTATTTTAACCTGAAATTTTCACGCCTGATGATAATGATGTCTGTTTTCATGATTAAGTTGCAAGAAAGAAGTTTTATTTGTTAACCTTTCGCTCTTAAATTTAATCCATAAAATATTTTATTATAATTTTAAATTAGATAATGCGATACAATGCCGTCTCTAATCAAATAGACCTGAATAAAAGAGGCAATATTAACTATACCTCAAAACTGTAGAAATCATATGTAACTAGATACTTGCTATCGTATGAATCTCTATTTCTAGATGACTACGTTAGATGGAACTGCTAGATCTTATCTAAGTTAGTTAGATGCAGTGACATTTTAGAATAATCCTTTTATCTATTAGATCAAGTTGCTCATCAGAGTCTAGTCTACTGAACATCGAAAATGTGTCAAAAAGTTTACGTGTCTTTTGGATTATCTTGTCGTCTCTTATTTATAGTAAGGCTGTCATGTCAATCTATTAAGCGTGATTAGTGAAAATGATCCTAAGTAAGCGTTAAAATGTATTTCGAATGAATAGGTACTATTCGTATACATGTAATGATGTATTTTACCATGCAGATTTTAAATAGTGCATGTCTTACTTCCTTAAGATAAGGTAAATCATGGAATGATCGTTCTCTGCGCAGTCTCGGTAGGGTGCCATAGTATCCATAATATAGCAGCTATATTAAACACACATGACGTTAACACGAACACAATATGAGATACATCGAATGCTTTGTACAGCAATCCATAGATATTTTATACCATAGACCTATTGATTGTTACAAAATACGAATTACGTTTGCCGATTATATCGAACTAGCTGACCCACGCAACATCGTCTGCGTGTCCTATTGCCCGTAGCGTGATGCTATAACAGCGTGAATAAATTTACCATAAACAGGTGTTTTTCTTAAGAAATAGGGGGAAAACGAGCAGATGTATCGATAGGACGATGGCGGAAAGAGGCGACAGGGATCAGTCCGAACAATTCCTCGGAGCACTCCCCATTGTAAATGCGGTAGAAGATACACAATGAAGCCACATCTCTACGCAACGCCAGAGAGTCTAGCCGAATTTAAAGTTCTTGGCAATCGACGATTCGAGTCGCTCTCCGTTGAATGCGGATCAGAGAAAGGAGCTGGTAATGGGGCGCCCCCATCCAAAGATATGGACAGTACTCCATGTGAGGCCGAACCTGCACCTTAGTTATAATGAATTATAATTAATAAAACAACGTGCTGCTTATTTGACATTGAACGAAGTGAACTTTATTTAATTACACATAGATCAAATCTACAGAGAGGTTTTACATATTTAATACTAGGTGGCGCTAGTTGCACTCATAAGTCTATTATTTTTATATAAACTAACACCCCCACTATATAAAAATAACACAAGCAATTTATTTTTCAACCAAGCCAATTGCGTTTACAAAAGCTTATGCTTAGTTGAACCTAGACTTTTAGTAAGTAAATCAGCTGGCATATCAGCTGTACACAGGTACTGAACATTTATCAACTTTTGAGCAATAATTTCTTTACAAAAATGAAACCTTATATCTATATGCTTAGATTTGTTATGGAAAACAGGATTCAATAACAATTTCTGTGCACTTTGGTTGTCATTGTACAGAACAATAGTGTATAAACTATCAGTAATCTCACTTTTCAAGTTTTTTAAATAGATAGCTTCTTTACAACATTCTGAGATTCCTATATACTCTGCCTCTGTACTAGAGAGTGCAACAACCTTTTGTTTTCTGCATTCCCAAGATATTGCAGCACCTGCCAATTCAAACACATAACCTGTATATGACCTTCTACTTATAGCATCACTACCCCAATCAGCATCAACATAACCTACTATTTCTGAATTAAGTTTTGAATCATATTTCAAAGCATAATGTTTTGTCTTCTTTAAATATCTTAAAATTCGCTTTGCATGATGCCAATGTTCTTTAGTGTAACAATTATTAAATTGGCTCATGTAACTAACTGAAAATGAGACATCAGGGCGAGTCAAAACTGACAAATACATTAAGCTACCTATCAGGCACTGATATGGTATACTTTTATCACATTCATTACTCATACTAAGATTCAGTTTACATTCCATCGGTGTATCTGTTGTGTGACAATCCAACATATTAAATTTATTTAACAACTGGTCTATATAACCCTCTTGGTCTAATGTTACAGAATTTTTATTGCACACAACTCGCATACCCAAACATTGTCTTATAGTACCTAAATCTTTAATCTTGAAATTGTTTCCTAGATACTTTTTTAAGTTTATTACTTCATTACAATCATTTGAAAAAATGAAAAAATCATCGACATATAAAGCAACTACTGTTATACATTGTTTGTTTCTCTTTATAAACAGACAAGGTTCAAATTTAGATTTTACATAACCAATGTTACACAAACAATCATCAACCTTTTTATACCACATTCTTGAAGATTGTTTTAAACCGTAGATGGCCCTTTTTACCTTTAAAACTTTACCATCATTTAATTCACCAAAACAATCAGGTTTTTGCATAAAAATATCTTCTTCAAGATGACCATTCAAAAAGGCTGTTTTTACATCTAAATGAGTGGTTTTTAAACCTAATTTTACAGTCAAAGCAAATAATAATCTCAAGGTTGAATACCTGACCACTGGAGAGAATGTCTCATAATAGTCCACACCATATTTCTGAGTGAAACCTTTTGCAACTAAACGCACACGATACAAAACTTTACCATCCACATCACACTTTTTCTTTAAGACCCACTTACACTGAACTACACAACCACTACATGGAGCATCAACCAACTCCCAAGCTTGATTCTCTTCAAAACATTGAAGTTCTTCTTTTAGCGCTTTTTGCCAATACTCTTTCTCATGTCCTGTCAATGCCTCCTGCAATGTTAAATCTCCAGCTTCTTGAAGATTTACATATTTTTGGCTGCTGTAACCGTATCTATCAGGTTGTCTTTTATTTCTAACTGCCTTTGTAGTTGTCACAGTTTCCTGTATACTTTCATCTACATCTTCATACTCACTGGGTACATACTCAGAATCAGAGTCAGAGTCATATGTAGATTTTTCATGGGATGTGAGTGTGTCAGACAGTGACAGTTTCTCTTCCATGTCCCCCACTGAACATGTTTGGTCTGTATCTTTAATCATTTCATTTACATTCTCCTTTTCTATTACCGCTATGGTAGTGTTTTCTTCCTCAATAACTATCACATCGCGACTATTTGTTATTACTTTCTTAACTGGATCATACACTCTATAGCCTTTACTGCCATCAGCATAGCCAACCAGAATACATTCTTGGGCTTTCTTGTCCCACTTTCTTCTTTTTTCCTTAGCTATGTGAACCATTACCTTGCTGCCAAAAACTCTCAAATGACTTAAATCTGGCTTGATTCTATGCCATAATTCAAATGGTGTTTTTCCTTGTAATACAGATAAACCAGTGCGATTATGCAAGTATACAGCTGTGTTTGTAGCTTCAGCCCAGAACGTTTTACTTAACTGTATCAAAAAGCATACACCTTGCTTTCTCGATCAAGGATCTGTTCATTCGTTCACAGAGTCCGTTCTGTTCAGGCGTGTACGGGCAAGTCTTTTGATGAATTATACCCATTTTCTTTAAATAACTACTAAACTCAGCATTGCAGTATTCTCTTCCATTATCACTTCTAATGATTCTTATTCTTTTATTTGTTTGATTTTCAACTAATGCTTTGTATTCTTTGAAGCACTTCAAGGCATCATTCTTATTTTTTAAAAAATAAATAGCAGTCATTCTACTATAGTCATCGACAAATAAAATGAAGTATCTAGAAGCACCAATAGAGTCGCACTCCATAGGACCACAAATATCTGTGTGAATAATATTCAACACCTCTGTGCTTCTCTTACCAACATGAGTAAAAGGTAATCGAGCTTGTTTACCTTCACAGCAAACGGTACAGGTAGCCTTTGTAATATCCACTTTCTCTTTTAAGGTTAAACCCTCAACTGTGTTCTGCATTTTATTTAGACATTTACTGTTTACATGTCCCATTCTGCGGTGCCAGAGTTCACCAGATATCATTGCTACTGCAGACATAATTTCTTGAAGTTGTAACTTGTAAACTCCATTTTCTAATAATGCATAAGCAACCAGTGTACCTTTCTGATTATATATTTCACAGGCATTTGTAGTGAATATAACCATATTACCTTTCTGAATTAATTGACTAACTGATAGTAAGTTAGTTGTCAATCCCGGTACACAAAACACATCTTTTATGTCCACATCAAAACTACAATTATTAGCTACGGTAGAAATCTTTATATCACCGGAACACGCAATCGCCACTTTTGTTTTGTCGGCTATTATAATAGTTTGCCCTTTCATATCATAAGAAACATTTGTAAGCCATTGTTTATTTGGCGTCAAGTGCACACTGGCTCCAGAATCGATATACCAATCTTGATTGCTAAAATTGCCGCTCAGAAAGACCGCGCCGAACGCATTTGCTTGTTTACTTTCATTTCCTTTGTTATTCGACATATCTGTCTTACACTGTGACTTATAATGACCTATTTGTTTGCATCGATAACATTTAATTACTTTCTTCGACTTTGTTGACAATGTCATTCCATGTTGGCCGCCATTATTGTTGTTTTTGCCAATCATAGACTTCCTGACCGCCGACGAGTGTTGCCATCCTCTATAACCGCTGGCCAATGCACTATTACATTCATCATTCGTTCCGTTTCCTATTTCCATGTCAAGCAACTTACTTTTAATGGCGTCCGTTGTTATCTGAATGCCAGAATGTTCGATGGCCATTATCATGGGGGCATATTTCTCTGGTAGCCCTGCCAACAACAATGAACCAATCCATTCTTCGTTTAATTGAAAACCTGTATTACACAACTTTTGCCCTGTTTCAATAATTTGAGTCACATAAGTAATCATGGAACCACAATTTTCGAGTCTTATTGAAATTAAATTTCGAAGTAAGCTTATTCTTCTTGCAAATCCGGAATCGTCAAATAAGGTCTTGAGCTTCTCCCATAATTCTTTAGTAGTAGAAACATTTCTTATGTGCACGTACAATGAAGAGTCAATCGTGAGAATTAGTTTCGCTTTTGTTTTCTTATCATCTTCCGAACACAATTTCACATCTTTCTCTGGTTTGATGCATTTCATCATTCCTTCTAGGATTAAGAAGTTTTCGGCTGCAAACACCCATTCGCTATAATTCTCCCTGCCTCTTAACTTCGGCACGTTGACAATGTAGTTTGCCGACATTGTTATCTTGCTACACACAGAAATACTAAGTGCCTAATCTAGGTAATCTAATTATCCTACTGCGATTATTATAACACCAATAACTTTTTAACATTTAAACTTTCGCGATAATTAACTTTAATCCCTACAGACACAAATCTGGGCCCATAACCTAATAAAACAACGTGCTGCTTATTTGACATTGAACGAAGTGAACTAGTGATGGTCAACTCGAGTAACTAACTCGAGTTAACTCGAGTTGGACGTAACTCGAATCCACTCGAGTTGAATTCTCTCTAACTCGAGTTCGAAAACCGAATGGAACCGACATGGAGAGAAGTTTGCCGATCATTTGAGACCAAATTCATTCATTCATAACAAACAAACAAGTGTCATCACATGTAGATTTGAGGTTATCTTTAAAGTGCCGGTTATTATTTTAGTTTTTGCGTGTTATGCGTTGTTATGTTTTTGAAAAAAGCCGGGTCCTAAAAGAAAATCTTTAGTTTTGGGATGTATTTGAATCGCCAGTGAGTGGACGTGTTACGTGTAAACAGTGTTCAAAGTCATTCAAATATAGTGGAAATACGGCCACATTATTAAACCACATTAAAAGAAAAGCATCCTACCAATGTTGCCATCGAGGAAAGTCATTGTTCATCATCAACAAATGAAAGTAATACGAGTACTTCGGTCGATCTCGATTCATCTTCATCGCAGTTACTGGTATCGACAACCACATTGAATGTTGACCCTCCTCAAAAAAGGTTAAGGCACACGCAAACCCGTCTCGCTGTGCCAAAAAAAATAACGCAAAATTCTGGTGATAACGCTTTAGTTAATCTGAATAATATAAAAAATAAAGAATTGAAACAGATAAAAATATAATTTGTCTGTCTCAATTTTTTAAACTATTAATGCAAAACTGAGGGAATAAATTAGTAAAAACTCAAAAAATCATTAACTTGTCCATCCAGTTAACTCGAGTTACGTAACTCGAGTTCAACCCGAGTTACGTGGATTTTAACTCGGGTTAACTCGAGTTTAGTTTTTTCCGAGTTGGCACATCACTAAAGTGAACTTTATTTAATTACACATAGATCAAATCTACAGAGAGGTTTTACATATTTAATACTAGGTGGCGCTAGTTGCACTCATAAGTCTATTATTTTTATATAAACTAACAATAATATACCTTAAAATATAGACATATGCAGTTCCGGATTAATTGTAGAAGTTTTAAAGGGAAACAATTCTTTTATACATTGTTTCTGTAAAACTTAAACCGTTTACTCAAATCTAAACGCTCTACTATATATATGAACAAACTATAAGTAATATTAAGTAGGTTGTAACTTAAAAAACAAGAATGTAATGTAGTCCATATCATATTTTAGTGCGTCTTACAATAATGTTTAGAATTTTGAAAGATGAATTGCAGCATAATTATTTGTTTCCGTCGCATAGTTAAGTCTTCTTCAAGATTGTATTAAAAATAGTCAAGATTGGATTAAATCAAAATAGTCATAGTAGCTTAGATAGGCAAGGTATCATAGGTCTGTTCATTTATTAGTAAAATAATAAAAAAAGCTGTTAATGAGATGGGTGTAAGTCTTCTCTCTTCTCTCTCTCTTCACCGGCTCTTGTACTATAATGACATTACACGATGCTACAAAATACATATATTAAGACTGAATAATTGGAAAACTCCTAAGAAACATACTATTTTACTTAGATATTTCAGGCATTAACTATCTCATGACATAAGATTAACAAATAACAAAACCTGTTAACGAAATACATAGAATAAACGGAACGGAGAACACGGTTTTTTAAGAGATAAAGAAAGTCTCTATAATCCATTAACAAAACGTTTACGTACCTATACAAGGAAGGCCTTGAGATTCACACTTCATGTAATTACACGTGCGCGTAAATTATATTGATACCATATTGGTGGTTGATCTAAATAAGTATAAAATATCTATGGAACAGTCTATAAACATAATATCTACACATAATATTAATATTATTTAGAAGATCAAAGAGTCAACAAGAAGATTTTTACTAGATCGGACTCAAGTCCGGGGTCCGGGACCCGTGTACGTGGACCGGACGGGCACAAACAAATTGTATCAAGCAGTTCATATTAACACAGTGCATGATTCACATTACGTCCCATATAAACGATGTTTGTAATATAACAGAATATGTTACAAATACTGCTTAGATTACATAGGCACATTATGTCTCAGGCACTGAGATAAACAGTTACATTTTACACCAACTCGCTATCGACGGCAATCGCGTTTGGAGTTGCTGTCGGTAAATATTTCACACAACGCCGAATGAGGGAAGTGCCAAGAAAGAGTTAACATGAAATAAACTCGCACTAGGCCCTAGGACCTGTGAGCTATTCCTCCGTTTGGACAGCCTGTTAATTGTACTGACTGACCTTGTCGACAATTTTATCGCTCTCAAGCCTCGCCAATTGCTCTGCACGATGTATAATAGAATCAGTATGTAATTCTATTCCGATGTCTTGGGTGAGCTCATCCATATTTAGTGTTCTGCTGAGGCGTTCAAGAACTGCGACAAACTGTAACATATAATACAATTAATGTTATTAATACTCTTTCGGTTTGAACATGAAAGGTATTTGTTGTTTTATTTGTTAACAGGATTAAGGACCTCGCCTTGCCCTATGGGTGTGGTGATGGTTGGGGTCCGGTCGTGTTAATATCAGCAGTTCCCGTACCCCTCCCTTCTCAGGCGCAGAGTTGGCACACCGTGTGGTTTTAGTCGGTTCGATTCCGACACACCACCCCGCCGCAAACCCCGGTGGGGTGACGGCCCGAGGGGGTTTCCACACGTTAAAAAAAAAATGGGTGTGGTGATGGTCCCCTATGGATGAGAAGAGGTTCCTCGGACCCTTACAGACTAGAAACGGTGGTGTTCCTCTGCTTACCAACAGCCGGGGAAACGAGAAATGCAATTGATTTCTTCCGCCATCCCCGACATAGATCAATCCGACACAGGTAGGTAATTGTCGAAACGGCCTGAAAAGCACCTGCGTCATCCGGAAGATTACATTCGTTAGAGGGGTTTTACTCATATCACTCTGATTCTGATGGCCATCACGTCGAGCTGTTCAGAGTCGTCAGAGTGCTTGCCCATACTGGTTCCCCTTAAAGTGCTGTAGACCGTACGATTCCCGTATACAATTTTCGGGAGTATGTATTGTGCGCCCCTGAGTTGAAAAAACGCTGAGAGTGTGCCGCGGTGCCGTTGGCACTCAAAAAGTTAAGAAAACCTCCAAAAGTGTGGTCTTGTCTATGGTATATGTACTTCGATATTTATAACCATGTTTTCTAAATAATAATCTCTTTTCTAACGTCACATAATTCTAATAACGAAGTGATTTATGAACGAACAACTTTTTTTTTCTATGTAGGTACAGTGAAACTTAAGTTAAGAGTTGGAACTCATGCTGAGGTTCTAACTCTTTGGCACCTAACTGAATTATCTCTGTTAGTGGGACGAAGTGCAATGATTTGTTCTTTCGATTTTATCGAAAGTGAGTCGAGACAGTGAGTGAATTTCATATACATTAACCTCTGTAATTGACATGACATCGCTTAGCTTCTTTGAAAATGACGACTCGGACGGGTTCGGAAATAAATTTAGTAAAAATTGCTAAACGAAAAGCGGTAAAAGCACTAGAAACTGTGCACTGTTATTTTGAAATGACATCAATTGGTGACCAAATCATACTTATTTGATAAAATTTATAACATCGGAAAACATCTGACGGCTGATACTTCTAAAATACTAAAATGACAGATTTTTATATTTCATACATGCTGTTCACATTTTTTTACTATGTATTTATAAAAATACGTACGTTACATAATACGTTATTTTATTTCATAGTCGCACCTCTATAACTAGAAGTGACTTCCTCTGTGGCGCAATGGTAGCGTATGCGACTGCTGTTTTGAGGTCTCGGGTTCGATTCCCGGATCGGACCAAATGTTTGTATGATCTACAAATATTTGTTTCGGAGTTTGGGTGTTTTCTATGTACAATATGTATGTATTTATAAAAAAGTATATATGTATTTATATCAGTTGTTTAGTACCCATAACACAAGCTCTGCTTGGCTTAGGACTAGATGGCGTTGTGTGTAAGTTGTCCGAAATATTTATTATTATTATAACCTGTATTCTGACCTGCATGAATGGAACCCTCTGTAAATGAGACGGATATTTATTTATACCTAGATATCTGAGACACTGGGAAAGTAAAACGCCTCTATAAGTAAAACAAATTTGCAGGCTTCTTGATGTCTCAGTTAACCAGGTTTCACTGAACTTTATAACTTTATAATAAAATTGTTTGTTTGCTCAAGCACAAATCAGAAGTTTATTATAATTAGATCATTTTTCATCATCATCGTCAAAAGACATTTACTGCTAGAAATAGGCCTCCCGCCTCTCCCAAACCATAAAATATATGGATCACGCTATATTTTAAGAATTATCTATAGTTCTTAAAATATAGCGTAATTCCTGTTGTGACTTTAGAACTTACGAGATACGTATAATTGCATTTGTTATAAAACTGGCACACGAATAACGAAAATATAGGTGATATAAAAAGTTATATCGTTTGTTTATAGTTACGAGTACTTTATCGATTTCATAGGCATCTGTCACAAAGATCAAATATTTTAAGGACTGTAAGATTATAAGTGGAGATCGTTTTTTGTTTTTTCGAAAGACGGTCCACATTTCATGTCATCGATATTTTATCATTAATTTCATCACGACGACGACTTAAAGACTCGAAGACTTAGAATTGAAGACTATAAATACTTGACATTGGCAGAAATAGCTGAAACTTAAATAAACGCATTAGTACCGAAAATATAAAAATATAAATAAAAAATACGAACGTTTGCTTTGTCCTTGCGTAAGTTCTCTCTAGACAGCTCCAGGGCCCCGAATTCTGATTCCAGCTTATGCACTTTAGTTTCGAGCATGTTCCGCTCATCCTCAAGAATCCGCACTCGTGTTGTGGCTTGGTCGTGTAAGTGTGCAGTCCTGCCTAGCTGTTGTGATTCCATGCCCAACTTGTCACGCATTGCTTCGATTTGCTGTTTCATTAGTAATAATATGTAAATGTAAACACAATCGTAATCATATTTTGAAAATCAGTCTATTAAAGACTTTACCTGATTAACTGAAGCTTTGTAAAAAAAACAAAATTACTCGTCTTGTATTGATTGAAGCAATCA
Organism: Spilarctia lutea; assembly: GCA_916048165.1. Lineage (NCBI taxonomy): Eukaryota > Metazoa > Arthropoda > Insecta > Lepidoptera > Erebidae > Spilarctia > Spilarctia lutea. The sequence continues at coordinate 165,198 of CAJZHC010000004.1, forward strand.
AAATTGACTAACATTAAGGGAAAGTGCGCACTCCCGTACATCTTACATACATACATACTGATTTTAAGAAACCAACCGAACCATCGGCTGATCGAAAGTCTGTAGTTTGCGGGGGCTCTAAAGAGACATTCAAATGTCAATCAAGAGGTTGTTTGCGAGCTGACGTTCGTCTTAACTCTTTAAAGTAAGTGTGACCGACATATAATTATGTTTTAGGAGGAGTTTATGTAGAAGGAGTAAGCTCTATTCTATTTTTAAAGTAGTTCTGTTCGGAAGTGTTTTGGAGTAAGAGAAGAGTTTCCAAATTGGTTTGAAGTCGGCTGTTTAACTCTAGTATAATACGGATGAACTTATTTTTTTATATGGAACGACTACCATCAGACGTGCTGAACCCAAGTACAAGGCGATATAGAAACATGGAAATTCATGTAATTGAATTCGAAGAATGTTTTGGATAAATCTTCTAGAGATTATAACAAGTATCCATACATAACAAAGGTTGACTGGAAGATAATGCCTATGGCATTAAGTCCGCCTTGCGCAATGTAATTGCAGGAAGCTTAAATAAATAAAATAAATAACTAAGTTTTATTTTAAGTATCGTTACGTTTGATACAATCACGACTATAAATTAAATATTTTAAATCAGTTTACACAACACGGAGTGGTAACAGTAAGAAATATAAATAATAAACTTTTATTTCTGAAACTCAATATTAAACTAAATTATTAATAGCTTGTATATACTTACGACAGATTTGTCCTTATTTTCACCTAAAATTTCTCGAATTCTGTCTTTAATAGTACTTTCATGTGCCTCTACAAATCGCGTAGGTAAGCTTAGTAAAATAGCTATTGATTCCATCGTATTCCGGAACTCGGCATGAAGCCGTTGAAATTTCTCATCACGATGTCTTAAATCCTCTACAAAAAAGTAAAGGTTTTTAAACACTCAACATTAAACAAGTGCTGAACTATTATTACGTGCAATAACTACTTATTTCATGTCTTACCTTTCATTTGTATTATTATTGACTCATTTTGATTAACATTGTCAGTAACAACGTTCAAGTTTTTAATGTGATAGTTTTTCCCTTGCGTCATGTAATTCTCGTTCAATTACTCTGTTTTGAACTGTGAGAGACTCTTTTTCTTGCTTAAGTCTCTCAATGTCCAAGAGTTGTTGTGTCAGTTGTCTTTGTAGCATCTCTTTGTCAGCATTTGATCTTTCTAAAGCATCTCTGCAGCTTCTGAATTCTTGTTCGACGGTGGATAAATTTTCTGTAGTACCCATACATTTATTTTTCAATCTTGTGATATCTTGTACGAGCTCAGCTGCTTTTATAATTAAACTTTCTGGGGAGTGAGTATGTTTTGTATCACAAAAGTCAGCTTCAAGGGCTGCAGACATTCGTCGTATTAAATCATGTAATTGGCACCGGGCATTTTCCTTTTGCTGTTCTTCATTATGACATTCTAATTCAAGAGATCGCAATTTTTTTTCCAAGTCTTTAATCTTTTCTTCACAGTATCGATTGTCTCTTTGTAATGTCTGGACGGTGATTTCACTTCTTCCATGAGAACTTTGAAGATTGCGATGTGATTCTTCAAGATCTTGAATTTTATTTTTGAGGGATGAAATAACAGCATTTTGTCGAGCATTTTGTTCACGAAGATGGTCGATTTCCACTTGCTGTTCTAATATTCTTTGATCTCGAGATAACATTAGACTTTTTAAGTCACTGTTCTGTAATAAATAAATATGGCTGCATACATTTTTAAAGTTGAAAAAGAATTATGAATCAAATAATATTACTGTAATATAATATGAAGTGTTCCACTTAACGTATCGGCGGGCAGTCCGACATTATACGCTCTACAGGAAGCACGCTAGTTTTATTCATATCCCCAAGGGACATTACAGTGGCGACGAGGATTCAAAATTTGCGTTTCGTGTGCATTAAATAGTTATAGTAAACATGCCGATCGGTAAAATTACGGAGTTTGACACCCATAAGGATGATTGGAAGTTATATATCGAGCGTTTAGAACAATATTTTTTAGTAAACGAAGTGAAAAGTGAACTATATGTACCGACATTAATTACACTTGTGAAGGCGGTTCCGGTGGATGCTAGGAGAAATAACATCTCAGTACTCTGGTAGAAACCGTTTAATCTTGACTTTGACTAATAACATTAAAATGTATGCGCTGTCGCAGCGGGCGAGAAGCGAAGTGGCGGCCGGCGTCGAGTCCTCTCGAACCTTCGATGCGCCCCACGCGCCCCGCAGCCCCTCCGCTCGTCGATAACGGCACACGCGTAGACAACACTTATGGGTGCGGAAAGTTATGAACTATTGGTAAGTTTGTGTACGCCAGACAAACCAAGCTCTAAAACTTTTATACAAATAGTGGACATTATGACGAAACATCTACAACCTAAACCTAGCGAGCTTGCCGAGAGGTACAAGTTTAGAAAGAGGACTCAACAAAGTGGCGAATCGATAGCCGAGTATATGGCGGTTCTAAAAAGGATGTCGAAGACATGCGAATTCGGGGCGTGGCTCGAAGAAAGTCTACGCGATCAATTGGTTTGTGGAATTAGCTGTGAGACGATTCGCCAGCGTCTATTTGCGGAATCCAAACTTGAGTTTGCGAAAGCGTACAGTTTAGCGATTAGTTTAGAATCGGCTGAAAAAGATGCGGCGGCGGTTATGCAAGGACAGGCGTCAGAATTTAGGGCAACAGCTGACTGTCAGGTCATAGACGGCATAAGAGGGCAGAGGAAGAGCTCAACACCTCGGTATTCCATAGTACCTCTATGGAATACCGAGGGCGTGGAACAGACGAGAAAGTAAGTTCTACGACGTATGCGAGGGGATCGGCGCGGGAGGACGGGCCGCGGGGTGCTCAAGTGCCCCGTGGGACGCGGACCATATCAACACAAAAAGCTCCGATGACGGCGCAGGCGGCGCGTCAAAGCATATTGTGTCAAGTGTGCGGCGGGTCCCATGAAACCGACACTTGTCGATTCAAGCGGTATGTATGCCGTGCGTGCAACAAAATAGGCCATTTGAGACGCATGTGTCCGATGTGGCGACCTCCATATACAACGTCATCTACCGAAGATACACTGAACTACGAAGTAACGCACTGTACCTACAAACTACACTACACGGAGTAACTACAAATCCTGAATCGCGCAATAAATAGTTCTCGCGCCGATTAGCATATATACAACATCCCAACATCAACTGTTGGGCAGTAGCCCGCCAGGCATGATCACCTCGCCTGGTTGGAGGATCCTCCCTTTGTGGTGGGTGTAACATGATACCCGTTCCCCCACAGTGGTGACCCCGACGTGATTGGAAGCAGCCTTCAAGCCGCGCCACCATCATGTTCACTCCCACAGCAAGTCTCAAGCCAGCCAGCAACTTCGGCCTCAACTGGGATATACCACACGCAGGACGCGACCGCTCCAGCCTGGTAACCCCTACGGCCTCTACAGCGTCTAGGCACAGCACACTGCACCTACGGTCCATGTAAGCAGAGCACATCTCTCCCGTCTACGCAGCAGCCAGCCACTACGCAGCAATCGCCCCGACTCACTGGGGACCTCACCGCAGCACCGCGCACCGCATGCGATCCCGACTCACTGGGATCAGCGGACTTCAGCCCCGACTCACTGGGACTAGCGGCATTCAGTTCCGACTCACTGGAACTTGCGGCATTCAGTTCCGACTCACTGGAACTACTCACTCCTGGCACTGGCAAGCTCCGCATCAGAGCACAGACAGCTGACTCAACATATATCGACCTCCAGTCTTGGAGGGGAGTGATGTGGCGACCTCCATATACAACGCCATCTACCGAAGATACACTGAACTACGAAGTAACGCACTGTACCTACAAACTACACGACACGGAGTAACTACAAATCCTGAATCGCGCAATAAATAGTTCTCGCGCCGATTAGCATATATACAACATCCCAACATCAACTGTTGGGCAGTAGCCCGCCAGGCATGATCACCTCGCCTGGTCGGAGGATCCTCCCTTTGTGTTGGGTGGAACATGATACCCGTTCCCCCACATCCGAATTTGTCGAACCAGCACTACGCCGCAGCAAAATCGACCGTAAGGGATTTTAGTAACAGTGACGGTGACAATAGCGAGGAGGTAATTGACTTTGATTTAAACCAATTATCATTAAACCAGTGCAAACCGTTCATGATTTGTTTACGCATTAATAACAAATTATTAAATATGGAATGTGACACTGGTAGTGCGGTGTCATGCGTTAGTTATAAAATGTATAAAGAAATGTTTAAAGATTTGCCCATAAAAAAATGTAACATTGTTTTAAGATATTATACAGGCGAATTAGTGTACCCTATCGGCGTAATAACGCCGGCAGTCGTGTATAATCATAAAATTAAAGACTTAGAATTATATATTATTGATAAGGGAAAAACGGCTTTACTTGGTAGACAATGGATGTTAGAACTATGTATTCAGTTACCAACAGTTAAATTAGCGTCAGTAAATAAACTGTCAGACGAGAAATTTGATTTAGATAAATTCAGTTCCAGATATTATAACGTGTTTGCGGATGGTCTCGGCGGCTTTACGGGCCCGCCGGTGAGCATCCACCTACGAGAGGGAGCGCGGCCCGTGTTCAAGCGCGCGCGCCCACTGGCGTACGCGCTGCGCGAGCCGGTGGAGCGCGCGCTGCAGCAACACGTGCGGGACGGCATCCTCACTCCTGTCGAACGTTCAGATTGGGCGACGCCGATTGTACTCGTCGTCAAGAAGGATGGTAACATACGAATCTGTGCTGATTATAAATTGACCTTAAATAAAGTTTTGGAGGTTGATTGTTATCCTCTACCACGGGTGGAAGACTTACTGGTCCGATTACATGGGGGCAAAAGGTTTAGTAAAATTGACCTGTCACAGGCTTATTCTCAATTTTTTTTAGATGATTCAAAAAAGTATACGGTTATTAACACTCACAAAGGTCTGTTTCGATATAATCGTCTGGTTTATGGACTGTCATCGAGTCCGGGGATTTTTCAGCGTCGTTTAGAAGAATTGTTCGCCGATTTACCTCAAGTGGGGGTGTTCTTAGATGACGTAATTATAACAGGATTTTCGTATGGGGATCATTTAGAAAATTTACATAAGGTTTTTCAACGTTTGGAAAAGTCGGGTCTTAAAATTAAAAAAGATAAATGTCAATTTTTTGCAAAATCCATTACCTATCTAGGGTACGTTATAAGTGAAGAGGGTGTACATACTTGTCCCGATAAGGTGAAAGCTATAGCGAATACGCCCGCACCAAGAAATATAACGGAACTCCGATCGTTTATAGGAATGATTATGTACTATTCTAAGTTTATTAAAAATTTAAGCACGATGGTAGCGCCGTTGTATGAATTGTTGAAACCGGGGTCAAAATATGTGTGGAGTGTTAAATGTAAAATTGCATTCGAAAAGGTTAAAACTACGTTAACGAGTAGTGAAGTTCTAATGCACTATTCTGCTGATTTACCTCTGATACTGACGGCGGACGCCAGTAGTGTAGGGGTGGGGGTGGTATTATCGCAGCTGACGACAGCCGGTGAGCGTCCCGTAGCATATGCGTCGCGTTCTCTCACTTCTGCTGAACGCAACTACGCGCAGATTGATAGGGAGGCTTTAGCGATAGTGTATGGAATACGAAAATATCACCAATACTTGTATGGCCGAAAATTTATCCTAAGAACAGATCATAAGCCCTTAACATACATATTTGGTGACAAAGTCGGTATACCTATTATGTCTGCATCCCGTTTGCAACGATGGGCCGTTCTTTTATCGGGGTATAATTACGATATTGAGTACGTAGCATCAAAAAACAATTGTGCCGATGCTTTATCTCGATTGCCGTCTAAAGTTCCCAACAATAAACAAGCGACAGAGGTCACCTATGTTACCTTTATAGAAAATTTCTTACCAATAACAAATTCAGAGGTTAATAAAGCTACGATAAGAGATTTAACTTTTTTTTTTTTTTTTTTTTTTTTTTTCTTGTTATCATGCAATCAGTCATTCCGACTATGAGCAGATGAGTTTAAGGGTCTGTTTCACAAAGTCTGAGTAAAGTGTTGGTTAACTAATTAACAAATAAATTATCTGACACATAAAAGTCCCTGTTAAAAAGTTTGCGTTTCACAATCGTCTAACCGTTAAGTTTAGGTGTCAGTTTGTTACTTGTGAGATAGAACTGGCAACGTCGCATTTTGACGTTTCAGTTTACGAAACTTAAAAGAACATAATTTTTTTTTTATTAAATCCATCTCAAAAATATGTTGAATGCATTTTTATGCATTATTTTGTGATACGTAAGTATTATATATACTTTATATGCAGTCTACAACAATTTTATTAACACAAATGAGCAGTTTTAGAAATCGGTTATTTTTATATGAAACGAAACGTGAGGCAAATGTCACAGAAAAAAAACAACACTTGACTTGAATGATCTTGAAATTCTTGAATATTTCTTTGGCTTGTTTGACTTCAATTGGTTGTAGTTTGTCCCTTTTAACGTTATTTTTGCCTCTAACAATGTCTCAAAAACGTGAGAGAAGCATTAATTTTACGCGGGAGGAGGTAGATATTTTAATCAAATTGGTGGAAGTGAAAAAAAACATTTTAGAAAATAAGAAAAGTGATACTGTTACCTGGAACCAGAAAGAAGAATGCTGGAAAGCTATTGAGGTTACTTTTAACGCTGCCAGTGGGAGTACACATCGCACTGCTAAAAATTTGCTGTTAAAGTACGAGGGCATAAAACGAGAGACTAGAAAAAAGTCAGCCCTAATACGCGCTGAAACTTACCGCACAGGAGGAGGGCCCAGTACGGCGCCGGTTTTGACCCCCAGTGAATCAAAAGTAAAAAATATGATTTTACTCTCCGTTGATGGTATGGAGAGCAACTTTGATTCTGACTGTCTACCAAATACAGTTGGTAAGTTATTGCTTACATAAACTTACAAATTGATTCATAATAATTTATTACCTATGAAACAGGCTACTAATTTATTTAATTTTGTTTCAGTGTCTTTGCCAAAACACGAAGGCCCTCCACAAGATCCAGTTTTGCATATCAATGTTATCGATGTTATGGAGACACATAATCTAAATAGTAGGTATTAAATAAGGTCAGAGGTCTGTTGGTGATATGGATAAATAAATAATTTATTTCAATTTCTTTTGTAATTGTTTTAGAAATCAATCATTCACCTCCCAGACAGGAAGAAAGTAAAGAAGAGCCTGTTGAAGATACGCCTATTCGTCCGACAAAGAGATCCTTATGTAAGTTTGTAATTTCCTTTCTTGCACTTCAGATTGCAAATATTTTGCCAAACTTGAGGCCTAATACTGCCGTATTTTCTTATGTGAAAATAGCTCTTTTACTATTTCAGTTGAAACTCAGGATACAGCTGATTTGGGAGAAGCAGGTTCCGAGACTGTCACAAAATGGTCTCATTGGAAGCCCATCTCATTGAGATCTAGGAAACATCCTGCTTTATGTAAGTTTATAGCATATAGTTTGTTTATTAAAATTTATTGTATCAGTCAGAGTGCAGTGTGGGACGTCCAACCACACAGTGGACAGATGACCTGGGCCCTTGCTAACATAGTTCAGTGACCGACCACTGAACTTCAAGGTAAGTGTTCTATAGCTGATTTCTTGGATAGTGTCTGTACAGTGGGCCACTAATAGTCAGTGAACGCTTGTACACTATCACTGATCTATCTTAGCAGACTACGACCCCTGATAAAGGTTGCAGGGAGCCGCTGAATGCAGGTCGCTTCCAATCAGCCAGACTGGAAATCATTGGGGAGGTCTATTTTCAGCATTGGACGATATGATGTGGCTGATGATGACATACATAACTTTTGTTCTAGGTAAACTAAAACTTAAGCGGCCCTTTGAACTACTAGCAGATTCCAAAATGGAAATTGCTGTACTGCAGAAGCAGATTTTAGAAGAAGAGTATGAAAACAAAAAACGTCAATGGGCCTTTGAAGAAGAGGAAAGGCAAGAAGAAAAAGCAAATAAAAAAGTTAAAAGGGCCTTTGAAGAAGAGGAAAGGCAGCATAGGAGAGAAATGTGGGCATTGGAAAAAGAGTTACTCCTTAAAAAAAATAATCAATAAAAACAATTATATATAATAAAAGCTGAATTTTATTTCATATATCACAAAGTTCATATATATTACAAAATTAACACTGTTACCTTAGCAAAGATTCAAAATAATCATTTATTAAATTGTTTCTAACAGTATCATCTTGCATGTTTCCATTATATTCCGATTCCACTTCAATGTGTACATTGTCCTCATATGTATCAATGTATGTAGAAGAAATTTTGTCCTCAATTAGTGAATGGATATAATAAACAGTATCTTTAAAAAATCGAAATCTCACTCTAAATTCCTCATCATTAAATATCTCCATGTGATTAGAGCGTTGTCGAAACACTGGATCTCTTCGTGGTTCCGATAAACGATCAAAAAAGTCATCTAATTCGTCGTCCAGGGCATTAAATAGATCCATTTTTAATATGTTTCGATTTCAAAAGACACAAAAATGATCTGTCAAGTAACTTACCCATCAAATAATTTCCTTATTTGACAGATGATCTAACCTATAATTTACTTAGCACTTTATCTATCAGTTATGCTTATTTGAAGATTGTGAAACGCCAACGATGATTTTATTTGTCAGTTAAGTGGCAAGTAGCTTATTCAGGACTTTACTTGGACATTGTGAAACAGACCCTAAGAATAATTTGCGGTTAGGTGTATTCCCAGTAGAATATCACCTATATTAACATAATAGCTCAATCAATACTGCAAGTTCCAAGGTTCTGCGCCGCTTCAGTCGAGTGATGCAGTCTGGTAATGTGAGCTGCTGGGCTAACTGGTTAGGGTGGTTAACCAGTCTAACCTTGTATTTCCTTGCGTGTGCAACTATTTCCTCTTTCACTGTTGGCATATTTAGGTATTTATGGACCTCAATATTTTTTATGAACCAAGGAGCATCACTTATTTGTTTTAAGATGTAGTTCTGAGTTCTTTGGATTTTATTTACATTTGATGGACAGGCAGTACCCCACAATTGTATCCCGTATATCCAGACTGGTTTTATACAGGACTTGTATACAAGGAGTTTGTTGTCGATAGACAGTTTTGAATTTCTGCCCAGTAGCCAGTACAAGCCCTTGTATTTGAGATTAATCTCATTTCTCTTGGCTTCAATATGTCTGCTCCATGTCAAGCGACGGTCCAGATGTAAACCCAGATACCTAACAGCATTGTTTTGAGGAAGGTCTTTACCATCCAGTTTGACTGGCGGGCATGTTTTTCTACGCAGTGTGAAAGTCACTTGCACTGATTTGTTCGCGCTTGCTTTGATTCTCCATTTGTCCAGCCATTTGTTGATATTATTCAGACTTTTTTGCAATAGAGCAGAGGCCTCTGTAGGGTCTTTATTGGAGGCTAATATTGCAGTATCGTCTGCATAGGTTGCGATAGTGACTCCTGGTGTTTCTGGTAAATCTGCAGTAAATATGGTGTACAAGACTGGGCCAAGCACTGAGCCCTGTGGGACGCCGGCAAGTATGTCGTAGAATCTTGACGTGCAATCCGATTCCTTCACCTGGAACATTCTATCAGAGAGGTATGATTCCATAATTTGGTAGTACGTGTGGGGCAAGATCAATTTAATTTTGCAGAGAAGCCCCCTATGCCACACCCTATCAAAAGCCTGCTGCACATCTATGAATGCTGAAGAGCAATACTCTCCACGCTCAAGACTGTCACTGATGTGTCTGCACACTCTATGTATCTGTTCGACTGTGGCATGATTTGGTCTAAAGCCAAACTGGTGATCTGGAATTACAGAGCTTTCATTCATGGCCTGTGACAACCGTCGCAGCAGAACTTTTTCCAGGAGCTTGGAAGTTATTGGGAGCAAGCTTATGGGCCTGTAGGAAGATACTTCGTGAGGTGGCTTACCAGGTTTATGGATCATAATCACCTGTGAGACCTTCCACAATACAGGAAAATGCCCTATTCTGATGATGCAATTAAATAGGGTTGTCAGGAATATTATTGCCTTTGGTGGTAGTTCCATGAGGACTTTTTTGTCAATCAAATCAAATCCCGGCGCCTTTTTGTTATCTAACTGTTTAATCGTTCTAGCTACCTCTTGCGGTGTTACCCATTTTAAGGGTAGGGCAAGCTGATGGTCTCGTTGGAGGATTTCTTCTACATCAGTTTCTTCCGAATCAGGTTTAGGTTCATTAGGGAGAAACACTTTAGAGAGGTGTATTGCAAACGCATCGGCCTTTTCCTGTTTAGACCTAGCCCAAGTATTTCCATTTAGTCTAAGAGGTGGCTTAGGGTTTCTTGGTTGGTTCATATTTTTACACGCTTTCCAGAGAGAGTAGTCAGTTGAAGCAGTAGCCGTTAGTGATTGTATATTAGCTTCAATAGTAGCATTTTCAGTATCTTTTATAGTTTGTTTCAGTAATTTAGTGTAGTTGTTGAGTGCTCTTTTGTCCTCTGGGTGCCTACTGGTATGCCACACTCTGCGTAGCCTTCTCTTCTCCAATATCATTTGCCTTATTTCCTGTGGCACGCAAGAATGTCTTGGATTTCTACGTATTTCCTCTTCTGTACTTTTCCAACATGCCTCTTGTACCGCGCTTGTGAAATTTTTTGTTGCAGTATCAATTTCATCCTTTGTCTTTAAAGGCAGATGTAAATTTATGGAGTTTGAGACTATATTCCTAAATAGGGCCCAATTTGTTTCACTGTTGTAGATTCTTGGATTTCTTTGTGAATACAAGATGTTGGTGCTGATCGATAATATTACCGGAATATGATTTGAAGAAGCATCCAGACAGGATTCGATCCTATAGAAAAGTCGAAGGAGACCCTTCATAATGAAAAAATCCAGTACATCGGGTAGCCTATTCAGATCTGTAGGCCAGTGTGTCGGTTCTGATGTAGATATAGTTGTTAAGTGGTTTTTATCAACGGATCCCTTCAGTTCCCTTCCTCTCGTAGTGATTAGCCTAGATCCCCAGTGAACATGCTTGCAGTTCCAGTCACCTCCAGCTATGAATCGTGGACCAAGGCTCATAAAGTATGAATTAAACTTTTCTTCTGTTACTTTATGCCTTGGGGGACAGTATACAGATGATACATTAAAGTGTCCATTTCTATCTTGAATTGAAACTGATGTAGCTTGGATGTGTTCGGTTTTGAATTGTGGGAGCTCATGGTGCTCTATTGATGAACGTATTAAGACTGCTGTACCACCATGTGCAGTACCATCTGGATGATTCGTTGTATATATATTGTAGTTCTTTATATGAATATGGCTACTACCCGTGAAATGAGTTTCTGATATAAGTAGGATATCCAGTCTATGAGATATCAACAGGACTTCAACTTCGCCTTTGTTAGGTGTTAAACCATTAGTGTTCCATGTGGCTATTTTCAATTTTAGTTCTGTAACAGTTTGTTCACTAGAGTTGTCAAGAGCCCTATCATGTTGCTCATTTGTTGTAAGATGATGTCGACCTTCTCAGATTGCTTGATAAATATCTCTTCCATTCTGTTGTATGACATTTGTTGGCAGTTTTCTCTTGTGATTGGAGGGTTTTTATTTTGACCTGATAGGCCCTTCGTAGCTTCGCTGTAGAGTTTGGGTTGGTCATCATTACTGTTGGTTGCGCTTTTGGTTTGATTATATACCATTGAACCCTTATTTGAGAGAGTACGAGGTTTTTTTGCTACCTCGCGTTTTTGAGTTTTTCTAGCCAGTATTTCTTTGTACACCTCGCATCCTTTATAGTTTGAGGGGTGCGGCCCAAGGCAGAGAGCGCATGTTGCTGGGGTAGCGCGGTCAACTTTAGGACAGTGTTTTGTTAAGTGTGATTCAGCACATTTTAAACAGCGATATGGACGCATGCAGTAGTTTTTTGTGTGGCCATACTGCTGGCATCTTTGGCATTGTACTATGGTTTTTCTTTTTTTGGGATCTTCTATTGTTACCAGTTGATGGAAAATGTATCTAATTTGTTTTGCCATTTTATTGCTAGGGCCAGGTTTCAAGTTGACAAAGAAGGTGGAAGTAGGTTTCTTTTCTGGTCCATATCTTGCATTGATAATTTCACCAGCCACTGTGTTGCCTGTTTCTTCAAATGCATCTGTGATTGCTTTGTGTGGGGTTGTATGATGCAGGTTTTTAATTACGAGTCTGCAGCATCTATCCTCTTTTCTATTGAATGTATGCCCGATGAGACCCTTTTCTCGAATCGATGATATGAGATTTTTGTAAATATCTATGTTATTACTTATGATTCTTATTTGATTTTTGTTTACAAGTTTATAGCTAAATGTTGATCTTTCAGCAACTGTTTCCAAGAATTCAGTGAGTTTATTTACATCTTCAATGCCGTACAATATTATAGGTGGAGGTTTACTTGGCTTCCTTTCTTCAGGTGTTTTATTTTTTGTTAACGAGTCAGGCTCATTGTCCGTGAGGTCAATCTGAAGGCCACTGTATCTATTAGTTGTAGTGACTGTTTCAGGTGATGGAGTATGTGATAATTTCTTCCGCTTATTGCATCGGGCTGTTGGTACTCTTTGCCATTCGGGAGGACACGGCACATCATTGGTGTCGACAGTTTGTGTACGATTTTCACTTTCCCTTGTCAGGGCAATAGAGTTTACGGTTTCGAGTTGCTGTTTGCTTCCAAGGGATTGACTCCTTGATCTATTGATAAACAGACTGGGGTGAAAGGCTTGTTGAACTAATCTTTTTCCAGTAGTATTTACTGACGTAGATGCCTGGTTACTCACATCTAAGTAGTCTTCGGTAGCCAATTTCACACTCTCCGGCCCGGGTACCAGAGAGCGCCGGGGGTTAGCCGGTTCGCATGACATAACATATTTCTCATTATTCGACATTTTCATAATTTAAAAAGGGGTTTGGGAGATGTTCCACCAGCACTTTCCCAAGGCACTGCGATCGCTGTTTTTAGGGGCTATTTACTCCGCCAAGGTTTGCGAAAACCTGGTGAGAGGCTAGTTACCGCCGCCTCTTACTCGGCGTTGGGCATATGTAGATGAGCCCTGTTACTCGTTTAGCACCACCCAGGGGGCACGTGTAGGGTGGGTCTAGGAACAGATGGTAAATCCTACGGACGTGAGTAACACCACCCCCCAAAGATTTATTAGATTTAACACTAAGCAGAATTAAAGTTTATATCGAATCTGGTTGGCCAAATTTCTGTAACGAGGATTGTTTAAAACCTTTCTTTGATAGACGAAGGGAATTATATATCGAAGGCGGTTGTATTATGTGGGGCTATCGAATGATTATACCGAAATCTTTGAGAGAGATCGTTTTGAAACAATTACATTGTAGTCATATGGGTATTGTTAAAATGAAAAGTTTAGCTAGGAGTTACGTGTGGTGGCCGCGAATTGACGACGAGGTGGAGACGTTATGCCGCGGCTGCGAGACTTGCGCGCGGGAGGCGGATGCACCACCTCGTTCAACACCGCAGCATTGGCCGTATGCCCTTCAGCCGTGGACTCGGGTGCATATTGATTTCTTAGGGCCATTTAAAACTAAAATGTTCTTAATATTAGTAGACTCAACTTCTAAATGGATTGAAGTTTTTGAAATGAAACAAACGAATGCACCAGCGGTTATTAAAGAGTTGCGAGCCACTTTTGCCAGATTCGGTCTCCCGGTGGAACTAGTGTCTGATCAGGGGCCACCATTCACGAGCAAAGAATTCTGTGACTTTTTAAAAAATAATGGTATTAAGCAGTCTTTTTCACCGGCATACCACCCCTCTTCAAATGGCGCTGCAGAAAACGCAGTAAAACTATGTAAACGGGCCATTAAAAAGGCGTACAGAGACAATGTTGATGTGGAGGTAGCTATTCAAACTTTTTTGTTGTTCTATAGAAATTCTATACATAATACGACCGGCGAGAGTCCTGCTATGTTACTACAAAAGCGTAAATTACGTTCACGTCTTGACCTACTGAGAAACGACTAAGCCTTGCTAGATAGAGTACGTTAGGCACAGGACAATCAGGCACATTATGCTAGGGGTACTGAGCGTGATTTTAGGCAAGGGGATGCAGTTTGGGTAAGAAACTACGGTAACCAAAATAAGTGGGTTAAAGGACAGATAACCAGTAAAGAGGGTTCTCGTAGATATGTTGTGGAAAGAGATAACGGTCAATTTACAAAGCGCCATATAGATCAGATGCGGAACAGATTTCGTATTTCGAATGTTACCTGCCCTGATGTTGAGTCGGGTGACTCTCCGACAAAAGGGGGTGAGGATGTCGTTTCGCAAGGGGAGGAAGTGGTGAATGAGAGCAATAGTGGCTTAAACGAGCAACAGCCACATAGCAAAAGTATTATACCTAAAGAAAACCCGGTATCTGAAAGTGAAATCGCACCGGTAGAAAAAAGTAGTATGACAAACAATGAACCCACTACCTCTAGTTCACCACTTACTGGAAGCCTGCAAACGCGTCCTAAGCGTAATCGAAAACCAGTGATTAGATATGGATTTGAATATGATTAGGTTAAGTTAGAATTAAGTTAAAATTGTTTATTATTTTAGTATTAATGTGGCCTAAATTTAGTGGTGGAGGTGTAATATAATATGAAGTGTCCACTTAACGTATCGGCGGGCAGTCCGACATTATACGCTCTACAGGAAGCACGCTAGTTTTATTCATATCCCCAAGGGACATTACAATTACACATGTATTTATTGTATGAAACCAGCAATTACTAAGGCTTACTTCAGAAATCAATTTATCGCGTTTATACTGAAGAGCTGCCAAATCACTCCTAAGACTGGTAATAACGTCGTTACCAACATCTCCTTCCATCTGTAGAGAAAACCCACAAATTAATATTAGATATGTGTTATTTTTTAATGTCTTGAATTTCCAATAAACCAAAATTCATGTAGGTACACTTGTGAATTATATGACGTATCTGATACTAAAAAACCTTACAAAATTCCATTATGAACAAATTTCTTCGTGCTGTCGTTGAACAAAGTAGTCAGTTACTCGTGAAGAACAATATACGACTAATAAGGTAAAAGTAGGTACTGTTTGTCTGAAATGTAGCGTGATACGGCTCATGATACCCAACTAACCGACCGAAAGTCACGATAGCTAACTTGCCGGCCTATATACGACAGTTTTATATTTACATGCACAGCAGGGAGCAGTACATTTCCAAATGACATTTTTATAGACACGATAATTAGTTAGATTGTTATATTATTGCGATGTCATTCACGCAATCCACTGAATTTACTTGTATCGAGTAACGTCGGACAAAATACTAAGAAATTGTTTCGCACAGAGTAGTAGCACAGTAATTAATTTTTACGTTACCTAATATATATATCTGATAAAAGATATACATATCCCGGGTCGGGCCAAAAGTGTTATTGAGTTTTTCTGATTATAGAAATACTTAATAACAGCTCGGAGTTTGGAAGTTGGTGTCTGAACCCCCGTGCCTCGGAGAGCACGTAAAGCTGTCGGTCCTGCATCTGATCTCTCCCCGGTCGTGTCGGTTAAACGTCCCATCGGATTATGAGAGAGAGGGAACAGAGAGTGCACTTGTGTTTGCGCACACACTTGTGTACTATAGTATCTCCTGGGTAGTTGGTTGTTCTCAGTTGAGACTGGCCGCCGTGACCCCTAATCGGCTAGGAGAAAGAACATATCTGATAAAGGATATATTACTTTACTAAGATGATGTTTCGACATATATTTGTCGTATATTTAAATACATTTCGTAAACCTTAGGACCAGTATCACCATTTGCTGATAATGTTCCAGATGTGATGTGAATTTATTTGCCAGATAACTACTGATTTCAGACCACTTTGAATAGTCGAAACTTTGTCAGGAACTAGTAAAGCTGGCACTTAGTCTTGTTTTAAGCTAATATAGTAGGTACAACATATTCTATCATATCTATTATTCTGGGCATTATGGATTTTCTATAGAAATTAACAGAAGGAATCAATTGCTTCTCCAAGTCTACTGAAGACTACAGTGAACCTGGCTGCTACTAGAACTATTCCTAAAAAAAAAACTAAAAAACTAAAAATATAACGTCATTCGGAGTAAATTAGTGTTGATACACTAATTTACTCCGAATGACGTTATATTTTTAGTTTTTACAGAACTGATTAGCAGATTTATGGCGCCTGTCTCACAAATCTCATCCAATATGAGGGTTATGTTTCTGAAATAATGGTTTTTATCACATTAAATGCAAGTGTATATATAAATACCTACTAACTTTGCGCAGAAGTCCGTGCGAGGTACGAGACAATGCACGCTACCATCAAACCCCACCTACTCCATTAACGAATATTTTCCAATTTCCCGTATAAGTAGGTAGGCCGATATTTATAGATTTATTGTGTTTACCTCTTCAATGTTCAGTATAAAGCGCATTGTTTTTTTGAGGATGAATAGATAGATAGATGACATAGGTATTTAAAAATGCAACGAAAAGGTTAGTAATTACAATATTCTTGCATAGGATATATACATACACATAGATAATATGACACAAATAAGCCTCATTTATTTTTTATCATTACTAATAGATAGGTACGTCACACATTTGGTGCATTGGCGGACTTAATGCTCAATGTATTTTAAACCTTATGACATTGGGTGATGCAAACAACATAGTAGAGAGGCGTTGGTGTATTTTTAAAATACACCAACAAAATTTTAACAATGTGTATCTACCAAAATAATATAAAATAAGTATACCTACATAAAAACATAAATAAAAAATCTCATGTAAACTATATAGATCTATATACATACGTATCTATATACATAGCTTTGGCCAAAAGTATGGAGCACACTACGAAAGCTATTTTTTTCGTAAATACTATAAGAAATAAATTAAAATAACTTATAGCAATTTGAAGTAACTACTGTTCATTTTTTATAATGTTTATATTTTTATTTTATTGACCATAATGGCAATAAACATCAGAAACTCCTCTTGGCATAGAGCTTACAATGAATTCTCGGTCCACGCGACAACGCCAGAAGGTAGCATCAGGAATTTTAAAAAACATAATTTGTATTATGTAAAACTGCTGCTAACAATTGTCACTGTATTACTTATATTTATGGTTTCCATTTTTTAATTTTCGAATTCAAATTATCTCCAAGTTCAAAATTTCATTCGCCTGTCCTCGTGACATATTTGGCCTATTTTCATCAGTGTTCGTACTTTAAAGCCCAACCATAATGACCCTTTTCTGTTTTTGTCAGAAAGCAGCGACTTTTTCTGGCCTGCCACCCTTCAAGTTTATCTGTTGAAGTTTTTAACAAGAAGTACAAAGGTTAAAAGATTTTTAACTGCTGATGACAAATGTACAGTCTTAAAGATCTGTTCTAAATTTGAAAGTTAATTTTGTTTTATAAATCAGAAAACATCTACCGTCTCTCAGAAAATAGTATAGTTTAAATCTTATCGTAATTTAAGATATAAAAAAGAATGCTTCCAAGTTTTAAAAAAAATACTACATGGTTGATACAATAAACAACAATCACTGCATGACGTAGTTGTACACAATATTGTTTACCTCAGTGGGACTTTTACTGCACAACGTTTCGTAAATTTTCCAGTTTTCACCTTCTTCGTTACCTTTTCCTTCTTCCATTATTGCTTACCCTTACGCCAAAAAATCACATAGGATGAGAAAAAATTTAAAAACTAAGTATATTTAACTGTGCCTGTCACTCGCTGCTTTTAACACTTGCGTTGCTATGAACGTCAAAAATGTAAACACATAAATCGATAAAATGTCAAGCTAACGACAAAGACTACATTTCCTTTTCATAGAAACCAGTTTGAGAATAAAAGGGTGGGGAAGCTTTCAAATGGATACCTTAATGAAAAGTAATCAGTTAATATGCTTAGTGACGGACCAAAAGTTGCGGTTTCAGCCAGGTTCGGCCAACTTTTTGACACGAGCTCAAACTCAAGTTTTCGAAATTTATTTGATATATATATTGAATTTATATACATTTTAGGATACATAGATCTCAGACGGCAATCATCGGTATACGCGGTACGATAAGATCACACGATAAGGTTGGGTGTTGCTGCTTTTGCTAGGTTCAAATCGAATAAAATTGGTTGATTATTGCGTCGTCAAGAGGCAAGATACTCGTTTTTACAGTTCCGTACTACAAAACACTAATACTTCGGCGAAGTCACCTTTTTTATTATTTTACTCGGGGAATGCTTTTCGGCTTCTGGAGTCTTCACGGCCGAGGTACATCCCGGGGTAACCAGACGGGATCACTCCCGGGGCAGGATGCTGTCACACCTCGAAACCATTCTACACAGTAAGAGGCGGAACAACGGGTCAGCCAACTGTCCCGGGTCGTTTCACATTTCCCGGAGATGTGACCACAGCGACCCGCCAAGTCTTTAGACCAGACGGGTGCCCCATAGAGAACCATGGATCGTACGACGTCTATGTAGAGGCAGCGAACTTCTTCCTATGGTGGTGATCTCGGGTGCGAGATTGAGCAGCAGACGATGTAACGCCCCTGCTACCCATCGTAATGCCCAGGATAAGGCCAAGGTACTTCGTGTACTGGCCGGAAGTCCAGGTAGCAGCAGCAGCAGAAGTACCAGTAAGCATGAGTTGGGTGGTTCTTGGCGCTTGCGTAGACCATGGAACCGTATCGCCTCAGTTTTTTCAAGCGCAACTGACCAACTCAGGTCACGAATTTAGCGAAGTTAAGTTACCTATAGGAGTCTCAATAGTTGTTCGATCACGTAGTACATAACATAAAGGTTACAAGAGCAGTTCGTACACCTTCAAGTAGTGTAGCTGCTATTCCAAAGGAAAAAACAACGGTCAAAGCAATGCCTGTGTAAGGAAGACCGTTTCGATACACTTCAAACCGAAATGGAACTATCAGTCCTATCAATTCACAAATGTTACACACATCACTTATTAGCTGACCTCGTTTGCGTCTTCTATTGCCCGTAGCCTGAACATTTTCCCTCGTTTTTGAAACCTTCATTAGTGCTCCGCTCTTATTAGTGTTAGCGTGACGATATATAGCTTATAGCCTTCCTCGATAAATAGACTATCCAACACTGAAATAATTTCAAATCGGACCAGCGGTTCCTGAGATTAGCGCTTCCAAACAAACAAACTCTTCAGCTTTATAGTATTAGTATACATATTTACAAATCATACAAATATTTGGTCCGAACCGGGGATCGAACCGGAGACCTCAAACACAACAGTCGCGTACCACTATGCCACCGAGGCAGTAAAGTATTATTTCATCCCCTCATCTCGAAAAGAGTTTTTTTACCCTTCGATATCTGAGTGCAAAAGCCGTTTTTATCCGCTAGATGATAAAGTAAACTGAATTTAGAACATCGCGTGCACTAATTCAAAATATCATTAAACCTATTTACTTCTACCTCCATGGTGCCGAATTTATTTATTTTACTTTTATATTTATTCAAGTTTATGCATAAAATGTACAATGGCGGACATATTGACCAGTCGGTAGAGAATGCCTTTGGCATTATGTTCGGTGGGTGGTTTACGTTTGGATGATGCGGAAATAAGTAAAATGGTGCACAATATTTTCGTTAGGAATTTAAACGTAATTCAGAAGTTATATATTAAGTAATAAATTAGAAGAAAACAATGAAATATAATATTAGTACAGTCATTTGGTCGAAAAAATAGAGGTTACCTGGAAAGTTTTCCGGGAGTTTTGAAATTTGGCAATTTTATAAATTTTGGTATGCTCTTGCCAAATTTCAACTTTGCCACCTCGTATGTCTGCCGCTCACGCCGCCATATTGAAAAAACGGCGCCCAAAAGGAGTTTTTTGATAAAAACTCCTTTCAGGCGCATTTTACAGGAAAACATATTTATTCAAAATAAAAGTAGAGAAAATTTCCTACAATTTATGTCTTAACCTTTTCTTTCCTAAAATCAATAGTTTCGGCGTACGAGCACCGTAAACCATTATACATCCACACCAACGTGCAATATTTACTTTAAACTGCTCATATTGTGATTTGTAAATTATAAAAATTATACGAAGGTTAAATATTGTTCCATAGAATGAAAACCTAGCTAACTACTAGTCTACCATGTCTAGCTAGTCTGTTATGTCTCCGCAGGTATAAAGGAATGCGTCCCTTCTGTGTCAGGCCCCTTCTTTCCCTTCTAAGAAACATCTGGCCCCAGCTGAGCTCAATAGAAATATTTAGTCTGAGTCATCAGTATACGTTTATCATTTAACCGTGTCGTTTGCATTTACAGAGCCATGGCTTCTAATGAAGTAAACTGCTTTGTTTGTGGTGATATACTGCAAGAAAGTAAAGTTATTGAAGTGAAGGAAAAAGGATTGGAAACTTTTCGTAAGTCAAGTATAAAAAGAAAAGACAATAAATACAAACTTTTGGTGGGATTAAAATCCATAGTAGTTCACGATGCGTGTCGAAAACGATATAATAATGAGAAGTTAATCGCTGCAGCTTTGCGTAGAGGAAGTGATGGTACAACTTCTCAAGTACAACTAAGATCTACACGTCCAACGTTCTCATTCAAAAATCATTGTTTTTTATTTGCTGCTGAGATAACAGCGGAGTTCATACAAAAACAGACGCGTTTATGTGAACGTAATATCGTTTATAGTGTGCGTAAATTGTCTATGAAAAATAGTATTTCAGAACTTGCTCGGACTCGTAACGATGATTAGGGACAAGCAATAGTTGAACGCCTTGAGCAGGTTACTGACTTAGTCGCAGCCGATGCACAATATCACAATTCGTGTATGAAGAAGTTGTATAAAACGCCCTCGACCGAAGAAAGAAAAAAAAGAGGTCCGTATGCAAGCGAGATTGATACCGCGATGCAATACATTTATTCATATCTCGAAGAAAATTCCGAAGAATGTCAGTTTTCTCTGGATGAACTTATGACAAAAATTGAAGGTGATTACCGTCTACACATAAAAACAGTGAAAGCACAACTGCTTAAAAAATATGGTGATGATATTTTAATTACTGTCACTGCCAATAAGTCGCCTGTGGTTTGTTTTCGAAGTACAGGGTTTAAGTTATTAACGGATGCCTGGTACAATGAAAAAAGTGACAACAAATTAGAAGAACGTAAGCGTATTATAAAGGCAGCAGCAATAATTGTTACAGAAGATATTCGGTCTAAGGTGTACGGTCTCTACCTCATGGTGGTGTGGAAACGAGTATTTCTGCCGAAACGTGTATTGAATTACACTTTACGGCGCTCCTACGCCGAAACTATTGATTTTAGGAAAGAAAAGGTTAAGACATAAATTGTAGGAAATTTTCTCTACTTTTATTTTGAATAAATATGTTTTTCTGTAAAATGCGCCAGAATGGAGTTATTAAAAAAACTGCTTTTGGGTGCCATTTTTTCAATATGGCGGCGCGAGCGGCAGCTATACGAGGTGGCAAAGTTGAAATTTGGCTAGAGCATACCAAAATCTATAAAATTGCCAAATTTCAAAACTCCCGGAAAACTTTCCAGGTAAAAATACTAAATGACTGTACTATATATCTGCGTAATTATACGAGAACATATACATACATATGTACAGTCGACCAAATTGAATCATGACCCCCCTTAAAGTCATTTTCCTACAATTATTCTATACGAACGGGAGTAAACTGTTCGCAAAGTCGGTAACATTGATTCTTCCAATAAATTGACATAGTTGATAGCGATATGACGAGGAGAAATAGGAACAAGTTCGCCTATGTTTCCAGCATCCATCGATGCCCACATGTTAGCTGAAATACGACGATAACGACGAACCCCATGATTATGTCGTCGTCGGTCTTCAAGGATACCCTCTTCAGCGTGCCGTCTGATCCAGGTTCTGACCGTGTTACGACTTATATTTAACTCACGTGATATTTCTCTAACGCCGCAACCTTGCTTACTGAGCACTACAATCCGAGCTCTTTGTTCTACCGAATTGGCCATTATACGATTCGTTTATAGATATAAATATATTCTTAGATTTTTATTTTAATATTTTCAGATTGACTACTACTTGACATCTCAACATAATGTCATTTCATTTTAAAAATAATAATACTTTTTCTCCGCAATGAAGAGTTTGGATTATAAACGATTATATTATTTGAAATTCAAATAAGACTGCTGTATCAAAAATATATCTTGTTCAGTGATGACAAAGGTTTAAATTGCATTGACATCTAACCCGTAATGACGCATTTATGTTTATATCTAAAACGTACTATGTGCAAATAGCGAAGAAAACCTAACTACATTTATGATTACAAAGGAATAATTGGCAAAGTGGGTCATGATTCAATTTGGTCGACTGTACAATAAGGTATATATTTATATTTACATGCACATAAACGCATATAGATACATATTCATACACACACATACATACACATATTCATATCAAAATATTATCATACATCCTTTTTTAATTTGTTTATTTACATCCATGCTATCCTATGCTAAAGTTTCTGAAACAGATAGCTTATTACCAGCATTAAAACATCCTGTGTCATAGTAACCATAACACTATCCAATTGAGCGTTGTAATCTTGTACTAAATTTCATAATGCAACTCCTTTTTAAAAACACATTATCATTCGTTTTACGTAGAGTTCCTACAACACTGTACACCATATGAACCCTCTTTTTTTTTGACGACGTGGAATATTCCTTCGGATCTCCAGCTCCACAGGGACTGAGAAGCCAGGGATGTGGCAAGTCCACTAAAAACCACCCCGCCGGCCGGTCTCAGGCGCCCTGCTCTTAGGAGGACCTGATTTCAGGTCCCCCCAGGAACGACCGCTGACCGTATCAATTTATCAGCTACCAGAAGTCCCCACTCTCTGGCAGTTGTGGTTTTGTCGGCGGCTGGTGTCGCCTACGCTCGGGATCGGCCTTCTCCCGTTCAGCGGTCTCTTTCTGGAGCATTACTGCCTCACAGAAAGAAACCACTGGGTCCCAGCCCTCCTCACCCGTCAGCATGTACAGCAATGATGGCTGGCGGGGACAAGTCTCGTCCAATGTAGCCGACTAGGACTTTGCGTTCAGACGCCCACGCAGTCCTCCAGTGTACAAATCGACTGCGCAGTGCCTCCTCGCGTCCGATCTTATTCAGATACTCACCAAAGCAACTATGCCCGGTGAGTATCTGCGTCAGTCGGTAGGTGACGTGACCTCACCTCACCCTACATAAGCTTCGAGATTAGGCAGAACGGCACCAACAGCGCGTGGCGCGCATTTTGTGCGTGCGCAGCCATGCGCCGGGGTGAGAGCGGAATCTTCTCACCGGCGGATGACACGAATCTGGTCATAGACCCTGGCGTCCATATCCTCCAGGAAATGGAAAAGCCGAGAAACGAGTATGTACTGTCGCCGCCTCCAATGAGATGGTACGGCATACGGTATCGTCAATAAAAAATGGGACCTCAGTCCAGATGAACATTGCAAAAAATTATCGGCAAATTTTGATAAAAAAAATCGGGCGTTCTAGCTTTTAAAGAGTGGTTTAATTGTGATATGCGTGGAGGTATTAAAGCTATGCCGATTTTAGCACTGAAGGGCCGCCACAACCGGGGTGGTGTTACTCTCTCCCAGAAGACCAATCTAAAATGACAGCAGTCGTGCTTTCGTAGTGTGCAAGACCGAAAGCCCATTGAGGCAGCGGCGACAGTTATCGTTGTGTGTGTAAGCAGTGGAATGCTCGTGAATAGTATAATAGTAAGGTTGCTTAATTTATTTGAGAAGAAATAATTGACCGAATTTGTATCTGGCTCTTAGACAATAAAACATTTGGTCCGACCTGGGCATCGAACCCCGATACATCAAGCACAGCAGTCGCATACGCTACCACTGCGCAAACAAGCTAGTTCTTAAGGCAGGTAGGTAGGTAGGTTTAAAGATTAAAACAGGTACTCAGACCAAAAAAATGTGCACACATTTTTACGTACACTCGTAAAAATTGAAACTTCTTTATGACGTTATTTTTCACAAAATAAATTTCAACAAAAGACTTATAAACCAGCAATATTCGTGACAATTCTTATTTCAAGTGCAATAAAAGTTAAGGAGCGAGACCTGAGTAAACATTTCGCGATCTGTGGTGTGAATGAAGTAAGTTTGTGGAATGTGATGTGTGTAGTTATTTACATTGTGGACTAAATGAAATAATATTGTTTGTAATGTGATATTTCATTGTAGTATTAATTTGGTCCTGTTTGTGTTTTTGTGGGTAGGCATTGAAAAGTTCACACACATTTGTAAAAGCTCCTTGAATATTTTAATTCTTTTATAGTAATTCATATTCTAATTTAGTAAATTATTGGTTATTTACTTACTATTTGCAAGGCCTTCATTGTGTACATGAATTGACTGAAGACTCTAAACCACCTGCCAGCTTTATTTTTTTGCACAAACAAACCACAGCAAATCACATATTTGGAAGAAGAAGAAGTTTGCTTATTATCATTGTCTCCATCAAAGATGTCCCAACTTTCCGAAATTCAGTTGGCCCAAAGCAGTCTTGAAGAAACTTTCTCCAAAAGGATGGCTCAGTTAGAGGAGCAGCTGCACTCTGGAGGAAACTCTAAGGACACTGTTGCTCGGGTTTCAGAAGAGTTCAGGACCTTCCGGGAGCTTATGTTCAGCATGCTGGGCCTACTGCGGAAACAGATAAATGAGTGTACCAAGATGGTGGATGCTATAGAGACCCGCCACCGCCGCAAGGCACTTATAGTGCTCGGAGTACCTGAAGCAGTCCAGGAAGATTGTAGCAAGACCCTGCTGAGTATTGTGAATCAGAGGATGGGCCTTAGTGACATCACTACATCGAATATCAGGCTCTGTCACCGTATGGGTACTCCATCCAAGGAACGTCGTCGTCCAGTACTCGTCAGATTCTCTTCGGCTGAAGTCCGTGCTGCGGTGTGGAAGGCCAAGACTACGTTGAAGGGATCCGGCTATTCGGTAAGAGAGTTCCTAACTAAAACCAGACAGACCACATTCAGCATGGCTCGGCAACATTTTGGTATGTCGGGCTTCTGGACACAGGATGGCACCATTGTCATTAAACTCGCCGATAACAGCCGTCACAAAATAACAACACTGGACGAGCTCAAGCCGCTGATACACAAACATCCCAAGACGACTTCACCGCCTAAAGCGAGTTCGGCCATGGCCACGAAGGGTCCGCGGAGACAATAACGGTATCACATAATTGCACATCACTCCTTATTGTTTTATATTCTGCTCATATTTACTGCAAGTTTGTTGTTTTTAACACCGTAGTCAATGTTTACATTGTCTTCTTCTTCTTCTTAATGAATGGCAAACTGTGCCGATGTCGACAATTCTGCCAATGTCAAGTGCGATGGAAATACGTGGGTTTTATGCAAAAAATAAAGTAACAATAGAGAACACAGTAAATTTGTAGAACCAGCAGTAGACTGAATGTAGGGCTTTTTGTTGGGGTTAGTACACTGAAACAAAGAGACGAACACAAATAAATATGAAATTAAATATTATGTTAGTTATACATACATACAATTGGAAGACAAACACAACAGGCATTGCAACATTCTTAGGAACATGGGTTAAAGTTTGATGCTATTACAGCGAATAAAAATCATCAATGCTTGAAGGAGATTGGGGGATGGGAAGGTTAAAAGGGATGCAAAGTTAATTGGGGTGGGAAGTTTTAGTTTTATTAGGTGTGAATAAAGATCTAAGGAAGGGTTGTTTTTAGAGCAGTTAAAGAATATGTGATCCAGGTTGCCTTCGTCCAAACCACATTCACATAAAGATGAATCCCGTACCCGAATTTTATGTAGGAAAACAGGTGAGCTGCAATGACCTATACGGAGCCTACATATAGTGGAGATGACGGGTTTCGAAACCTTTTTAAATTTGAAGTACCAAGGTTTTGGGGTTATGCATTGTTGAACTGCATGATAGTGACGTCCCTTATATTGTGAGGAGCTGTCCCATTCCATCTGCCAGG
The DNA here is from genome assembly GCA_916048165.1 of Spilarctia lutea. NCBI lineage: Eukaryota > Metazoa > Arthropoda > Insecta > Lepidoptera > Erebidae > Spilarctia > Spilarctia lutea. The sequence continues at coordinate 191,438 of CAJZHC010000004.1, forward strand.
ATGAAACCAATTCTTTCTGGGGCAGCCTCAAGAGGTCGTAGTGCTGATAGATCAGATGTTTCTGGTCAGCTATTGCGGAAGTTATAGCACTTTTGGCCAATGAGTCAGCGCACTCATTGCCCATAATGCCACTATGACTGGGAACCCACACCAATTGGACTATTCTGTTGTTACTGGCACTATTGAAAAGGCTTTCCTTGATTTGCAAGATCAGAGGACTGTGGAGTTTATCATGGAATGGATTTTGCAGCAGGGCTTTAAGGCAGCTAAGAGAGTCGGTGAATATAACAGCCTTATTGATGTTATGACTCTCAGCGTACAGGCATGCCTCCAAAATAGCGACACATTCGCCCGTAAATACTGAGGCCTCTTCTGAGCACTTAAACATTAGGACGATTTTAGAGGTTTGATAATAAACTGCGGCTCCGGTATAACTATCGCTAGATAGTTTGGATGCATCGGTAAAAAACATCTCAAACCCAGCCCAGTGGTCTTCTACGTATGCATTAAAGGCGGTGGCTGCAGAAACTGATCCCTTAGAGATTCCAGCATCCAGAACAATATTTGGTTTGAAGCAAAGAATACCATAATCAAACGAGAAAAGAGGAAGTTTATCGAATTTAGCAGCAGAATTCATAAAAGGAAAGTAGTGGCGAAAGGATTGTAGAATCAAAGGGATTTCTTTATGAGTCCAATATGAGGAGGTATTACACATAGTATTTAAGTCGGTGAGTTTTTGCAGGAGGGGATGTGAGAATTTGCATAAAAATTTCATAAGAAAACGGGAAGCAAAAAACTGTCTTCTTATTGTTAAGGGCGGGTCTGAACATTCCACTTGTAAAGCGTTAATAGGGGAGGACTTCATGCAACCAGTAATGATACGAAGACACCTAGTTTGAAGTCTGTCGAGAGTTGTTAATGAGCCTTTGTTACTAGGAATCAGCAAAAAAATACCATAGTCTAGTACGCTACGTATTAAAGCGTTATACACAAGCTTCATAGTGTACGGGTGGGCTCCCCACCAGACTCCAGCTAGGGCCTTTAATATTGGAATAACTCGTTCACATTTTGACGCTAAATGATTAATGTGGTGAACGCCAGTTAACTTAGAATCAAGGTATACACCTAGAAACTTGAATTTATTTACAAGTGGAACTTCCTGCAGCTGTACTTGGACATCAATCTGTGGCAGTGTCTTCTTTCTTGTAAAAACTACAATTGCACTTTTTTGCACAGAAAGGCTTAGGCCATGAGCTAATAGCCATTGCCACAGAGAATTTAGGGAAATTGAGAGTGATGTGGCTGCATCTTGGATGGAATCATTGGTTACATACAGTGCCAGATCGTCAGCGTACTGTAGTATACTGCAATTATTATTCAGGCATGAACCCATGTCTGCAGTGTACAGATTGTACAATAAAGGACTCAGTACAGAGCCCTGTGGTAGGCCCCTCCAGGTCCTTCTCTGGTCAAACTCTTCACCCAAGATCCTTAGGACTAGAGTTCGAGACATAAGCATTGCACATATGCAGTAGATCATCCTAACCGGCAATCTCAGCTGATGCAGTATTTGCCTGAGAATGGGTAGTAGGACATTATCATATGCAGCAGTTATGTCAAGAAAAGATGTTACGACGGATGCATTTTGAGACAGAGAAAGGCGGATATCAGTTACCAAAACTGCAACACTGTCCATGGTACTGAGCCCTTTGCGGAAGCCAAATTGGTGATTTGGTAGCAAATTCCTTGATTCTACAATCCATTCGAGGCGATTTTTAATAAGATGTTCAAGAATTTTAACAAGTACTGAAGAGAGGGCAATAGGCCTAAAACTGTTTGGATCACCAGCATGTTTACCAGGTTTCAGGATGGGGATAATGATTTGGGTTTTCCATTTGTCTGGGATCCAACCATTACAATAACAAAAATTGAGTAAATTTAAAAAATAAGCTTTTGTATATGGCCCAGCGTGAACCACAAAGGAATATGGGATGCCATCAATGCCAGGAGCAGAGTCTCGCACACTGTGAAGAACCATGTTCAGTTCCTCTAAAGAGAATGGTTCGTCATGTGTACCCAGTGAATGAAGTGGTATAGTGGGTTGGAAAACTTCATCTAGGTTAGGGACATAAGGAGGGGCAATTTTACAAAGGAAAAGTTCAGCTGTGTCGGGGGAGATAGAGGAGGAGATTGAGGGGGAACATCCAGACCGGAACCGATTTATGTTCTTCCACACAGTTGATGATGGAGTGGATGGGGATAAGGAGGAACAGAAATTGACCCATCCGGTGCGCTTTTTACGTCGAAGTAGTCTTCTGGTGGAAGCAAAGACATTCTTGTAGTGCAAAAGATTTTCGGTGGTCATATCAGCATTGTATTTCCTTTCGCACTCCTTTCTTTGCTTGATAGCCCTCGTGCACTCATTGTCCCACCAAGGAGGTGATGGTATTTTGCCACTGCTTGAGTTTTTAATTTTGAAGCAGCTGTCTGCACTCGACCCAATTGCCCCCACAAACGCATCGCAACAGTCCATCACCCGGTAGCGATCATCGTAGGTTAAGGATCTGTGGTCTAGACTGGGAAGGGTTTTAATGGAGTTTTCAAGGGTTTGGGAGAAGTTATGCCAGTCAGCACCTGATAGGATATACTTTAAGAGGGGAGGGGGAGATTTTTCTAAGTAGGTTGAACTAGGAAGGGACACTAAAATTGGATAATGATCACTACCATACGACGAATCCGTGCACTGCCAACTAGCAGCAGCTGCAATGTCGGGTGAGCAAAAGGTCAAGTCCACACAGCTTCTATTTTGTCCAGGAAGAACTCTACGAGTGGAGCAGCCATTATTGAGTATGCAGAGGTTCAAATCATCAAGGATGTCAACTAAGCCTGAACCAAAAGAGTCACAGTGTTCAGATCCCCACCTAAAGTGATGGCAGTTGAAATCGCCCATAACCAAAATTGGACCCTGTAAGTCCTGAAAAATGACTCTTAATATGGGAAGGAAACTTTGATGGGGATGAGCAATGTAGATGGAAAGAACAGACACACTACATATTTTTGCTGCCACAATGCTGATATCATCTGGGAATGGGGGTAAGGATAGGGGTGATAGGGGGATATTATTTTTAATAAGGGAGGCAGCACCTCCATAGCCATCAGACCTATCACATCTAAGAATGTTGAAGTGAGGAACATGGAAGTTGAGACTTGGCAGAAGCCAGGTCTCAGCAAGAGAAATAGCCAAAGGCTTAAATTTGTTAATAAGAAATGTGAGGTCGTGTTTCTTATGGAATACACTCCTGACATTCCATTGAAGAAATGTTAGTTGGGACGCCATTTTTAAGGTTGGTTAGTAGCTGAATTAGTAGATTAGCAGCGTTGGACGGTATTACAGAGGAGGAAAGAGTTGAATTAGCAGTTAAAAGTGAGGTTAGTAATTGGATTAATAATTCAATAGTAGAGGGTTCATGGGATGAGTTGATCAGAGCACAACCATTAGGTTGAGAAGGTTGGGGAGAGTGAGTAATTGATTGGTGAGCAACTTTGTCATAGGATTGAGAAAGTAGAGGCTGAGGCTTAGGCTGGCGAAGGATAGTTTTCCGGTAGGATTGAGTGAGCTGAGGGGATTGGGTAAGGGTGGATTGAGAAGGCTGTGGGGATTGCATGGGCTGTGTTGTTTTTAGGGCATCAGCATAACGACGAGTAGTAGGAGAAACGACTTTACTAGCTTCCATGTAGGATAGGTTCTTTTCCGCCATCATGGTCTTAATGGCCCTCTGCCTACCATACTCCGGGCACACCTTGCTGAAAGCAAAATGGCCACCGGAGCATAGGACACAAAAGGCTTCCCTCTCATTTATATTACATCCATTACCGGGATGTTCGTGTCCACACTTGCTGCACCTAGGCTTAGACCTGCAGACTGACTCCACATGACCAAACCTACAGCACTTCCTACACTGGATGGTGGGGTAAATATATTGGTTGACTGGAAGAGAATTATAACAGGCAAACACCCTTTTAGGTAAAACCTGGCCATCGAAAGTCAGGACACAGGTTTCTGTAGGTTTCCACTCAAGTATGCCTTCATTAAAAATTTTCCTGTTAATCCGCCTGACTTTAATAATTGGCCCGCAGCCCTGCGGCACAGATACATATTTAATAACATCCTCATCAACCATGTCGGTGGGGATGCCAGAAACTACGCCCATTCTAGTTATGTTGAACGTGGGGATGTTAGCAACAAACTTATTTGATGTTAATAAAGGGTTAATTAAAAACGAGTTTGCATCCTGAGGGGATGCAAACTGGACAGAAACCCTATTTCTGCCTACCTTTTTAATGCCTTCTCTGACAACATTGTGTATATTATTTTTAAAAAGGAAAAGTCCGAAAGAAACCGGGTGGAGTGTTGTGCCAGAGCCTGATTGACTTTCAATACGAGAAACATGTACAATGTAAGGGCCGTTGTCAGCAGACGTGTATCTATCCCGTCCGATCTGGGTTCTCATCTGCTTCGGAGGGTGGATGGTACTAACCTCATTGTCCACTGGGCGTTTCCGGGAGCTTGTAGCAATTGAGGTGTTATTTTCTTGTTGTGTTGCACTACAGATCACATTTGCAAACTGCTCTAAGGGATTGGAAGGAGTTGAAGGATGTTCAGGGAAAAAGGAAGTAGGGGTGAAAGGAGGGGTTACTGCGGACGAATTGTCGGGAGGGTCGGGTGGATCAGGGGGTTTATTTCGAGTCATTGTAGACTCTTAATACTTAAAAACACACAAACTACACACCTTTACCAATAGGACAGCACAAAATAACAGAAAAAAAAGGATCCAACAGTCACAAAACCACTTAAGATTATTAGAATTCTAAACACACGTGCTAACCAATCGTATGACGCGGCAAGAATCTCGTTTACATTGTCGATCATAATCGTAAACAATACAGTGACAGTCGCGGTGACAAGACATCTGTCAAAAAGTTTTTTTTTTTTTTTCTTCGTTCGTCATCCAAGTCTGAATGTTGTTTAACTATAGACAATTTAATAGTGACAATTTTTTTTTTTTTTTTTAATGTTTATATTCACTCACCTGTTTAGTTTTATATTTGTGTTTTCTTAATTATTTACAGAGATGAATGCAGTAACTTCTTTTAAGTTATTCCAGACATTTGTCACTAAAAATATTTTGTATTGTTTTGTTTCTTTTTTTTTCTAATTGACTATTTTTTGTTTTGCCTGCTGGTGGGTGGTGTGGACATATTATCTACCAACCCCGGCCTATTTATAAATGCGCTTCATATTCATTTATTTTCTATTAACTTTACTAGTTTTAGTAAATTTATATTATATTATTAAATATTTATTTAGTTTAAAGTACACTAATGATAGACGATGCAGTTGACTTATATCTGTCCGCCGATGACTTTTCAGATGACAGTTACGCGTCTCTGACGGATACTCTGGGTGACCAACTGCGGCAAGCTTTTTCTCTCAAATCTCGTTATCTCCTAAATGTTTGCCACATCAATGCACAAAGTGTCCCCAGTCACTTCAGCGATTTAACTGAAACTTTCTCAAACAATGACGTTCATGCCATCCTGATTTCTGAGACGTGGCTCAAGCCTCACCTTCCCTCCTCCTCCTATTCACTCACCGGCTTTGTTCTTATTCGCAATGACCGCTTGGACAAAAGGGGGGGTGGTGTTGCTATCTACCTTCGTAGCGATTTACCGTATAAAACACTTGCCTCGTCCTCTTCCAATATTTCCTCAAATGCTGAATATCTTTTCCTCGAGGTTTGTGTCAGAGGAGTTATCGTTATTCTTGGTGTAGTCTATTGCCCCCCTGCTGTCAACTACTTCTCCAGTCTGGAATCAGTTCTGGAATCTTTAGGGTCGGAACACTCACATCACATCATCATGGGAGATTTTAACACTGACCTCTTAGCCTTAATGTCCCCCCGTACACACAATCTCCTTCAGATCATCCAATCAACCAGCCTCCATGTCCTACCCCTTCAAGCCACACATCATAATATTCACGGTCAAGACACCTGGCTCGATTTAATGCTTACATCCTCCCCAAACCTTATCTCCCCCCATGGTCAACTACCTGCTCCTGGTTTCTCCCTTCACGACCTAATATTCCTATTGTATACCCTGAAACCTCCTAAACCACCTCCCAAAATTGTACAGCTTCGCAGTTTTCGTCATATGGATCTCGAGAAATTACATACAGATGCTGCGTATATAGACTGGTCAAGTGTGACAGCGGTTACGAACGTGGACACCAAAGTCAATATTTTTAATTACACTATTATGAAACTATTCGACGTCCACGCTCCTATGAAGTCAATAAAAATAAAACGTGCCCCGGCACCTTGGATGACCGAGGAGGTCCGTACAGCGATGAGGCGCAGGGATCAGTTCTTCCTCCGTTACAGGAAAGATCGATGCGAAGACAAATGGAATCGCTATAAGACTGCGAGGAATCAATGCAATCAGGTGATACGTAACGCTAAACGCCGACATATTCTACACAACATTGAGTCCTCTTCTCCTTCCAGTATCTGGAAGTTTCTCGGTACTTTAGGTATTGGCAGTAGGCAGCAACCCGAGTTTAAGAATATAATCAGTTTAAATGACATCAATCAGTACTTCTCATCCACAACCACGTTAGACCTTCATACCAAGTATCAAACGGTGAGCTACATAACTGGTCTCACCAGTCCCAGTACCGACTCATTCGACTTTTCTCCGGTGTCTTCTGGGGATATCAAGAAGATAATATTATCAATCAGTTCCAATGCCGTGGGGTGTGACGGCATTAGTCGCCGCATGATCACAACTATCCTGGATCAAACACTGTCTATTATTACGCACATTATTAACTTCTCACTTGACTTAGGTAGCTTTCCCTCTATTTGGCGTAAAGCTTATATTATCCCTCTTCCCAAAAAAAATAACCCGTCACTTCCTGAACATTTTCGACCTATCTCTATTCTTCCCTTTCTATTTAAAGTGCTCGAGGCCTGCACACAAGCAGCTTTCAGAATATGTACTCGGACAGAAGCTGCTCAGTCCTCTACAGTCAGGCTTCAGGCCCGGTCACAGCACTACTACTGCCCTTCTTAAGGTAACTGGCGATATTCGTAAAGGCATGGAGGACACCAAAGTTACAGTTTTAGTCCTGGTTGATTTCTCCAATGCCTTCAATACAGTCAGTTACGAAATTCTACTATCTATCCTTACGTATTTTAAAATTACCCCAGATGCACTGGAATGGTTCTCCTCTTATCTTCAAGGACGTCAGCAATGTGTTCGTGTTCAAGACTCCACTTCCAGCTGGTGTGACCTCAGCGCTGGCGTCCCTCAAGGCGGTATTCTATCTCCCCTATTATTCTCAAAAAATAAAATAATCTAAAAATATGATGCGCAGAGTGGACACAACTTCACTCCCACCAGTCGTCCTCCACGGCGCAATTATACCTTGGAGCCCTGTAGTCAAAGACCTAGGACTGCTCATCGACTCAACGCTCGATTGGAGAGCTCAAGTGACTAATGTGAGTCAAAAAGTGACAGGACATCTGCGCACACTTTATCGTTTAAAAAATTTCCTGCCTCCCAAAACAAAAATCTCACTCATGCAAACCTTAATTATTCCTTTAATCGACTATGGTGATGTGTGTTATTTCGACCTGAATGCAGACCTCCTAAATAAACTAGACCGTCTTCTCAATAACTGCATTCGATTCATATTTAATCTTCGCAAGTATGATCATGTATCTGCTTTACGTTCCCAATTAAAATGGTTACCCATCCGTCTACGTCGTAATCAGCGTGCGCTGACTTCTCTCTTTTCGTTCCTTAATTCCCCATTCTCACCTACTTATTTTGACCCCGATTTACATTTTCTTTCTTCGAATCACGACAGAAACCTCCGCTCTACGAATAATCTGCTCCTCCTATGTCCTTCCCACACCTCCGATTTCGTTCACGCCTCATTCTTTGTGCAAGCGGTGCTGCTTTGGAATGCGCTCCCACTCGAAATCAGGATGTCCACAAACCGTTACATTTTTAAAAAGAGCGTACACAATCACCTTCTTCAAATCGCGGAATAACTTATTTAAATGTACTCCTACTTAAAGTCTACTTTCCAGTGTACGATTAGTAAGTATATGTATTATGTACCTATATATTTATTTTTGTATGGATGTATGTATGTATTTAAGTATATGAATTTTGTGTTGGTTAGATAAATTTAGGTTACAACATGAACCTCGATGCACCTACCTTACTAGATCTCTACACCCCCCAAAGGTTGGCAGGTAGAGAATGCCCTTGGCATTAACCTCTCGGGTGCGGCAACACGGATCCATGTTTGTCCCGTCGGTGCGGCACACACGGATCCATGTTTTTCGCAGTTAACTTGCATTTTAATTAATTTTGGGTATTAAAGTTATTATAATGAAGTCTAGAAAGGTTTGTTATGCATTCGCTTTATACGAACAACATTTTAAAACATTCGTTTGTCAAGTGCGCTTCAAGAGCCGTAAAAAAAACGAGTTCCAATTTCAAAGTTGACGATGACGCAACGCGATCTGTCAAGTGCCTCTTAAAATTGATTTTTTGCCGATAAGGTGGTTTTGAAGGTAGTTTGTTGTTATATTTTACTTATTATACTTATTTTAGGAACCACTATCAATACGAATTGAGGCATAAATCAAGCGTAATTTTGAATAGTGTTACTCAAAAAGTTACCGAGTCTATTACCTATTGAAAAGGGCTTACTCATTTGAAGGTTTTTACGCATTTATTCTTGTTTTTATTGATAAAATGATATAATTGCGATGAGAATCTTATATAGAATATAGAATAGCAACAAAAATGTGTTAGAAAAGCTAAATATTTAAATAAACACTTATTTTTTGCCTGACGAGCGAAATTAGACGCACACATACACAGGGCTCCCCAGCCATTACTGTTCTACATCATCATCAGCCTATCGCAGTCCACTGCTGGACATAGGCCTCTCCAATAGTACGCCACTTAAAATTGTATATCGCCGTTGATTCGTGTGTGCACGCAGCCTAGCGGGAAGTCCCGGAACTATTAACACCCACACATACACAGTAGTGACGGACAATGAACAAGACGTAAACTGATCTTTGTTTATGTTTTACTAAATTATTTTGTATCGACCATAGACTTTGTGTGTCACATAATGGAACGATCAGTTTGTTCTCTTTAGCATTCAGTCATTTTCATAGAGTTTAGAGAATTCTCAGAACTTAAAAATAATAAATGAAAACTGGTCTAGCAAACGAGTCCTTTTTTAAATAACTTGATAAATAGGTTGTTTTTTTTATGTATTGTTCCTGTCTTTTGCACTAGTTAACTAAAAAAATAAATTATTTAACTAAAACACACTATTTCTTCATATAAATACTACGTAATTTGGTGTTCGGCGCAAATAATAGTTTGATTGTAAAGTGACAAAATGGCGAATATCTCGACAGCGAAATGTGATTTTTACAAATATGTTTCTCAATGAATTTTTACTGCAGTTATAGTGTTTTTTATATCAGTAGATAGCTTAGTTATCGAACTTTATGAGGATAATAAGTAAAATGAATAATAAACCACATAAAATATTAAAATCATGTTTATTAACACAATAGGTGCGTAAATTAATACTTGGCTCAATTGTGAGTAAATAATAAAGCGATAACATTAGTTTAGTAATAAAATATGGCATAACCATGTACGCTTGTTATCCATCTTTTGAAAAATAATCACTTTTATAACCACCGAGCATTGTTTTTGAAAAGATTTGATCATTTTCGTACACCATGCACCGTGTTGCAAAATTTTGCAATTTCGCCGCACGGTGCATGGAACCGGAAGTACCCGTTCGCGCATCCGAAAGATTAAGTCCGCCGATGTACATTGCATGAAGTTATAAATAAAAATAAAATAAAAATAAAAAAAAAATAAAAAAATGTTTTTTGTTTTATTTTATATTTTTTTTTTTGAAGGATTGTATATAACTACTCTCAATAATGATAAAACATTTTATCATGGCCGAAAAACGTCAACGTCCACCATCGATTTACAAGCAGAATTTAAACGATTGTCTCTGAATAAAGTAGAGACTATAAATGAACAATTGTTTCAGTTTATAAATAACAGGAAAAAAACTCAAACGTAACTACTAAATGTGACGCTTAACGGATAAATGTGACGCGAAATTTTTTGACAACCCCGATAAAGAAGTTTCACTTCAAAAAACTCAAGTAGTCAAAAATCTCTGATGGTATTTTTCACCTGCCAGATGTTCTTTTCGAAAGTTCGAAAGTTTCCTGTAGTAGGTGCGGGTGGAAAGCATCATACAAAGCTTTAAGTATTAAACAACTACTTGGTGTCCTAACCACTGTTCATTATACAATAGAAAGACAAAAATAAAACAATATTCCAAAAAAATATAAGATGTACCAAACATTTATTATCAACCACAATAAAGACTTACATAAAATGTAACGTAACAAAATCAACAATATTCTCCAAATTTTTATTTACTGTGATTCACGACATCGGAAATCAACTTAAAGTCACTACTAATAAGGTAAAGACCATTAGAGATCATGTACGCGTATCTTAGTTACATTTGGAATGAAATATTAATCGAGCCTTTAGGCATATAATATAACACTATGTTGACTTAAATCTAAAGACTTAACATTTAAAACTAGCCTATTACAATCACTATTTGTCACATTCGCCCAAACACAAAATACGTTACTTCGGTGGTATAAGACTAGTTCAAAACACTAGGCAAGTATAAAAAAAAAGGAACTGATTCGAATGAAAAAAAAAGCTGCTTATACAAATGAGGTAATATGAACAAATACAAATCATCGTAAGTGTTGAATAATAAAAAAATGAAGGTGAAATAACACTTAAGCACACTCTTAAATTAAGTCAGTAATTTAAATTTAATTAAATGTGTGCGTAAATGAGTTTAGATAATATCAGAACTTACTTAAATTTTTATTTCACCTTTCCATCCTGTCGGATAAATTTAAGTTTAATCCGTATAACAGGCATTTTAAAGCAAATATAAATTCTTTTAGAGATTACAAAAATACAAAGTATCTAGAGATTATAAAAATTCTAAGTATTTAGAGATTACAAAAAATACAAAGTATCTGACAATGTGTAATGTGGGCTGTTATGAAGACTGTTGCCCGCCAAAAATGCAAGCTTGTGTGCGTACTGGCAAACAGATGGTACACGGACTTGCGACGAACAGTTGAAATATAAATGTGTCAATTTATATGTTAGCCATTGTAACTGAAACAAATATACACATAGAAATTATTATCTTAGTTTTTGTATTCCACTTGTCCAAAAATTAGATCAATACACATAATTTTTAAGCATCTAGTTTGTACTACTATATATATATGATATTTTATCAAATATTTTCGTGATTAGGACGACACAGTCAGTCAAACAAAATTGAGTTTCTCTGTAAATAAAGATTTATTGTTTTTTAATAGGTACATGAAATAAAAGTGTGGGTGTAATTACTTAGTACGTTAGTTACATACCTGTAAATAAAGAAACGACATTTAATGTTAATATTAACAATGCCTGTTCCCTAATCACAATTAGAATATTCTAACAATTGAAATAATATTATAAAGGACTGCTTTCTCTTAACAAATTACGAGATGACCACGTGGTATATTTTCCATAGCTTACAAACGTCATCTGTCAATTCTCTAGGCTATATATTCAATGACGTTTGATGCGCGGGAAAGACTCGACTAAAGAAAATAATATTTTTTTCTTTACATATATATTTACTAGCGACCCGCCCCGGCTTCGCACGGGTGCAATGCTGATAATAAATACACGTTGTATATAAAACATAGCTGACCCACGCAACCTCGTTTGCGTCTTATATAGCCCGTAACGGGCTGTATAAGACGCAAACGAGGTTGAAACGGGAAAATTTTCGCAAAATAAGTAACTTTTCTGGTTGATTTTTACACCTTGTGTCCGAAAAACCCAAATATCTTACGGAACCCTATTTTTTTCCAAAATAAAATATAGCCTATGTTACTCGTGGATAATGTAGCTTTCGAATGGTGAAAGAATTTTTAAAATCGGTCCAGTAGTTTTTGAGCCTATTCATTACAAACATACAAAAATAGGTACAAATCTTTCCTCTTTATAATATTAGTAAAGATTTACCAAATAAAATTGGGGAATGAAAAGATATCGTTTTCTAGGTTACTATTATTATTAACGAATGATATTTACCCTGTCTGGAGCCAGATTAGTGGTGTCTTCTATAATGTTGTATGCCGTGGGTGAAATAGTGCCTTCGCGTACATTTTGAGAAACTAAGTAAAAATCATACCTGTAAAAAGAATTATTACACGTGCTTACTATAAAATCATTGCCTAGTAAATTAATATATATTTAAGTATTTCTAGAAATATAAGAAATCTATACAATTGTATTTTTCACAAGAATATGAGTGATTTGCCTATGCCCAAGTTAAATTTTTAAGTTCGAAAAAAGTTCGTTTGGAAAACATTAGTGATAAAATCATCAATCATCTTGTTGTAAAATAATAATAATAAATATTCCGGACATCTAACACACAACGTCATCTAGTCCCAAGATAAGCAGAGCTTGCGTTATGGGTACTAGACAACTGATATAAATACCTAGATACTTTTTTTTTTTAAATACATAAATATCATAGATAGAAAACACCCAAACTCCGAAACAAATATTTGCAGATCATACAAACATTTGGTCCGTCCCGGGAATCGAACCCGAGACCTCAAGCTTAGCAGTAGCATACGCTACCACTACGGCCACCGAGGCAGTCTAAATAAATAAAATCCCAACTATATAATTGATAACTTTTGAAACAGACCGCTCAGGTAGTGTTACGACGTCGTCGATGACGGTGCCGGGGCGCGGGTTTTCTCCTCCCCGTCCTCCTCTATCCAGGAATATGCGAGTGTTGATTCGCTTAGAGACTATAATAAATGCCATTTTGTACTCCGCACCGCCATAAATCTCTGTTAACTTTTTCTTGATTTCAGCGACCTAAAAAATTAAACAAAAGTTATAAAATTGCCTATAAAAAAGCTATAGCTATAAATATATATAGTAATGTTTCTTGTTTGTTACCTCGTGACTGTGAACATAGGGGATCTGGCCATCACCGACGCCATCACGGTAAATGATTATACGACCAGGGAGAGCACCTGAATAAAACAAATAACACTACATTATAAAATTTTAAATATCTCTTATCAATACACACAAACAACCATTTTAAACAAACATTTACAAAAATTAAGTTTGTGAGTACGTAAATATGTTTGTTGCTCTTTCACGCAAAAACTACTGAATGGATTTTGATGAAACTTTACAATAATATAGCTCATACATCACAATAACACATAGGCTACGATTCATAGATACTATCTTCGCTTGGCGGCGTTGCCCGCGGTTATTATCGTACGGCGGATAGCACCGTGGGGTTCTGATGAACCCCACGGTGCTATCCGCCGTACGCATCTTTATTATCACACTTGCTGATGCAAGTGTGATAATAAAGATGCCACGAATATTTTGGGACCGTTCGGTATTCGGCTATCAATCTGCCCACTTTTGTTCACTACCAGTTTTTTTCCCGCGGCTCCGCTCACTTATTTGTTGGTTAATGCAGTAATGAGTAGCTTAGGTATATCAAATTTCATTGAAATTGGTGTAGCGATTTAGCTGTGAAAGCGAAACAGTTACTTTTGAATTTATAATATTGCTGATTATTCGACTTGAATAGCAAACTCCGATACTCATTGATATAATAATTCCAACAATCCCTTCTCATATTATTACGAAAGTTTCGGTGCGTTTGTTACATTTTCAGGCCTTCACAATCACTTAACCGGTTTAAAATTTGATTAAGACATAAACCAGGCCTTGGGAAAGAAGTTCGTCATTGTCTAAAGGCCATGTAACATCGGACGAGCGAATATGCTCATTCTATTAAATGTTTCAGTGTAAAAAGACATAATAGACCATTCTTTCGTTGTTCTGTCTGCGTTCTAAAAGGATTTTATAGAATATTCTAAGAAAGCTCGCTCGCTTGATGTAAACGGCATTAGGGCACGCGAACAGTTGCATCTTCGTGAGAATTTTAGTTCTTGGTTATTGCCATTTTGGTGTGAACGATGAAAACGTTTTCGTTTGCACTGAAAGATTAAAAGAAAGAACGACCTTGTTCCCGCTCTAGCTCTTAGTTCATTAGTCTAAACCCACCCGAAGATGAAACCTAATTTTTTTTTTATTGAATTGTGGGCAAACGAGCAGACGTATCACCTGATGGTAAGCGATTACCGCCGCCCATGGACACCCGCAACACCAAAGGCGTCACAAGTGCGTTGCCGACCTTTGGGGAAAGGGGGGAGGGGTTGGGGTATAGGCTTCCGGTATCCTCACTCACTCGGTAAAACACAGCGCAAACGCTATTTCACACCGGTTTTCTTTAAGGCCGTGGTATCACTCCGGTCGAGCCCCGACCCATTCATGCCGAAGCATAGCTCTCCCACGGTTATTATTTACAAAGAATTGTTAATTACTATTCATGGCATATCTACACTACAATCAGTATTTGAAAATACATGAAATTACTGAATAAAGATATTACCGTTCTTTTCCCGGTACTTCCTTAGCGCAGAACATATATTAAAGCTCATACTAGAGCTGAGTTCTTCTCCAGAAGTGTGGGCATTCACGATTGAGTAGTACTCAGTCATGTGTCGATCCATAGTGGCAACAAATGCCCCATGACTCTTTTCTTTGGAGCGAGTGTCATGGCATACATCATAACCGATTACCATCAAACTTGTCAGTGGGATATCTACCCTCCAGGGACTGCCACCAAGCTGTAAAAAAAAACAATATATTATGTATCTGATAATTTATTATATGTTAGGTAAGTAAGTTTTCTTTTACAGTATTTATTTCTGAAATTCTTAACACTTAAACATTATATTGAATTACCAAGTCTCTGTATTAGTATAATTCTTGCGTTTTTTTATTTTCGTAGAATTAGGCATAGAATAGAGCATAGTACTATTATTAATCTATACAAATAAATAAAATTGGAGTGTCTGTTTGTAATATTAAAATAACCGCTTTCTACTACATGCATGTATATATTTAATATTTTTGTCTGTCTGTCTGTTTGTTCCGGCTAATCTCTGGAACGGCTGGACCGATTTGGACGGGACTTTCACTGGTAGATAGCTGATGGTACAAGGAGTAACTTAGGCTTACATTTTTTAGACTAGCTTCGCCCCGCGGCGTTACCCATGATAAGACAATAACCGCGGGTAACACCGCAGGGTTCAGCTAGTTATTATAATAAAATAGTTACATAGATACTCACTTTGCAGTTAATCTGAATGGCAATTTTTGTTGCTATCGACATAGCAGATTTAATAGTCATACTTCTGGAACATACGACCTGCGTCGGGACAGCGCGATCAACTGTGCACTTTTTCTTTATAGCTTCGTATCTATAAAAAATATTTATATAAAAATCACTGTGTAATTTGTAACAATTGTTATAATATTATTTTCGAGCTTTCCTGTAGACACGGAATATGTCAGAATTACTGGTAAAACCGGTGATTATTCACAGATATTTTGGTTAATTGCTTGGATGTAATATGAAATAGTAGTCAAAGACGAAAAGTATAGTATTTACCTGTCCGAGAAATTTCTTGCTAAAACACATAAAATCATAGCTGGATTTTTTCTTGCTATGACTTGTTCGCACATGCTTGCATATTCCATTGGGCTGTCGTGGCGAATTGTAACTGAAACAATAAAAAGCCTTATAAAGTATAACCCATTGGTATAAAATTCACTGGTCTATTTAACAGTAATTAACGAAAACAGGAATTTTGTCTCGGTTTAGTGATAAAACATGTACTTACCTATTTCTGGTTTAGGCATGCGGAATCCTACACCTATCCCAGTTTTCATTATCAACTCCATAAAGTTTTCAGCGTCGCGACGCTGCCGTTCTGGTGTAATGACCACCCATGATGGTAGAGTAGCCAACGCTAACAGTTGTTTTGACCTAATATATCGATAAAAAACAAATTGTAAGGAATAAATTTACAAAAAATAAGAGATTTTTTAAAATTATTACTAATTAAACTAAACTAATTCATTATCCACGTCAAAAGTGACTGTCGATTATGTCTTGCGATTTAGGTTATATCAAGTTCTCCTCGCCCATGATCAAATTACTTAAATGTAGTTGAAGCCAAAATTAATCTTTATCATGAAATTATTGTTAAAATATATTCATTAAATGTGTGATACTGTCTGTACCATTTATAATTGTACCACATTATTTTATAATTTTAATAACAAAATAATCGTTATTATCATAAACACGTGAGTAAGATATATGGTCCTCCCATGGACTCTATTGTAAATATGTACGTATAAGTCAGGAGTACTAGAATACAATATAATAAGACAATAAGAATAGAAACCAGAAAATACGTTAGTAATTCTTTATAAGATAAACAACTTTTCGAACGTGGCATCCCAACTTACTTGTAATTGTCTCTTGTTAATGTACTTACATAAATATATATAAAAAGTTCAAAATCCAATAATCAGTATTATATATTACTACATACAGTAAGTCTTGTAAGTAACTTAAGTAAAATATAAATGATTTTTTTTGGGACATCTAAACACACAACGCCATCTTAGTCCCAAGCTAAGCAGAGCCTGTGTTATTGGTGACAACTGATATAAATACATATATACTATTTTGTAGTACATACATATTATACATAGAAAACACCCCTCCAAAACCAATATTTGCAGATTATACAATCATTTGGTCTGACCCGTGAATCGAGCCCGAGACCTCAGTCAATAAATAGACAATAAACTGCTTCTTATAAGTTTCCTAAAACCAGATCATATAACCTAAAAGATACAGTGCTTACTGATACAGGACCATGTGTGATTTCTGATGTCCCATGGTTCATCACTATTGGGATCATAGAAAGGGCGTTTCAAAAGAAGCGCTTTGTGCCAGACCCGATCGAAGGCCTTTGCAATGTCCAAACTAAGTGCCAAGGCCTTCCCCTTAGTTTCAAGTTTCAATCGCCTGTGCCCAGCAGCAATGTGTCACGCATACTAGACGATCACCAGCTGATCAACCTTTACGAAAGCCGTACTGCTGGTCACTAACTAAATGATGACCTTCTAGATACCGCAGCAGTTGACAGTTGATAATGGACTCCATTATTTTCAAGAATAGATCAGTCTGCAGTTGGACAGATTAGAGCGATGGCCTTTGCTTGTGATCGGGTCAACCAATGCTGCCTTTCATGATGACGAGACTACGCCAGAAGAGTAGGGGAGCCGAAAAAGACGCGTTAAGACCGGTGCCAACTCAAGAGCGCACATCTTCCAACACTATAGGAAGGATTTCTAGAGAGTCTATTTCATTTTTCAGAAATAAAGGCTTTAAAACATATTACTGCATTTATTGAAACCCAAATATTATCTATTATCTTCCTGGATGAAACCATATACAAGTGAAGTGGTGATTCCAACAATTTATGAGAGAGTGAAAAAAATTATCAAAGATGAAATCTCAATAAATTCTGATTTAAAATAATTGTTGACTATAAGACTATAGGTTAAAAAAATATTGAGACTTGAGTTTTCAAAAATAAATATTGATTTGGAGTTAAATTGCTTTATTTTATTAGCTTTGTTTAACACATTCTTCATAGAATTTCTTTGACTTGTAACGTAAATGTTACATAAGACGTTTTGTTTATTATTTCTATACAGTGTCGCGTAGGCAAGAAAATATAAAAAATACTCGAACCGAATAATTCGGCCGAATACAAATAGTTAAAAAGAATCCGAATACGCTGAAAACTGAATATCAAACGAATATTCGCATCTCTATAGTCTGGCCACTGAGAGAATGTGTTCCTGACAGGTCGTGATCCAATGGGCGATGTAACTTTGAACTGGTGTACAATTTATGGCAAAATTTTAAATATCTTTTATTAACCTTAATAATGAGTAATAACATTAAAAATTGAATAATCATGCCAATGTACAATAAACCTTTTATTTTGGGCTAAAGTTATTAACAATTAATCAATTAATTAATTTAAGAACAATAATTTTTAAAAGTCTAACGACGTCAAACTGCGCTGTTTCAAGGTTATGTCAATAGTTTGTTTTTGTAGTGATGGGACAAAATAATACTGAATTGTAACTGAGTATTTTTGGAATATATCGAATATATCGTAATATATTCTGTCGGTCGATATATTGTTAAATAAAACGTTCTAATTTTATAATAATATATAATTTTATTTATTTATCTTTATTGAATACACAAAAAAACAGTAGAACAAGATGAGTTACAAAGTATGTAAGGATGTTGTACAGTCGAATGTTGTCACCATTTCAGGGAAATGTGCGGAAATGCTTTGGGAATTTATACGAACGACATTAAAGTTCCTGGGGATATCGGAGAAATTATTCGAGAGTGTGTATAATGTACTTAATACATACGAGTTAAGTTTAATATAGTTTATAATACGATATAGGTACGATCAAACCAAACTTATGAAAATAATTGTCGTGATATCAGTCAGCTGAATTAAAAATAAATAAAAAACTATTTTTATCCCTTTATATTTCTGGTAAAAAGAATTACTTTTCTAAGAGAAGCAAAAAAAAATTGATAATTGGGACAATGTCGTTTTCATTGACGAGACATGGCTGAACACCAATCACGAGCTTTCTCGTTCTTGGACAGACGACACTCAAGGGTCGACGTCGAAAATGCCAATCGGTAAAGGAGCACGTCTCATAATATGCCACGCTGGTTGTGCGAAGTATGGTTTTGTGAAACATGTTTTATTAGCATTTGAGTCAAAAACTACCACTGACTACCACGAAGAAATGAATGCGGCTGTATTCAAGGAGTGGTTCCAGGATGTGTTGCTACCTGGCCTTCCAGAGCCTTCAGTTATAATAATGGATAACGCCCCTTATCATTCGGTGCAAATAAATAAAGCACCTACTCAAGCTAATAGAAAAGTGGAATTGGTGGCTTGGCTGCAAAGAAGTGGCATTGACGCAAATATGTCAATGCTAAAAGCTGAGCTGATGAAATTAGTCAACGACCATAAGCTATCAAATATTCGATACGAAATAGATGAGCTGGCTCTGGAGTACGGTCATCGCGTTCTCCGAATTCCTCCATATCACTGCCAGTACAATGCCATAGAGCTAATCTGGGCTCAAATTAAAGGTTATGCAGCCCGCCATAATACTTCTCCACCATATGGCATAAAAAAGATGAAGACGCTTTTAAAAGAAGCATGCGAAAAAGTCACAAGAGATGACTGGATGAAGGTGGTTGAAAAAACTAAAAAAATGATATTTGATGACTTTGACCGCGATATTCGTATAGACCAGGGTTACCCAAACTTATTTTGCCTACTGCCCACTTTGAGAATAAATTATTTTTTAGCGCCCCCATTTTTTCACCTAATTAAAAATCACTATAACTTCAAATTTAATTAATCAATTATTGTGAGCTATATTAGCGGAGATTAAACATTAATTCTAAACGAGACTTTTACTATAACTCGCAAGAGTTAACTTGAAACCTGAGCGCAGTAGGTAATACACAACGGCTCTCAGGTCTCAAGTTAACTCTTACACCTGCAAATGAGAATGATTATTGATTGAGAGCTCATGCAGTCGGTGTCTACATGTTGGTGAAGATGACAGCGAGTCCTCATGCGAATCGGAGTCGGATTAAATTTTGATTTGACATTATTGAAATCTTAAAACTATGTATTTCATAATATATATTATTCTATAAATACAGTATTTTTATTTTCTTTCCCTTGGTTTCATTCAGAAATTACGATTAAATTTAATTCATCCATCAACAATTTTGTTAATATTGTGTTTGAAATATAAAATATATCTAAATTGAATAATTATGCATAATGAATGCTATAAATACTGTTACCAAATATTATTAATGATATTCATGGCACATCACTACTCATGACCAATTTACAAGTGTCAGAAACGCATTCTCTGAGTGGCCGGACTATAGTAGATATTACTCACCGCATTTCTCTTGTCCATCCCTCAGTAGTATCACCCGCAGGATACTTTGCGTTCTGTCCTTGAAAAATTGATTCGGCTGGCAATTGACGCCCTTTGAATCTGACTAATTGCTTAGAGAGTTTTAAGGACCATTTCGCCATTTCCTGAAATATTTGAAGGTGTGTATTTGTAATTTAAATTTTGATTCGTGCTTTAATGTCAATAAAAAGTGTCATGTTTCGTAGCCGTACAGCACATCTACTGAGACCACTTATAGTAGACCAGACTAGTACACATGGTAAGTGATTGATATAAATACACCATTGTTTTGATACAAAGATTCATACTTATAAATGCGAAAGTAGATTAGTATACCTGGACAACTTCAGTATTTTCAGTGAAGCGGTGGTTAAAGTTCATCAATTTTTGAATACGCTTGTCAGGGCCTATCTTAGTGTGTGTGTCAAGGGCGCGCATCAGTTTGAAGTTAGCGCGCATGTCGTCTGATAGGCCAGTCATGCGACACAGTTCCGGCACCAAATACACCAACTCAGGCATTCCAGCGCGAATATCACGAGGTTTCGATCGCGATATAAGTAACGGTTGATTTTCATCTACAATACGAATGTCATATTTCTGCAATATACCCAAGTTATATTATTATTATTGTAAATAAATATAATATATCACAACAGAAATTAATGTATTACTGTACCTCAATGTAATAATCCATATACGAAATAGTTTTATCTCTCATCTTAAATGTGGAGCGTGGTGTTTCATTCCAAGCTACATCATCAACACGGTAAGTCCTTTTGTTATAGTCTGTCATTACTATTTTCCCTAGGAATATAAAAAAAAACATCTCTTTAATTCTTTACACTTTCATTTGTTTCATAATTATCATTCTTGTTCAGTACTGAAGCCAAACTTACCAACTATATCCTCCATGAAAATTTTCTTGTGGTTGGTGCCTTTATTGTGTACATAATTCTTTTGCATCTGTAAAACAGTGTCTAGACGCAAGACCTGAAACAAATATTTGTTTAAATACTTAAGTAATTCAGTCTTTAGAATAACACAATTTTAAAATATTTTTTATTACCTTGTGAGTGATCTCAGTAACCATCAGCAGACGATCTTCATATTGATTGATAGTGGTCTTGTAGCCTGGCCATATTTGTAGTTCAAATTCTTGCACATCAATCTGAAATTATTTATTTTGTTAACTTACAATATTATAATTTTATATTTTATATACCTATTATTTTGTACTCACTTTTGCATCTGGATCAAAATAATCACGACCCATTAGTTGTAATTTCAGTATACCAAAACATTTCCTTATTATGATATTGAAAATTTGAATATAGTGATAGTCTCCAGGACTAACGTCACATGTAAGCTGCAAGGAAACAAAGAAATATATTATATATAACTATTAGTAAAACACACAGAGCACACATAAGCGAAATGCCGGTTTCCAGAAATGTTACAGATTTAATAACAATATACAATGAGATAGTTTTATAGTGGAGTGTTATATTGTTATACCAGCAATCTTATTAATCATAAATGTTATATAATTCATTTTAAGTTGCTGAATAATTTAAGAATACATTTTACCTTTATCATAATTTGCATACGAGCCCCATCAGATTTGCGATCTGAATACAACTCCATAGGATTAGGGTGCAACCTTTTGGTAGTGTAGAGCACCATTCCATCGAAAAGATATCTGTAATAATTAATAATATTTAATCATATGTATACCACACTATTTTTATATTCTCCAGCAAATGCATTATTTATAAAATGGTTTAAAAAATACAACAGACATGGCAGCTGTTTTCAACAAAATTCCCTATCGATTGGAATACAATTTTTTACGCGGAGCGGTGGCTATCACACATACATTGTTTGTTTGTTTTACCGGGCCATTTCCGAACTTTGTTTCTTGATTGGGTCGTTTTCAGACCAGCATAACCAACTAGGCGATATCAAATACATACGTCTGTAGCAAATGTTATGTTATGAGTATGACAACAGTCTCTACAGAACTTTGATATCTCCTAGTGGGGTTATCACACCTGCATAACCCAACTAGGCGATATCAAATTTCTGTAGAAACTGTTGTCATACATAACAGATGTATGTATGGCATCCGGAAACGATGATAATAATCAACGATTGACCAATGCAAATAAAAACATTGGGCGAAAAATATAAGTATAGCAAAAACAAAACTTGCCGAAAAGTAACAAAATATACATCGTGGGACGGTCACATCGTTATCAGGTCTGTCGCCTCAGCAATCTTGAAGGTAGGGACTTCTCCACCTTATTTATTTTTATTTATTAACACTTCCTGCATTAAATTTGCACGAGGCGGACTTAATGCCGAATGGCGGAGTCCGCCTCGTGCAATCTTATGGCTCCGTATAGACAACGACGACCATCCATCCACGCGTCTAGGCGTGCCTCTACAGGTCCCATAGTGGTGATGCCGAAACTGACCGACTAATTGAGCACATCCAGGTTGCTACAGACGTGCAGATCCCTTCCGCAGAGATCATCGTACATGGCGATTTTAACGCCCACCATGCCGGCTGTCTCAGTTCCAGTAAAACGGATCATGCGGGGAGATCTGTTCACGACTTCGCCCTGGCATATGGCCAGACCCAATTGGTTAACACGCCCACGGGATTCCCACATGTGGAGGTCCAGAATTCTACAGTTTGCTTAGTGACCA
Organism: Spilarctia lutea; assembly: GCA_916048165.1. NCBI lineage: Eukaryota > Metazoa > Arthropoda > Insecta > Lepidoptera > Erebidae > Spilarctia > Spilarctia lutea. The sequence continues at coordinate 214,427 of CAJZHC010000004.1, forward strand.
GCAGTACTGTTTTCGTAAAGGTCGATCAGCTAGTGATCTTCTAGTATACCTGACACATCGTTTGGCAGAGCCTGCTTCTGCTAGGGTGACAGATGTACTGACAATACTAAAGCCTACATAATTAAAACAAACCAATTAATTATTATTGCACACCTTTGAGGTGAATTATGTTGTATAATAATTACCTATTTTATTTGTAAGACCACTTTTTCATGTTTTACCATGTCGAACTTTAATTTAATAATAATTCTTTTATTTTGCTGTAATAAGCTAAATGAATTCTACCTGACTAGAATAAATGAAAATAATTATTCATTAATTACAGTTACAAAATTTTATCTTAAATTTTTTGCCACGTAGAGCCACACCAAACATTGGGTTCCGTAATATAAGCGTTTTGTTATTTCATATTAAAAACTATTTTACGTTAACGGTTTCAGCGGCCCATAACGCCGAATTTGTTTGTCAAATATTACGGATAGGTAAGCCTACTTAGCTGTGAGAATAATCCTTTCTCATGTTTGTTATATTTGCTCTACTAATGTAATTTTTTTTTTAATTTCAAAATTCTGCCATTTGGTAGCAATTGGAGTGAAGAGGGGGATGAATGGGAGGAATACTTTATTAATTAAAAACAGCGCTTTAAGGATTAATATATCACAAACAGATACCAGATGAACACTGTCTTCACAGACCTTTCCGATGACACCCTATATGGAGTAATTTTAAAAGACGAAACAACTCTTATAGAGGACGGAACTAAAATCTTACTGAAAAACTCACCCTCCTAGTACATTGGCATGTACACGCATGAGAGCCTTCCGCACTGATGTATTGTCTTCATCAGGAGAAAAGTCCACATGATATTGAAAAAGCCTCCATTGTGGAGTTGTCTCCACTGTGAAGTAGTTAGCTGTTAAATCGACAGCTGTCCCGGTGGTACCTGAATAAATAATAAATAAATATTTCGGACATCAACACACAACGCCATTTAGTCCCCCAAGCTAAGCAGAGCTTGTGTTATGGGTACTAGACAACTGATATGAATACATATATATACTTTTTTTTGTAAATACCATATTATACATAGAAAACACCCAAACTCCGAAACAAATGTTTGTAAATTACACAAACATTTGGTCCGACCCAGGATTTGAACCCCGAGACCTCAAGGCCGTCAGTCACATTCCTACTCTATTTAGATGATTTCGTAGTTTTCCATAATATATAATAGTGATGTAGCGAATGTTGCATTCACATATTTTTACCATTCATATTAGCAAGAAACAAAGCGAATGCTTGGTGAATATATTTGATAATCAAAAAAGAAAGGTATAGTGACTGAACGGTTATTTTTGTTGCTATACATACTGAAGAACAATTAGAAGAATTCATCTTGCCGTTTTGCATTTTGTCATTTCTTCAATTCGTCGTATTCACATTACGTTTGGCTTTTAAGTGATTTCACATAGCACTATAGTCGTTCCAATCGTTTTATTTAACTTTTGACAGATCACGCACAAAGTTTTGTAATAATTTTTGAAACAATGTACTACAGGGAATACTGTTCTTCATGGACGGGCTCCGCCCACTTAGAGATGTGTCATTGGTAATTAATGACCACAGATTATAAAAACGGTTTTGAAATAAATCGATTATCGATTATATTAATAAAACATACAATATTATAAATTATTATTATTTTATTGACTTATTTTTTTTACATTTTGACAGTAACGTAGGGAGGAACGATACGCTCAAATCAACCAAACGTGAGAATTCACAAATAAACCAATACGGAGGAATATAAGTACTCAAATCGACGTATGAAAATGTGGATTAACACTGACAACGAAATGTCGTCGCGCTTCGGCTCCGCATCCGGTGTTGCCGTTTAATAATCGATAAAAGTACGAAATTATCTATAAAATAATGAGTGTGTTAAATCGATGAAAACTTCTTTATGCATAAAATCGATCGATAAAAGAAATCAAATCGGTAACGGGTCAGGGTATCACTATTTGATTAAGTATTAGAGCTGTCAAAAGTTAAATAAACGATTGGAAAGATTATAGTGGTCTAATTACGTGAGTATTGCTGGTCTCACAATTTACTAACAAATCTCTCCGAATACCTCGATGTGACAAAATTTCGTTCATTAAGGCGGTTATGCTAGCAGTACAGCGAGACTGCTCTACGTCTCGTCGAAACATTTGCAAGGCGAGGAGCAGCGAGTAGAACTGTGTACACTCTCGACTCGACTCGCCATACTTTCTTCAGTCAATGGAGATAGTTGTAGACGATGCTGCTATTATTTTATGGTGACAATGCATGGGATTTCATAATACAGGCTCATTTTGGTAATGTTCCAAAAACAGCAGAACAAATTAATTGCTCTAATATTACAATAATTATACGACAGTTAATCACACTGGCTGTTTTTGATTCGTGGTCATAAAACCGAATCGAATGGCTCGAGTTGGACCGAGCGCTATTAGTGTACTGTTAGCATCAAAGCTTGTACTAGATTGACTATGATTGGTTTAAAGCAAATTCGTAAAATACCCAAGCCACGAAAAAGGTAGTAGAGCCACACGAACGGACCGACATGACCGGAGCGGTACTACCCACGCACGTGCTGTCGTGTTTCGTTGGTGAATGCGAGACCGACATGGTGTGGGTCATACTGCGTTGTTGCATTGTCCGCATAGGCAATGAGTACGGTGATCAGCACTCTTGGATTCTGCTTATGCTTTCCATCAGACAGAGTAGAGTCATTTCGGCAGGGCCATATGTAAATAAATAAATCAAGAATATTATTAATTTGAATTAACTATACCTTTTTTCGTTTGAGTTGTGCTTGGACGAGTGCGCAGTATAGTCATTCGTTCAGGAAACACTCTGCCGCCGCCACGACTTGAGCCCCGACTACTTACTGAACCTAAGTCTCCACTAGCCCCTGGTTGAGATGGTTGCCCTGTAATAATATATATGTTCTGATTTAAATAGCGTTTATCATTAATAATAAAGAAACTAGGTGAAGGTGCAATGAATGCATTTTTAATTGTACCCATGTGTACTTTAATGTACGAGTATGTATTGTAAATGTACTATTTAAACTGTTAAAACGAGACGAAATGACGTATGTAGGTAAAATGTGTTAGCTCATCCATGGCCCATATTATTGAAAAACAGATTCCCAACAAAGAAAAATAATTTTGTTTTGCAACTGGTTTCCAAAGTTGTTGAAGACAGTAGCTCATCAAATTCTATAATAATATTTATGTTATATGTATCCTGCCACATTTCAATTGTGTTTGCAAAGCTATAAGTATATACAAATAGGTAAATAATCTTTGAAAACTGTTGTATTTGGAGCTAATGTTTCGAAAGCTGCCTGGCTATTAAGTTGAGGAATTTTTGTTCTACTTATTTTTATCGAATATTTGAAGGTAAGAAAATTTTAAAGACATTATTTTATTTAAAGTGCAATATGTATTAATGAAAATATCGTACATTATACGTACGTATATTAAATTTACATGCAGGTCTATCCAGTAAACCAGTAAAAGTAATGTGTGTAAACATCACAAATAGTATTTTTAGTAGTATGAGTATATCCAGATCTAAATACAAACTAAAATGGTTGACATCTTTTGATTAAAGTTATCCTTACATCTGCATGGATGGTGTTAGTGGTTTAAGCACTCACTGCACCACTTTCTATTGTGCACAATGATGTGGATTGACAACACTCAAGTGTGATCCACAGCTTTGATTATTTTTCTTGAGACCGAGTGTTCTTTGTGTCCGTTACATGTATGTTTGTAAAGTCCCCATAACATTCGAATATTCAGGTTGGGGCAGTTATCTTAAGAAAAAAAACATATTCTTACCAATATCAATTTTTTGCATACGTTGTTGAATATCTACATCCCCAGGGTGGTGCTTATGGACCGAGGGGGTAGAACGATGTGAAGCACGACCAGCTTGAACAGTTAGAGCTGGTACTCCTGCTCTCACAGGAGGGGTCACAGTGGGAGGGCCCCATGCAGATGGTGGTTGTGGTCGTGGTCCTGGAGGCCCTGGTTGAAGTTGTGGAGGCCCTGATTGTTCACCTGGCCGTCTTGGTATGGGACCAGTTGGTTCATTGCCGCGACCTGCACGGCCTCTAGCCCGCCCCCTTCCACGTTGTTCAGACATCTATAAGACCAAGAAAAACCCTTTAAGAAAGTTAATACACTGTTGTAAGAACATTTTCTATGGCAGAACAAAATCTACCAGGTCAGAAAAAAAAACGCTTTTTATTATGCACTTCCTTGATAGTTTTAATTTGAACATTATACATATTATTCGTACTTTATGATAAATATTGCTATAAAAGTAAATTCTAAAGTTCTGAACACTATAGAAAGGATCCAACTACATAACTTTTAATTGGCGTCTAAGAAAAATACATCTATTATAATTATCTCTCGTAATAAGGAATATTTTTTTTTATTGTGGGTTGTCCCTAAGAGATAGACATATTACCATCGTGGGCTTTTTTGTAAACATATTTAAGGAGTACAATACTGTAGTCATTATTTTGATCGATCTCATAGGGTGCTTGCTTGGTGTCCATTCCATTAATCTTTCTTTCCATCTGTTGACTTTTATTCTACATAATTCTGTATGTGGCCTATCCACTACCACTTTAAGGTACGAATTCTTTTTACTATGTCTGGTATTATTGTTTTTTCTAGAATAACAGTGTTTGGTATTTTATCTTTGAATTTTTTTCCTTTCCTTTGTTGTACAGCCAGATAGGTTGCGTTCTTTTTCTTCAGTGCCCATGTTTGGTAGCCGTATGTTAGGCATGGCAATATAATAGACTCAAATAGTTCTTTTTTTATTGAATAGTGGGCAAACGAGCAGACGTGTCACCTGATGGTAAGCGATTACCGCCGCCCATGGACACTCGCAACGCCAGAGGCGTCACAGGTGCGTTGCCGACCTGGACCGACAGGGGAGGGGTTGGGGCCTCCGGTATCCTCACTCATTCACAAGCGCTATTTCCCAAAATCTCATCACATGATTTCCTTTAAATTCCAGTACTTTTGCCACGATAGAGCTACTCTTCTTTTAATTTCCTTTTCTGTTTGGTTGTCAAATGATATCAGCTGTCCCAGATATATAATATCTATATATTATTCAGATATATAATATTGTTAGGAACAAAGGAATAGAGCGAAGTACGCCGATGGATGTCTGTACCAAATTTCACATTGTGTCGTCATTCGAATGAACATGATATCGTGTAGGATCGAGTATCGTGAAGCTCGGTCACTTTTGCTCGGGACCTGGCGGTGTATAGACGGGGGTGCATCTCTGTATCGTGTATCACGTAACGTATTGTAGATTACCTAGCCTTTATATTTTGATTATGTATAGAGTTAAATAACCAGATATTGTTTCGTATACTTTATAAGATTAAATTGTTTCTTTTTTATCAAATTAATTGGTGTTTGATTACATCAGAAGTGGGATAAAGAAATCCTTTGTTACTTGTGTTATTAATATCTGGTGTTTAACTGCGGATATTGTGTTGCTGTGTAATTTATTTCGGTGTTTTGATTATTATAATGGGCAAGCGTAAGCGTTCAGGCAGTCGATCGGACTCGAGTGATGATAATAATTGTAAACGTAACCGCCGCCGGCATCGTAGTCGTTCTACTCACGATTCCTCTCATAGTTCGGAATTACGTGAATCGTTACAAATTATCATGACGCGGTTAGACGCATTAGAGGATAGGTCTACCATGACGCCGTCTTCCAATATCGAAACGCGTACACAACCTAATGAATCTACCGAAAAGATTGTAGAAGCTATTCAGTCTTTAAAGTGGGGTAGTTCTCGTGATTATTACGTGTCGAACTTTGACCCTAACGTTCATGATGTTGATTCTTGGTTTGAGGAGGTAGACAAAGCACAACTTCTTAATAAATGGTGTGATGCTGAGTGCTTGTCGCGTATCGGGCACTGCCTCAAGGGTGATGCTAAGTCATGGTTAAATGATTGGGTCACGTCAGACCGGTCATGGAGCAATTTTAAAAAGGATTTTATGTCTTTGTGCGTGAAAAAGATAGATGTGGCTAATATTTTGTATGAAGTGATGAGTTATAGTTCCAACGATTATGCAACATATGCTGAATACGCGCGTCGATCTCTGTTGCGTTTGAAAATAGTGAAGGGATTGAGTGATGATCTTATTAGTGCGATTGTCATACGTGGTATTAATGATCCGCATATTAAGGCGTCTGCTACGAATCGTAATCTGAAGCCCTGTGAATTAGTTAATTATCTAGCCACTTTCGTTAAGCCAGTGCTTAATAAACCCGAAAAAGCTAGTTCTGACCGCGGTAGTAGTAAAGGATTTGTTAAACCGCATGTTGGTAAACGGTATTTACCAAACATTCCGATTAAATGTTTTTCATGTGGACTGATGGGCCACAAACAAGTTAACTGTCGCTCCAAGCACAAACTATCGGTAAATACAAATCAAATACCCTCTAATAGTAAGACTGTAATACCGTCTACTTATGTAAAGTCAACTAATAGTGACATTAGACTGGAATCGAAAACTACCTGTGTATATTGTAAAAAGATAGGTCATCATATTAAGGATTGTTTTGCTAAGCAACGTTCCGATCAGATGAGAGCAAACGTTAACTTTTGCTCATTGCCTAAATTTAATAATTTTAGAGACGTTATGGTGGGAGTGATCCAGGGAATACCGGTTGACGTCTTGATAGATAGTGGCGCTTTAGACGTTTCTCTTATTTCCACTTATCGCGAGTTGAAGGGTGTCGGTCATACAATCACCCGAGTGTTCTCTTACGTAACGCTTACCATAGAGTTTGAAGAAATCACTCTTGAAGTTGATTTATTGATTGTGCCCAGTGAGAGTATGAACGCACCCATTATAATCGGTACAGATGTTTTAAATCGTGAGGGGGTAACATATGTACGTACTAAGTATTGTCAACGCTTAATTTACAATTTGGTCCCGACAAAAGTTTCAACGGTAGAAGCGGATGAGCATGCTATTAAGACCTCACTTGTAGGAGATGACCACAAAAGACTTTTAGAGATTTTAAATCAGTTTTCAAAGTTTATGATTACCGGAATGGCTACTTCAAGCGTGACTACTGGTAGCATGCACATCCGTCTAAACAGTGATGCACCCATACATTACAGGCCGTACCGGTTATCTTTTAATGAAAAGTTGAAGGTTCGTGAAATAATTGCAGATCTTTTATCTAAAAGAATAATACGTGAATCGGAGTCTGCGTACGCGAGCCCTATACTCTTAATAAAGAAAAAAGACGGTACTGATCGAATGTGTGTAGATTTCCGGGCATTAAATAGAATTACTATTAAAGACAGGTACCCTTTGCCGTTAATTGAAGATCATATTGACCGGTTAGGTAAAGGTAAATACTTTACGACTCTTGATATGGCATCAGGGTTCCATCAAATTTGTTTAGATAATGACTCGATTCCACTTACGGGTTTCGTGACGCCAGAAGGTCATTATGAATATTTAAAAATGCCTTTTGGACTCGCGAATGCGCCAGTTGTTTTCCAAAGAATCATTAGTAATGTCCTGCGTTCTTTCATAAACAACGGAACTGTAGTTGTGTATATTGATGACGTGTTACTTATTAGTGAGAGTATTGACGCTGGTTTACACACCCTAAATGGTGTTTTAAGGATTTTAACGGATGCTGGGTTTTCGTTGAATATGAGGAAGTGTTCCTTTTTGAATACTCAAATAGAATATTTAGGACGTGTAATCTCTAACAGTGAAGTTCGTCCTTCAAAATCTAAAATAACGGCTTTGATAAACTCAACTGCGCCTAAAAATGTGCGTCAAGTTAGGCAATTCTTAGGACTGGCGGGCTATTTTAGAAAATACATAGAGAATTACGCTTTCAAAACCTCGTGTATCGCACGTTTAACTAAAAAGGATGTGGAATTTAGTTGGGGTGAAGAACAGGAACGAGCGCGTGCTGATATTATCAAGTGTTTAACTAGTGAACCGGTTCTCAGTATATTTAACCCTAATTTAAGTACAGAGGTCCATACGGACGCCAGCAGTCAAGGTTACGGAGCCATTTTAGTTCAAATTCATAGGGATGGTCGTAAGTGTGTAGTCGCTTACTACAGCCAGGTGACTAGTGGAGCGGAAGTACGATATCACTCTTATGAATTAGAGACGTTAGCTGTAGTTCGGGCCTTGCGTCATTTTCGTCACTACCTCATTGGCATTGAATTCAAAGTTATTACCGATTGTAATGCTTTAAAAGCTACGCAAAATAAGAAGGACCTCTTACCTCGTGTGGCCCGATGGTGGGTGTATTTACAAGATTTTACATTCACGATTGTTTATCGTAAAGGCGTTTTAATGCCTCATGCCGATTACCTTAGTCGCAACCCTATTCGTTTTGTAAATACCATAGACAAACCACGTAATTGGGCGCAAATCGCGCAATCTGGTGATGAAGAAACTCAAAAACTAATTAGTCAATTAGACGATGGACAATTAGACGCTAGTCGTTATGTAAAAAAACAATGACATTCTTTACTACCGGTACTCGCCGGTAGGAGAACAATCACGGCTGTTATGTTTTGTACCAAAGGGGCATAGGCTTAGCCTACTCAGGATTTTTCACGATGAACATTGCCATGTAGGGGTAGAAAAAACAATAGGGTTGATATTAAAACATTTCTGGTTTCCTGGTCTGCAAACGTTTGTTAAAAAATACATAGGACATTGTTTAACCTGTTTAGCCAATAAAAGGATTCCACGAGCAGCTTCACAGCCTATTACGTCGTGGCCTAAGCCAGATATAGCTTTTCACACACTCCATATGGATGCTCTCGGTCCATTGCCAGAGTCTAATGGATATAAACATATTATGGTAGTAGTAGATGCTTTCTCTAAATACTGTCTACTGTATCCTATTTATAAACAAGATTTGGATGAGGTAAAACGAGTATTTCAAAACGTTATGTCCCTATTCGGTACTCCACGTCTTTTGGTCACTGACAGAGGCCGTATGTTTGAATCTAGACAATTTGTTAAGTGGATTGATGAGTTAGGATGTTCAATACATCATATCACCCCCGAAATGCATCGTTCCAATGGTCAGGTTGAAAGATATGTTCGCACTCTACTTAACATGTTACGTGTAGAGATCAATCATAAAAAAAGTAAATGGTCTGAAGAATTATGGCGTTTACAGCTTGTTCTCAACATTACTCAACAAAAAACCACACGGTTGTCTCCGTTGAATCTTTTAATAGGTACCGAGGGAGTCACTCCCATAATACAAGCTCTGGTTCGTGACGTCACTCAAGACTGCTCAATTACTGAACGGCAATCCCTGCGAGAGCTTGATAGACAAAGGACGGCCGAACGTCTTAAAGAAAATCAAGAGCGACAAGATCAATATGTCAATGAAGGTCGACACTCGCCCCGTGTTTTCCAACTGAATGATCTTGTATTTGTTATTAAATACGCACAATCCAAAGGAAAGTTGGATCCTGGTATGCGCGGCCCTTATAAGGTGACTAGAGTCCTCGAAAATGGTCGATATGAATTAAAATTACTGGCCGGAGCTTATGGCAAAGTGAGTTATGCCGCAGCTCAATTCATGGTACCGTGGAAAGGTGAATGGACACCTGAAGAATGTGCAGCCTTCTTTGCGAGTAAGTCAATTCGATAGTAGATCTTGTGATTTTACACAGTGTGTCCTAAGACCTATGGACAGGGTAACCAGCCCCAAACTCATGGTCTTCCTGAGAAAGCTTATAAAACCCATGGACCGGGTATCTAGCCCCAAACTCGTGGTCTTTCTGATATGAATTTTAAGACTTATGGACAGGGTAATCAGCCCCAAACTCATGGTTTTCTAGAGAGAACCTATAAGACCTATGGACTGGGTAACCAGCCCCAAACTCATGGTCTTCCTGAGAAAGTTTATAAGACCCATGGACCGGGTATCCAGCCCCAAACTCGTGGTCTTCGTGATGTGAACCTTAAGACTTATGGACAGGGTAACCAGCCCCGAACTCGTGGTCTTCTTGTAGTAACGGTAGACCTTCATGCTGTAGGTCTACTCTTGTCATGGTACTAAACTTGTGGTTGTTTAGTTCTATATGCTTCTAACAGTGACTGTTTGTTTGTAGGTTAGAACGAATTATAGACAATATTTCACTCTTTTCCTTGGGGAATCGAACCTTTTCCTATTCCTATTAACTGTTGTTATCATGAAAGCTATTTGTTAACTCTAACTGTTTACACTAATTTAGATAACTGTTTTCAGCAACTGACCAGTCAGATGACGATTTACCTACGGAAGATCCTAATAAACTTTTGTTAGAGTCTCGAGCCACTGCAAATGAAAACAATGAAGAGGTGTGGTTAACTGGACCTGACGGGGACGTCAGGGTGTCAGGAGAGGCCGTGTTAGGAACAAAGGAATAGAGCGAAGTACGCCGATGGATGTCTGTACCAAATTTCACATTGTGTCGTCATTCGAATGAACATGATATCGTGTAGGATCGAGTATCGTGAAGCTCGGTCACTTTTGCTCGGGACCTGGCGGTGTATAGACGGGGGTGCATCTCTGTATCGTGTATCACGTAACGTATTGTAGATTACCTAGCCTTTATATTTTGATTATGTATAGAGTTAAATAACCAGATATTGTTTCGTATACTTTATAAGATTAAATTGTTTCTTTTTTATCAAATTAATTGGTGTTTGATTACAATATTATATATATTCGATCTTTTCACTATCTATAACAATGTCATTGTCTGTTCCATTTGGGATTACTTTGGTCTTTGTGGCGTTAAGCAGTAGTCCTACCCTCTTGCTTTCGCGTGCTATATCCTGCAACATCTCATTAACCGGTTAGAGTTTTCTGCGAATACAGCAATATCGTCTGCAAACCTCAGGTGACTAAGGTGTTCTCCGTCTATATTAAGTCCCTCTCTTCCCAAATTATGTGTCTGAATATTCCTTCCAGCACCGATGTAAATATCTTAGGGGATTATATATTACTTGCTTAATTATGATCAGTTGTTGAAAATTTCTTTCTGAATCCAGCTTGTTCATGGGGCTGGTTTTCATCTAAAGCACCAGTTATTCTATTCAATAGTATTTTTGAGAAGTCTTTATAAATATTTGTCATTGAACTTATTGGATGTTAGTTGGTTCATGTTGTTTCTGTCTCCTTTTTTGTGAAGTAATATTGTAGTTGATTTTGAGCACTGGATTGGCTGTTTTAATTCTTTTTATAATATTATTGAACATTGTCTGTAGTGGTGCTTTTATTGATTCTGATAATGACTGTAGAAGTTTGTTTGTTATGTTGCCCTCTCCTGGTGTTTCAATTAAATTTCACTTTGCAATATTTCTGGTATAGGTTCATCTGTGTCTTCGACTGTTATGGTTTCCTTTCCTTCCACTTCTGAAGTCCACAACAGGTGTTCTTATGAGTTGTATAATTCTTTGTAGAAATTGTTTGATGTTAAGTTTCCCCTTTTTGTTTTCATGTTCACAGCATATTCTTTTTTGTTTGATAATATATTATAACCTTTTTTCGATGCACCTATACATTATATATTTACAAAATATAAGTTTTCTTTTAAATTTTCTATGTTTGTGTTTTGTGCTATCTTTCTACTTGACTCTTTTGTTATTTTGTCATTGTATAAAGTTTTTCTCTCAGTCTTGCCAGTTGTTCTTTTGATTTCAGAGTTCAATGTACCTTCACTCTCCAATGTCTTTGTTGGTACTTGTGTTATAAGATTGAATGTTCTATTTCTTTTATGAAGTTATCATATTGTGTTTGGGTATAGTTTGAAGATGTTACCATTTTGTGGAGTTTATTTCACCATTCTTTACCCGTTTCTCTCGTTAGGTTTGGTAAATGGTAAATCTCTAGTGTATTGATAGTTCTCTTTCTTAATCTGTGATCTTGACTTGCCAGTTTTTAGATTAATTCTATACCTTAGCATTTGATGGTCCATGTAGAAATTGAGGTAACTGATTATTATTATTATGTATTTTTGGTACTTAGGATGAAGTCGGTTTCGTTCTTGGTGGTTCCATCTAGCGCTTTCCAGGTCTATTTGTTTTGGGGCTTTATTTGGTACATGCTCTTAATGAACTTACGAGTTATTTCAAGAGAGTATTCTACCAATCTGTGACAGTGCTTGCTTCTTTTTCCAAAACTATATTTTCCAAATGATATCTTTTCATTATTGCATTTGGCATTGAAATAACCCAAAGTTATTCCAAATCTTCATCTGAGCATTTCTCTGTAGGCCATACATTAATTATTGACCGTATCATGTTATTTCTCAGTTTGATCCTTAAAGTAGCTATCCTGTATGAGTAACTTTTAATTTCAATTATATTTCTTAAATATTTCTTGATTAGGAATCCCACACCACAGAGTACATTATGACCTTTTGGAGTGATATAGAACAAATTTTTGTATTCTTTGATTTTTCACCTGGTCTTCTTGTTTTGCATAGTCCTAATATGTCCCAATTCATGTTTTCGATGCCATACTCTAGTTTATCAAATCAACTCTTTCATTTAATATTTGTTTAGGGTAGATTTCCGTGATGCTGGATTTGGATTTGCTTGATAGCTTTTTTTTACTTTTTAATGTCTTGCTTCTTAACCCTTGGGGTGCCTGGTGGGTAAAAATCACACGGCATGCCTGGTGGGTCTGACAAACCCGTAAACATAATTGGTTATTTTTATTTATTTAGATCTGTTACAAACTAAAACAACAAGTTTTTATTTATATTTAACATTGTTTCTAAATGAAAAAAGGGGAAAAAACAAGACAAATTATTTTATAAAGTTTTATTGAGCAATTAAAAAAACCTACTGGCGGAACCCACATCTACCACGAAATGCTACCAATTCTTCATCAATGGTTAAATTTTCATGTGGAACATAAGCGGATTGGCTGTTTCTAACAAAATCTTCAAAAATAATGTCTGATAGATGCCAATTTATCAGTTGCTGCTCTTTCTTCACGCGTGTCCAAGTTATCAAATCTCATACAATTTACAACAAACACAAATCGTCTCAAACTCATTGTTATTTGAAATATATCTATGCCGGTTCCGTCACTTGCCCATAAATCTTTCAGATTTTGTCTTCCAGATTTGATCTCCAATAACTGCTTTCACTTTGTTTATTGTGATCTCTGAATAGGCATATTCATTTGATGTATTGCTACCCTACCTCGTATTGGGGATCTTCCTATTAGTATGTTTCATAATTAAATTCAACATGTCTTCAGTTACAAGCAGATGAAAGCAATCAATTTCTTGCTGCGCATGTCTTGCATGAGGTTTCACTCCAGGTGTTCCAGTAAAAATGTTTTTTGCTCTAGTACGAACGCGAGCACTTGGAGGATTACGGAATCATATTGTATTATCTTTTCCTTTATATATTGAACTGTGAGCAAAGTTGCTCAAAGGCTGAGACATCTCATCCTCACTGTCACTACTTGGTTCATTATGAACTTGTTCTTCTTCCTCAGTATCACCTGAATCATGTTATGTGAACACTCACGTGATCGGATTAGGCTCCACTTTCATCAAAAACCACTTCATCCTCAATTTCATTGAAATCTTCATATAAAAGTTTGCTTATTTCGGTATCAGTTAATCGCCCAGCCATATTTACCTGCTAAAATATTATTAACATAAATAATTAACCACACAATGCAAAATAAATCATGGAAAACAAAAATAATTACTTACCAGTTAAAAGATACGCCGCGTGCCTGGTCGGGTTTCTCAGACCCGAGCGCAAATAAAACACGTGTTACTCGAACGGGTACGTGTTGCCGACTGCGGGAGGGGCAGTAATCTAGCCACCAGTCTATATCACGAAGCTACTCAGGTACAAAGTGGTGGGAGTTACGAATTTTCTGAAATATTGTCGATTTCTTAAACCGATGGGTCTGTCAGACCCACCAGGCACCCCAAGGGTTAAAAGCAACATCTTCATCACGTAAAATAGGCGCACTAAGGTCGTCGAGTTGAGGAGACCCAGCCCGCGAGTTTCAAGTTCAAGTTCACTGTGCATTAACTGGATTTCCATGTCTTGGTTTCAAATCCTTAAAAAGGATGCAGTACTATCTCCGGCACATTGCCAAGTTTGTGGAAAAGCAAGTTGTTAGCACAGTTTTTCGAGTCTTCTCTAAGCAGCTTCTCTTCAAGGCTTTGGATTTTTTTCTCCAATGCCATGATTTTATTTTTTGTTCTGTTTGTTTTTCTCTTGTTTCGCCAATTTCGCTATTTAGTTGAGCAAGAAGGTTTCTTGTAATTTGTTCGGCTTGTATCTCCATTTCAATTTTCATCCCTTGGTTTTTTTTTGCTATAGCTTCATTAGATAAATCCATTTTTGTTTGCAATTGTTTTTTATGTAAAACGAAACGCTAGGTCATAGACAAATATTTTGAGTGTTGGCAAAACCCGCTGACAGTTGATCCCTGGCATTTTAGAACACATTTACTACAAACTCTGTTCTGTTTTCCCTTTAATTTTTTAATTACTTCGAAATGTACTGCTGAGTAAAAATCACATGTCCACTTGACAGGAAGGACCTACCCTCACTCCTTGTTTTAGACTATGCAGTGATTATGTTAGTTTTCTTTTAAAGATTTATGTTTAAATTTAGTTTAAAGAATTGTGAATATTGTGATTTTACAAAAAAAGGTTTTTCAGATTGTTTTATTTTAAGAAGTATGAAAGGTCAAATGGTAGCTTTTGGATAGACTATAGATAGATAAACAAGTAAAGGAGATGGCCCAAAAATGTATGGTCTTGTGCATATTTTGCTTAAAATTGTAGTAATTTAGAAATTCATAACAATTGGAAAGAACTGATTTTCCAGAAGAATAAAATCTACCAGGGTTGTGTATATAGATATTAACCAATACTCAAGTACTCATCAAACAAATCAATAAAGCCTAACCTCTATCATCAGAACCTGTATACCATTTAAAGATAGTTCTCATCAAAATGAAACACATTTGTCCTATTTGATGAGACTGTTGTTTCATTAGGCTTCCTATGACCACCTTCCCACCCTTTGTAAAATTTAAGCGGTTGAAGATACCTGCTGAAGAATTGAGTGAGAAAACTCTTTAGAGCTAAAACAATATTACTATTAATAATATACATGTATATAGATATGTCTAGTATTGTCATCCAAGACAACTGTTATAGAAACAAAATAGACTTCAGTTAAGCTACATGGTAATGAAAACTTTTACATGGAACTATACCATAGCAATAAAAGATATAGCTGCTGATCCCCTACTAGCTGTCTGCACAATTGTAAGTAAACTGCCGATAAACTACAATTTACATACATCCCTAATATGTACATATACCTTCATCACACATTTGTGTGCTAACTGCTTATCAAACAGGTTCAATATTTCCTTTAAAACTGCCTAACACTTAAATATTCATAAGAAAAATTTTTTTAGCTACATGACTAAAAATATTGCAGTCAAAAATTTAACATCATTATTATACATATTCTATAATATTAGATTTGCAAGTAGTTAAGGGTACCTTAAAGCTTATGTTAAAACTTACAATGAAAATGGCGGTGAAATAGGATAGCAAAAGTGAAAGAAGTACAGCTTCGTAAATGTAAGATTACGAAGCTACGGAATACCTCAAATATAAATATACACAAAATCACTGTACTTTAATAAACAAATAATACTTAGCCATCTCAAAACTCAATTTCATATGGGAACTAAACATTTAGATTTTAACATTTGTGGATATATCTCTAAAGACCGGTAGATTATAGTAGATATATGTTTATGTAATTAATAAAAACCTTTTTACATTAAACTTGTTTGTTCCTCAGATTAATGCGAACTGTGCTAGACTACCAAATAAAATGGCGACTTTATTTATTAGAAAACGGGTAACCATGTATGAAAATGATAGAAATAACAAAATTTGTATTTATCATTAAATCAAATATAAACTTCTGAGCTCAAACCAATAAGCATAATTAGTATAATTACTTACCTCAAACAAGCGCCACACTTAGAGATCGGTTGAGTTTGCTCATCAATGCAACGAAATAATGGCTCCAAGTGAAAAAAGTATTGAGTGAGGTGAGCAGTGTTGCCAACCAGGTCTTGTCAGAAGCAGCGTTAGCAACTTGAAGTGGACTGATTATCGTACCAGGGGCGTAAAATTATCGTACATGGATCGAAATTACTCGAAATTATCGTATTTTTTAGGATAATGTCTATTATAGATAAATAAATCATATAAATTGTAATATTGATAATATTGATATGCATGCAAGTACTCTATAGTTTATCTTTTTTAAACCACCGCTGTCAAATCAACAGAACACTGAAACCCAAATGTTTTACACGTGGTACAGACCTGAACTCAGGGGGGTGAATTAGGGATGTTATAAAATAATCGATTTTTTAAAAAATCGATTTTTATTATATTTAAATCGATTTTTAATAATCGATTTTCGTAAACATATTAATCGATTTTTTATAAATCGATTATATAAATTACGTGTTTAAATCGATTTTCGTAAACAGTGCCATCTCTGGGCCGACTGATGAAAAAACTTGAAGTAAGTTTCAATTTCATAAGCAGCGCCATCTATGCGGTGGATGAAAAAACATGAAAGCATTAATACTTACAAGTTAATTAAATAAAAACAAAGCCATCTGTATGTAGGATTGTATGCATGTATTGTCTGGCCGCTGAGAGATTGCGTTTCTGACAGGTCGTGATGGCGCACAATTTATGGGAAAATTTAAAATATCTTTTATTAACCTTAATACAGGCAACCTCGATTTAACAAATCGGAGGGGAACAAGAAAATATTCGTTATATCAAGTAATTCGTTGAACTGAGGTTTGTTATGTTGAGGTTAGGTTGGTCTAAAATTCGTTATAAAGAGTATACGTCTTTGCACTCGCATGATTTTAATCTTTTACTGTTTACATTCAAATCACATTTTTCTGAAATTTTTTCTTTAACTTTTAAAATTATAGCGAATGTACTTGCGGGAATCCCGAACTTATTAGCTATGTCTAATTTTTTCGTCATAGGATTTTTGTCAACATAATTAATGATGTTTCGCTTTTCTGCGACCGATAAGGAACACCTTTTACGTTTCTGAGCCATTTTAACTTAAATATTTCACAATAGTGACGAGCAGAAGTGTTTACATTACTTTCCATCAAACAATAATAAATAAATAAATAATAAATAAATAAATATTCCGGACATCTAACACACAGAGCCATCTAGTCCCAAGCTAAGCAGAGCTTGTGTTGTGGGTACTAGACAACTGATATAAATATATACATACTTTTTTTTTTGTAAATACATACATATTATACATAGAAAACACCCAAACTCCGAAATAAATATTTGTAGATCACACAAATATTTGGTCCGACCCGGGAATTGAACCCGAGACCTCAAGAACAGCAGTCGCATACGCTACCACTGCGCCACAGAGGCAGTTGATTATTTTACCAACAAAAGCGTGTCGAAACATGTCGTGACATGAATCACATACTATAAGATTAAGAGTTTATATTGGTGGGAACTTTATATAAAGGTTTTGGGTTGACAAAATTCGTTAATTATAGGTATGAATACTTTTTCATGATAGTCGAAAATTCGTTATAAAGAGGTTGTTCGCAAAAAATGTTCGCATTGTAAAGGTATATTTTATATTGACTCTTATGGACAATTCAAGGGGATTACGAAGAATTCGTTAAATCGAGGAAATCGTTATATTGAGGTTCGTTATATTAAGGTTGCACTGTAACGAGTAATAACATTAAAAATTGAATAATCATGCCAACTAATAATAAATGTTTTATTTTGGGCTAAAGTTATTAACAATTAATTAACAAAATTAAAAACAATATTTTTTAAAAGTCTAACGACGTCAAACTGCACTGCTTCAAGGTTATGGCAACCGTTTGTTTTTGTAGTGATGAGACAAAATAACGAGGCATTGTAACTGAATATTTTTGTAACCTTAATGTAATCTGTCGGTCGGTATATTGTTAAATAAAACTTTCTAATTTTATAATATATAATTTAATTTTTTTATTTATTTATCTTTATTGTATACACAAAAAGCAGTATCACAAAATGAATTACAAAGTATGTAAGGATGTATAACAATTGGCGGTCTTTTCTTTCCCTTCGTTTCATTCAGAAATTACGATTAAATTCAATTCATCTATCAACAATTCTTTTAATATTGTGTTTGAAATTTAATAAAATATATGTAAATTGAATAATTATGCATAATGAACGCTATAAATGTTACCAAATATTATTAATGTTTATAGTACATCACTACTCATGACGGATTGACAAGTGTCAGAAACGCATTCTCTGAGCGGCCGGACTATAGTACTGTAATAAAAGTGTACTGTTGTTAGTACTCTCCGAGTATATGTGTTCTGTGGTCAGTACAGACAGGACAAAAAGCGGATAAAAACTGTTTGTGGTACATCACTACTCATGACGAATTGACAGATGTCAGAAATGCGTATCATTTAATTTCATTTTTAATCTAATAAATTGATAAAATGAACTCTTAGTTTTATTATTAGAAAGTGAAAAGAATGTGAAATTTTTTAAAATAGAAAAAATCGATTTTTTCTCAGAAATCGATTTTTATTTTACTTAAAATCGATTTTTGACAAATCGATTAACTTTGGAAAAAGAAAAATCGATTTTTATTTAATCGATTATTTTCCATTAAACTCCCATCCCTAGGGTGAATGTCCCTTATATGCCATTTTTACGAATAAGCTGCAGTCGTCTATATTTGTACCACCCTAACTATTACCTCTACTGTTTATTCATCATCACACATAATTCTAACCTTAATAGATAGATGGCGCCAATTCATTTTTCTAACTCGCACTATTTTTTAATTTATTTCAGTGTTGCAACTTAACAGCCTACGACCATTTCAGTAATTTGATTGACAAATAAAATATACGGTTCCATCAAAGTATAATTTCAATGCTCGAGTACGAAAGTTATTTATAATTAAACAAAGAACTTGTATAAAGACTATGTAAACTGAACGGGACTTCTTTATTTATTTAATAACTTTATGCACTAAATTTGTACATCAGCGGACTAAATGCACAAGGCACTCTCTTCTAGTTAACCTTCCTGTCCTAATCCTAATTCAAAGGTACGTGTACTTATTATGTACCTACATTTAAATATTTACACCATAACATTTAAAGACAGAAATTACATAACTAAATATACACATTGACATATACACAAATATCATAATTATACACTATGAATAATGGAAACGTAAGGTATGTTATAGATTAGATAGTTCTACCAGTTCATTGAATAGGCAATCATTTTGATATATTTTTTTTTAATATAAATCAGGTATTGCACATCCTGATTTCAAGTGAGAGCGCATTTTAGAGTAGTACTGCTTGAAGAGAGAACAAACAGTTTACGAAATCGGAGTTATGAGAGCGACATGAGAAAAGCAGATTATTAATTGAGAGAGCACAGGTATCAGAAATACGGAACAAGGTACGTAAGAACGTACCTACCTTGTTCTATGCTACGACCTTACAAGGTGGGTACGTAAGGACGTACCTACCCACCTTGTAAGGTCGTAGGATAGAAGCGAATCTCCCTTTTTATTTCTCATCTTACCACAAGTTAAAAAATAAAAAGGGAGATTCGCTGATCAGCCGTAACCATTTTATGCAAGAGTGTGGCTAACATAACAGAAAACAAAATTGATAACTTCTCAGGCAACTCTACTGACGTACGGACCTGAAACAGCAAACTGCAGTAGGTACGTTTACCTAAAATAAGAACTTCGTCTCATTGCATTATTTAAGGTGAGTCGTGAACATGCTAGTCAAACCCAACTTCATGTGTGGTTTCGACACCAGATCCAATCGTGCACTTAATGGGAAAAACTATATTTACAATTAGAAGAAGAGGTGAATATATATACATCTGACAATGTTTTTAAAGAAATTTTATGTATGTAAGAGGCTAATAATGATGAATTAAATAATTCTGAAGAGTAATTTCATTTTTATAGGTTTCAAGGAAGCGTTTTACAAATCAACCTCATTCAAAGTGACTTTGGTTTTTTAGGTTTTGTTTTTATAGTCGTTCCAATAGTTTATTTAACTTTTGACAGCTCTAATACTTAATCAAATAGTGATACCCTGACCCGTTACCTATTTGATTTCTTTCATCGATCGATTTTATGCATTAAGAAGTTTTAATCGATTTAACAAACTCATTATTTTATAGATAATTTCGTACTTCATATTTCTATGTGTTTCAATGTGCGACCTCCTTTGTCAAAATAAAGAAGAAATGGATTAAAAGAATGTTGTTCAAATATGACGGTTCTATGTCATGAAAAAATATATAAAAGGAACTGAATTTTCAAAATGTATTATTGTATTGTGTTGTAATTCAGTGGTTAATATTGTATTTGTTAAACTATTGATGATCTTTATTAAATCTCTCTATGTCTATTTTAAAATAATCTACAGTATTTCAATGAGTAACCTTCAATATAGTTGAGTATTTATATTCCTCCGTATTGATTTATTTGTGAATTCTCACGTTTGGTTGAGTTGAGCGTATCGTTCCTGCCTTCGTTACTGTCAAAATGCCAAAAAAGAAAATACTCAAAGGACAAACAAGAGAGTTTGTCTTGCGACTTCGTGAATACTTTGAAAAGGAAAGCCGTAATGGTGGGCCTCTTATACCAGTGACTCAAGTTAGAGACCGTGTTGCAGCAGCATTAGGTATTAGTGCTCCAACAGTGGCAAAAATAACAAAAGAAGGCTACGGCAGCAGTGGCATGGAACAGAATAAGCTATCTACACCTAAGAAAAAACGTCCGCCTAGTAAAGTTACAGCCGTTGACAATTTTGACGCTGATGCTATTCGTCGTCATATACACGACTATTACCAAAGAAAAGAGATTCCAACATTAAAAAAACTAACACAATCTCTTCGAAATAGTGGTTTGTTCCGTGGTCAAAAATCTTCTCTGACAAAGGTATTGAAAGACATTGGAATGTTATTCCAAAAATGTGACAAACGAAAAATTTTAATGGAACGCAATGATATTGCTTTGTATAGATGCGATTTTTTAAGACAAGCAAAAAAAATAGAAGATTGGTCGAATGTTGTTTTCACAGATGAAACTTGGCTCAATGCGAATCATACGCTGTCAAAAACTTGGACTGACAACACCGTTGGCTCCACTTCTACAGTACCAATGGGAAAAGGCGAACGACTGATTATTTGTCATGCAGGAACAGTAAAAGGATTTGTGCCAGGCGCTCTATTAGCTTTTAAATCCCAGAAAACAGGAGATTATCATGAGGAGATGAATTCGAACGTGTATGAAAAGTGGTTCAGAGAAATGCTTACATCACTCGAAGAGCCATCAATAATATTTATTGATAATGCACCTTATCACTCTCGTCAAATTAATAAAATACCAACACAGGCCAACAAAAAACATGAAATTATAAACTGGCTCCGTGACAATGGCGAAGAGGTGAATGAGTCCCTACTAAAAGTAGAGTTAGTAAAGATATTAAAAACAAAGAAGCTGCCAAAACGATACGTCATAGATGAAATGGCAGCAGAGCATGGGCATACCGTCCTCAGAATTCCCCCATATCACTGCCAATATAATGCAATTGAAATGATCTGGGCACAAGTTAAAGGATATGCTGCGAGGAACAATACAACTCCTCCTTTCACCGCAAGAAAAATGCTGAATTTACTGAAAAATGCGTGTGAAAAAGTAACTCCAGAAAACTGGGCGAATGTTGTAGAAAAAACAAAGAAGGTGATAATGTCGGATTGGGATCGGGATGTTGCATTCGACAATTTATCTAGCCAAGAAATGATAATCAATATTACTGAGAACTCAAGTGATGATGATTCCTGGTCATACGAAGAAGACGATTCTTTATAATTAAAATTAGTATTACAGTACCTCTTTTGGTTGTTTTATTTTTAATCCGTAAATTACTACGAATTTCAACATTTTGTACCTGTTCATTACAAGTAGGTACCGCAGGTAGTTTTTATTTGAACCAACTATAGTAAGTCTAAACAATTATTTTAGATTCATTAATTTGCGGCGAATACATTCGATCCCATTACTAGGTACGAGTACGATGGAACTGTTTTCATTACGCAAATTATTTATGCATTGAAACAGAGACATTTAGGGCATTTTAATGCAAAATAATAAAGCTTTTTACGTGATTTGATATAAAATATAATCACAATAATTTTATTGTATGTTTTATTAATATAATCGATAATCGATTTATTTCAAAACCGTTTTTATAGTCTGTGGTCATTAATTACGAATGACACATCCCTAAGTAGGCGGAGCCCGCCCATAAAGTACAGTATTATCTGTAGTACATTGTATCAAAAATTATTACAAAACTTTATGTGCGTGATCTGTCAAAAGTTAAAGTATTGGAACGACTATAAATATTTATTTTAGAAGGTGATGAGTCATTTTAAGTATTTTTTTCCTCTAAAATATATTAATGGGTATATTTTTATTTTCATGTCATGGTAACATTTCATTTAAAATTTTGGCTGTTGTTTTTGGTTTCAAATTGTCAAAATCCAAAAAATTAAAGTTTTCTTTTGGTAAAATTGGTAAATTTCCTTGCGCTGAGTGCTTTTCCTCCGCCACTATAACTAAGTTGAGTTAGCTCCTTGTGTTAGTGTTTAATTCCACCAGTTATTTGCGATATTTTGGACGCTTTTTCCATTTACTTGCGGTAGTTTGGACGCTTTAGTTTTTAAGATTTTCTAGTCGTGTGAACAATTTTACTGTGTATATCACGATATTTTGGACGTTATAGTTAGTATTTGTATAAGTTTTATAATGCCAACTACAAGACGTTGTGTTTTTGGATGTAAAACAACAGGTAAGTATGAAATTTCATTATTATCGAAATCTCAAAACCTCTACTAACTAATCATTGCAAATATTGTTTGTTAACCCTATTACCAGATCAAATTTCTTGAACAAACGATTGAATGTGATATAACGAAAAAGCCGTATTTTTATCTAAAATAAGTTATTTATTTAGTCACCTTTATACTTGATATTATCATACCACAAAAGTATTCCATGTTAACTCATAATAATTTACAATGGAATAATTATGGTATACTATACCATGTTCTATTTTAAAGGAAATGCATGCAGGAAATAAAGAAAAATTAACAACAAATTAAAATCCTAAAATACAAGGAATTACCATAATTAACAGCTTTTAATAATCTACTGCTGGACATAGACCACTTTGTAGAAAGGAGGCTAAGACCTACTATAGCATTTTATCCAGAAAGCCAGGTTTATATAAGTTTTGTGACAAGTTTTCCTTCTGTTTGCTATGTTGTTGTCTTGCATAGTTCACTACTTAGTTATGTCTTACAATACCAAATACAAATGTTTATAAATCTTTAAAGGCTAAAAACAGTTATACCATGTTGCTAAGTGCCAGTTTCACCACTTGCTAATAAAAACCCTGATGGACTAATTTAAATTTATTTGCCAGATAACTACTGATTTATTTTTCACATGGAGACATATTAGGAATGCATTTCAATATCACTAACAATGTCAAATCTTAAATAACTAATTAAAACTTTATCAGATAAATTTGAATTGGCCCTAATTAGTGTGTATTTCTTTAGTTAATAAACAATTTTTTTTAAAGTAAAAATGTTTTTTTAGGTGTTCTTTCTTCTTTATTGGGAATGGTTTCCGCACTTAGTCCTTAGAGTGGACCATTGTACGTGGGCCATGGCGGCCGTCACTCCAACCAGCCCACTTCCTTCCAGAAGCAGATCAGACTTCCCAGTCCTCTCAGGGCATCCGCGAGAGACCTTGGTGATCCAAGGGTTCTATCGCGGATCTGCGCGACGCCCGTGCACTCGAGTAGCACGTGTGCCACTGTTTCCTCAGCCTCCATGCACGCTCTGCATAGAGGGCTGTCTGTGATGCCTATTGTGTGATAGTGTTTGTTTAATGAGCAGTGTCCGGTGATGGTCCCCACCACCAGGCGCAGACTTCCTCTGTCCAGACCCAGTAGGCGTCTAGTCAGTTTGCTGTTTAGAGTAGGCATGGCCTCTTTAGCTTGTCTGCAGCCTGGTGCTGCAGTCCACCAGTTCTCGGCCTGTGTGCGAGTGGCGTCTTGCAACCATCTGCGGAGCTGGTTGAACGGGATTGGCACAATTGGCTCGGGTCCGTAGACCACTGTGCCAGATCCTCTCCTAGCCAGTTCATCAGCCGCATCGTTACCAAGTGATCCGCTATGTCCCTTTATCCACTGCAGTGTCACTGTGTTCCGGTCGAGTACCGAGACGCGTTCCAGTGCATTATGGCATTCAAGTATTAGTCCCGAGGTGATGTAGTTTCTGTTTAAGGATTGGAGGACTGAAGCACTATCAGAGAGTATACGGATGTGTGTGTCCGTTATCTTCCTTGCTTCTAGTGCAGTTGCCGCTTGGATAATCCCCACACATTCTGCTTGATAGACAGTGTTGAGTTTGCCCAGCGGCTTGGATATTCTTATGTTGAGCTCGTTCGAGAAGACACCGATTCCTGTTCCACTGTTGGTTTTAGAGCCGTCGGTGTAGATCCTCAGTTCCTTCTGCCCTGAGTGATCACCAGAATCTTCTGTGAGCTGTACTATGTAGTGTTTTGTAAAGTAGTGTGTTTTGGGGATTTTGTCACTTGGGGATGCCAACATGGGCTGTTGCTTGATGGCATCCTCTTTTATGCGTATGTGTTTTATTCTTGAGTCTTTTCCAAGTGTTCCTGCAGCACTGAGTCTGAGTGCAGATAGGGCTGCTTCCTCCCGCACGATAAGGTGTAGGGGCGGCAGTGGGTGCAGTTTTCATGCTGCTGGTAATCGCGACGCAAGCAAAACGCTGCAGCTTTTCAAGGTCTTTTTTGGCCGTGCTCAGGTCAGTTCTGGGCCACCAGACCAGTGCGCCATAGGTGATTATTGGCCGAATGACTGTTGTGTATAGCCAGTGGGTGATCTTGGGGCTAATGCCCCAGTTTTTGCCGAGCAGTCGCTTGCACTGCCATAGGGATATGCTGGCTTTGTTGATAATGTAGGTTGTGTGTTTCGCCCAATTCAGTTGCTTATCCAAGTAAACACCCAGATACTTGACTTCGCTTGCAAGGCTTAGTGTGGTGCCAAAGAAAATGGGTAGCTGGAGTTTCATTAGCTTCTTTTTCTTTGTAAAAAGGACAAGTTCAGTTTTAGAGGGGTTTACTGTTAGGCAGTATTCCCTGCACCAGTCCTCTACTATTTTCAAGGCTTGGCGCATCAGATTGCAGAGTGTATTTTCGTGAGTGCCGTTTATTATTATGGTTATGTCGTCAGCGTAGGCAACACTAAAGTAGCCCTTGTCGTTGAGTCTCCTGATGAGGCTGTCAACTACAAGGTTCCACAGGAGTGGCGAAAGGACTCCCCCTTGTGGGCAGCCCCTCACCACAGTAGCCCTAGTTGTGTCATTTACTGTGACTTGAACAGCTCTCAGCCTGAGCATGTTTGTTATCCAACACTTTAGGGTTGGATTTACACCATGTCTTTCAAGGGCCATGCTGATGCTATGGAATATGGTTTTGTCAAAGGCGCCTTCGATGTCAATAAAAGCGGCCAGTGATGAACATTTGTGGTCCACGGCACATTCTATTTTGGATACCACGCTGTGCAGCGCTGATTCCGTAGATTTACCTGTAGAATATGCGTGCTGTTGTTTGTGTAGTGGTCTGACTTTGAGGGGTCCGTCCCGAATATGTCGGTCACACAACCTCTCAAGAGTTTTTAGTAGAAAGGATGTCAGACTTATTGGTCTATATGCTTTTGGTTGTGTGTAGTCAGATTTGCCGGGTTTGGGGATGAAAACGACCCTCACCTCGCGCCATACGAGAGGTACATACCTACTCGCAATGCAAGCTCGATAGACCCCCGTCAGCCATGGTGTTAATGGATCTATTCCCCATTGGAGTAAAGCTGGGAAGATGCCATCAAGACCCGCCGACTTGTACGGTTGGAAGGTTTTGATCGCCCATTTAACTCGATCCTCTGTTACTATTGTGTTGGCTCTATGCCAATCTTCAGTGCTTGGAGTCCATTTCTCTTCCTCCATCCAGGTCCTGTCCTCTGACAGATTACAGTCTGGGAAGTGTGTCTCCAGAAGAATTTTACCGGTTTCATAGTCTGTTAGTGTATATGTGTTATCTGGCTTTTTTATAGTCCCGAGTGTTCGATCTCTGTCAGTTGACAGAATTTTCCTCACTCGGGAGGCTTCATTATTTGATTCAATGGCTTCGCAAAAGTTCCGCCAGGCTGACCTGCTGGCTTTCCTGGTTTCTTTTTTGAAAGCGTATTGTGTCTCTTTGTAGAGTTTCCAGTCTTCCGGGAGTTTTGAGTTTTTAGCTTTGTTGAATAGTTTGCGAAGTGTACTTCTAAGTTTGCCTAGTTTTGCGTTCCACCAGGAGTTCCCCTTGCCACTGGTGTGTGAGGCCTTTAGTGTACAACATGCGTGGTATGCTTTTGTTATGCAATCGGAGAGTTTTGTTATCGTGTTTTCAATGTGTTTGGGGTCAGTTGAAGTTGTGTGTATTTGGAGTCCAGCAAGTAAGGAGGTCAATAGACGTTTATACCCAGGGATATTGGTTCGACGCGGGTTACGTCTTGGCTCGGGTTTTTTGGTGTTTTTCTGCAATGAAAAACGGATTCTTCTGTGGTCAGAGCAAGATGGCTCATCAGATACGCGCCAGTTAGAAATTGAGCTAGTCGCACCTGTTGAAGCTAATGTTAGGTCAATGATTGTTTGGCCTCGATTTGTTACCCATGTGGGTTCCGAACCTCGGTTAATTAAGTTTAAGTTAGTGGAAAATAAATATGTGCATAATACCTCTCCTCTAGGGTTCGAGTTTTCGCTGCCCCAGAGTTGGTGGTGTGCATTTGAGTCTGTGCAGATGATCAGATCCAGGTTCGCGTCTTCGCAGTGCTGCACCAGATCGGTCATCATCTTTGGTGGACAGTCATCATCGCCTGGCATGTATACCGAGGCCAGAACTGTATCGGGATCTTCGTCATCAGTCTGGAGCCTGACGGCTGTCAGGTCTCTGGAACAGAACTGAGTAAGTGTTGTGTTGGGTATGTTACTAGGTATGTATATGCAAGTTCGCGGTTGGTCCGAACTGCGTGTGTCTGAAATCATCTTACCTCCGATGTTATTGAGGCCGCATATTCTGTTACATCTGACCCACGGCTCCTGGATCAGAGCAATGGTTTGAGGTGTCGTCTCCAGCGCCCTCCGTAAGCTAGCCGTGGCGGTCTGGCTATGCTGGAGATTTGTTTGTATAATCTCGAGGGTACTTCGGCTGGAGCTAGGCATGGACGACGACGACGACAGGTTGGGGTTAGGAGGAGATGGACCCATCAGATCCATGTGGGGGCTCAGCCCCCTCCTCTAGTTTATCCCGGCCGTCGCTCGGTGACGAGGCGAGCAGCTCGGTCCACCCAGGTGACGTGGGTGGTGCTGTGTCGACGTCGGTCATTGCCGCTTTTGCCATTTCCTCCTCGAGATGTGCAATGTCATCTTGTGTCGGGGCAGTGTTGTGGCTTGTTGCCTGAGTGTCTGAGGGTAAGGTCCTGGGGTAGAAGCGTACGTATATCGACCCAAGTAGGTACGATACACGCCTCTCCCGCGCCAAGACCTTTTCTGCCTCGTCCGGTGGGATGCCCAGGGTCAGGAATGTCCCCTGATTTTCGCCACCGACCGAAGTTGCCCTGTACAAAGTCCACCTTCTCAAGTCGTACCAAGTGTTCTGCCGGTGCAAAACACTATGGAGCCGCGCTATGTCCCCGTTATATTTGGGGACGAAAAGCGTAGCTCGGACTCGGGTAGGTAAGTCGGACTGCTTTACGACTGTTAGTGTTAGGTTGGAGTCTGGGATTGAAATTTTGGGTACGTTTATGGTTAGCCAGGTCAGAGCACTGTCGTCTTCACACCATATCTGCACCGTGCCATCTGCTACCCGAGGGTATCCGCGGAAGGCCGGGAGCGGAGTGTCGATGTCAGTGTCTAGTACCATGTTTTCAAGTGCTGTTTTTACGAGTTTGGCTTCCTCTATTGTCATGTCTCTGGATGGGGGGGAGAAGCAGATTGCTACGGCATGCCGCGCTGGAATGTCCTTTGTGGCCCGCGCATAGGTTCTCTGCTCCCCTTGGGCAGGTTGGATCCTCACCCGCTTTGGGCCTCCCCGAATCGTGCTTGGCGAGGCCGAGTCGTCAGGGCGCGCCCTCTTCGCCGCTCCCAAGCCGCTTGGTCCTGGTTGCGGTTCCGAGGTGCCTGGTTTGATGTTGTCAACCAGGCCCGCAGCGTGCGCGGCTCCAGCCCGTCTTCTGCGTTGTCTCTGTTTGTTTTTCCTTTGTGTGTCTGAACGGCTCTGATTGTCGGCTCCTGCAGACTCTGGCATAGCCAGTGGCGTTTCGCGCTGGGTTTCCCCTTCGCGGACTAACCCTTGGCTACTAGTTTCCGCGTCCAGCTGTTTTTCGCGCGGGGTAATCCCTGCGCGGACTGGCAGCCGGTCGCGTACTGCTACTTCGGGGACCGATTGCGATTCGCGTTGACTGTTGCCTTCGCGAATTTTACGCATCCGATCGGCGAGTGTCCTCTCCCTCGAAAGGATTTTTCCGCGCTTCTGCTGAAGCATGCGTACTTCATCCGCCGAGACAGAGGTAGAGCTGCCGGGGCCGACATCCATCCCCGCCTCTCTCAGTGTTGGGCCCGCTTCCTTAACCTTAGCTTCGATCCTCTCGCGCTGTGTTGCAAGCGCGCGAAGTTCGCCGCTGAGGCTTGATAGCTGGGCGTTGTCTGTGTCGTTTTCTGGGTTGTTGGTGATGCTGTTCCGGACGAGGCTCTGTTGCCAGGCACTCGTGGGTAACACACCTTGTGTCTTTGTTTTCGGCGCGTTGTCCGCTGCCGTTAGGGTGGTTATATTAGTGGCGTCGTGAGGCTCGTTTGTCACAGCCTGGGTTGTTGGCGCTAAGGCAGCCGGCCGCGCAGAAGGCGCGGCTTCACTATTCGGCAGATTGGTGCCCCCCCCCAGATTACGTAGGGGGCTGACCGACGGATCGGTGTGGGATTCTCCGGCTTGGCCGGTACCCACCTGGGGAAAATGTTTTTTTCCGGTCTGCTTCATTTTTAGTGGGGGTTTGTGGGCTTTTTTTAAAGGAAAACAGAGGTTACCCTTCCTCTGGCGGACCGACAAAAGTAGGATACAGGGAAAAATGGAGGGAGTGATAAAGTTGGAAGTGGGATCATAGGATAAGGGTTAGGGTTACCCTAGGCCTTTGACTTGACTTTCGGGAACTTCTCTTGTCCGGGGCCCCTCACGGGGCACCCCGGGTGCAAGAGCAAACTCACAGCCGGGGCTAGGCTATCCGCAACCCGCCATCCCGCTCGGTGGCATGAGAAGAAGTGCCCAGCGACTGAGCCATCCCGTCACCCTGGCGTTAGAGCCATTGTGCCGGGACGTCCCGGCCACCCCGAGTTTTTTAGGTGTTACTATCCATAGCTTTCCTCAACCTACAAAAGATCCACAGCGATTTAAGGTCTGGGTGAATTTGGCCGGAACATTGTTAAGTGGTTTAACTGATGATGAAATTTATCCGAGAAAGAAAGTGTGTGATATACATTTTAGACCACAAGACAGAAACAGGAACAATTGCTTAAATAACCTTGCTATTCCTTCACTACTACTACCAGGTATGTATAATTCTTGTAGTAAATAATTATTTAATTGATAAATTCTTCCATAAATCTAAAAAAGGTTTATTTCTATTTACCCAACTGCGTCAGAAATATGACGTAGTTGATGATGTATTTTGGACAATGCCAGTTTTTATATAGATGTTGTAATATTTGTTTTTTCCCTATTTAGTTCATTACTTTTATAATGATAATTTTATTTACTTACCTAAAAGTTTTGTATGCAGTGTAAATCTGTCATTATCAAATACAAAATATATAATTTTTTAAACCTGACTTTAAAGAACCCGAAAGGCTAGAAATATAAATATTGTTTGTAACAGCTAATTGCATTTTATAATGTTTCACAAACTTTACAGTGTATAAAATAATTAAAAAGGTCTAATATATAATTATTATTTAATTACTACTTAATTAGTTTATAGAGACATGTGTAAATGGAAATAACATAATATCTGCAACTAAATCACTTTTTCTTTTTTTATTGAATAGTGGGCAAACGAGCAGACATATCACCTGATGGTAAGCGATTACCGCACAAAAAGCGTCACAAGTGCGTTGCCGACCTTTGGGGGATGGGAAAGGGGTTGGGGTATAAGCCTCCGGTATCCTCACTCACTCGGTGCAACACAGCGCAAACGCTGTTTCACACCGGTTTTCTGTGAGGCCGTGGTATCACTCCAGTCGAGCCGACCCATTCATGCCGAAGCATAGCTCTCCCACGGTAAGACTTTACAACACTGAATTTACAACAGTAAATATTCAAGTTCTTATAACAATTTATTACAGGCAGTACTACCGGAGATATTGCATCTCGTCAATTATACAGTGAATTGCCATCCACATCAGACTCTACATCACAACAGATGTTCAGTGCCATGCTGTCCACGTCAGCCACATCATATTTTAATAATGATATGCCTTCAACACTAACTGTGATGATGTCAGGTAAATGTAATGTTTATCCTATATCTTTTCTTTAGAAATTCTACAAAAGATAAACAAAATTCATTTGTAAGAAAATTACAATCTAAATTGTATTATGCAATTTATTTAGACACAACCTAGTTATGTAATCTGCTTACTGTATATGTTTTGGTTATATATTATACAAATGTATCTATATGATACGAGTATATATGCACTGACAAACTTAAGACTGCTTCGACTTTTAATTGGAGCAAAAACTGGTCGTGCACTATTAAACAAACATCTTTTCACTCTAGGTGTAACAGACAGTGCTCGGTGCAGGGCGTGCACGGAGGAAGAGGAAACGGCCGCCCATGTCATCATGACATGTCCTGAGGTGGCAGAATACCGGGCGAGACACCTTCACCAGATCACCGAGGTCGCTTCCTGAAGTCGTCGGCAACGTGAGGGGTCTGCTAGGCTTCTTGGAAGAATTGGGGTGGCACGAATAATGCCATCCCACCACGCAAAATAGGCGCACTGAAGTCGTCGAGTTGCGGAGACCCAGCCCGTGAGTTTCAAGTTTGAAGTACTCGAAAATTTTATTTTGCAATAAATGCAAAAAACAGTACTGATTTTAAGGAAATGTTTGAGGATTCGGTTATCAAAATTTTAATTTATAGTTGGTGCCGTACAATTAACCGAATTTTATTTGTAAAAGTTGTGTATGAAGGGAATGACGATGTGAAAAATGCCTCTCAAGAATATTTTAACAAACACAAACATAATAAAACAAAAAAATAAAATAATTCGTTTTATTTATCCACCGACTTTTCTTTTTTGTAATCAGCTTCTTAAAAACGCAGCTTTCGTTATCTATTAGTAGTATTTTTATTTGACAAATCACGCAAATGGATTTTTACTAACAAAAACTGTGTTTTAAGAATAAGTTGTAAATAAACATACAATGCGGCTCAAATAAGAATAGGAACGTCAATGACCTCTGTCTGTCAAATGTCCCTTGAAAATCATTATTGAACACTTTGTTCCTTGAAATAAATAACTAAACAACTTGAAAAAATATTATTGATACAAAATTATGGTAATGATTTTTCACGGGACATTTGACAGATAAAGGTCATTGACGTTCCTATTCTTATTTCAGTCTCGCTGTACACACTAACATAAAATTACGTATGTGTGAGTAAAACACGTAATGTAGTTTAGGGGTTAAGATTAATAGATGGCGTCAATGATCGGGGGACAGTTGACAACGACAAGAGAACTCTCTATCTATAATATATACATAGTACTCTGTGCCTGAACTGATTCCCTTTCCACTTTAAGTTCAATAAACGCGCCAAGCTTAAAATTCACTCAGACAAAATTTCACTGTTCTCATGCAAGTTGGGTATGAAACACGCCATACTTTTGTATTTATAAAGAAGAAATGGATATGAATGGGAAGTGAAATAAAAAATGAAAGAATTTCATTTTTTATTTTACTACTATAGAAAATTACTTCTTTCTTCACTTAATTTGAATAATTCCTTTTGTCAGAGCGAATACAGACATATAATCATAATAATATAACGAAACGACTGCCAACTTTTCTACACAAAATATATGCTATACTAACCAATAAGAAAGCGTGTACAGCAGGCGCTGGATAAAGTTACAGTAACGGCAGTGGTGAAACTTAGCAGAGCGGATCGTAAGGACCAATAGGAATAGAGAACTTGTATTTCCTGGTATTTTCCCAAGATTTTATTGGACAAAATAAAATCATGCTACTGCGATTTAGACTATCAGCGCATGAGTGAAATAATATAAATTCTCAAATTTTGCATCATGATAGAAATTATCGTACAATCTGCGTACGATAATAATATGCTATCGTACATCGTACGTAGGCACAAAATTATCGTATGTGTACGATAATTATCGTACGGTTCCGAACGCTGGTCAGAAGTTAGCTTAAATATTCAAAAAAGTTACCTTTTAGTGTAAAAAGGAACCTTCCATATTTTTTATTTTAAAATTTTGTGCTAGACTTTGATGTAGAACAAAAATTTTTACCATAAAATCGATTCTTCGATTAATCGAATTCAGATCACCTTGCTGGTTTAACTAAAAACTCTAAGAATATTTACCTAGCCAAATCAGATCGGTGCTAGGCATGCGCGTACCCAGGGTAGGACAGGGGAGGGCAGCCGCCCTCCCTGGATTTTGACGTTCCTACTATCTTCTGTCAATGAAAGCATGTCGATGTTGTAAGATCGGCAATCAGTCCAAGGACTATGAGCAGATGTGATGTTCGAGCGTTAAGACGATCAGAGCGTGCTCTCTAGCGAGAAGAACTATTCATGCATGCTAGCTTTAAGCTACTTACGGGTCTGTAGTCCTAAGATATCAAATCTTATGAGCCGTTTATAAAGTCTTTTATGGTCAGCTGACATACCAATTCATTTGGAATGTATTTTAGTCACTCTCTCTACATATATTTTTCGGAGGCATGTCGTATTTCCTTACTCATTGTTTAGACTGAGAGCTGTTGATGCAGTTCCGCATTGGTAACAAACCATGAAACATTTGCTATGGACCTTATGATCTTGTTCTGAGCTCTATGTATGACATTTTTATTGGAGTCTTTTGCGGCGTTCCACAAGTGAATGCCGTACATCCAGGTTTAATTATCGTCTGATATATCAGAGGTTTGTTATCCAATGATAATTTAGAGTTTCCTCCTAGCATCCAGTACAGGTTTTTGTGCCGGATAGATATATCATCTCATTTTGCTTTTTTATTTGCGGTCAGTTGCCTTATTTTCTGTGCGGATATCCTCCCGGATACCACCGAATAGTCCTGGACCGCACGACGTCTTAGGTATTAGAAGTCAGAGAACCAGATGCACCCTCGAAAGGAAAACCCTGGAACCCCAACATACCCGGGCCACCTACGATTTGTAGATGGCCGTCTTCTGTGCAGAAATCCCGGTGTTCCTTTTCTCCGCAGAAATAAGCACTTATGTCGCCAACTCGGCCTGCTTGCAGACAGTTACCCTGATGAAGAGTAAATGTTATTTGGGCTGATTTAGCGGCAGTTTCTTTTATCCTCCAGCCCTGTAATCAATTATGGACTTCAAGAAGCAAATCTGAGGGTCGCATTGATTTTTTTTGGATTTTTGTAGCTCACAAGTACCGCTGTGAATATTGCTATACTGATACCAGACCAGACAAAGATAGAATAAATGGACTTTTTTGCTCAGAGTACCTACATAGAAAGAATTGTTAACGATAACCTTTATGTTTCACCTCAAACTGTATTGCCGAAGACTCTTGAAAGTTTCTTTTAAAATGTGAGTGACGTGCAATCGGAGAGACCTATGTCCAGTAGTCGACTGCGATAGAGTTTTTAAAATAGCTATTCTATAACTAAATAATTTATTTAAAAGAAAACCTCTTTTACATCCATTTATTTGAAGCCGATTTGCCTCCCCCTTGGCCCAGAACCTGGGTACGCCCATGCCGCTAGGTATGAAGTTCCTCGGCAAAAGTAGGAACAATAATAAAAATGTAATACCTTGTGAAATAATGTTACTAATTAATAACAAACAAGAAAGTAAACGGCCACAACTTTAAATTTAGTAAGGTTCTGGCTCATGTCGTTAGTTTTAGTAGGTAAGATTTTCATTGTGCCGCGTAATCAGGACTAATCGCGTGGTAACGATTCGTCTTCTAGAGTAATACTGATTGATTTAAAAAAGGTATACAGACAAACTTACAAATGCACAGTAATATGTAGGTTAGTGTACCTACTCAGGTTTATAATATATTTATATAATATATAATAATAAATATCTATATTATTGTGTAGGGATGTTGCGAATATTCGCATCCGCATGGATTTGGACATCTGTATCCGCATCCAAATCAGCAATAGTCAATGCGGATGAGAATGTGATACAAGTTGCGACTAGAAAGAAATTGGGCGGGTTTAGCGAATGGCGCGTGCCGTTCACACGTGTTAATGACAAATTAAAAACCAAACATTTTGAGTATGATAAAAACTGACAATAATGTTTTGGTTTCGCTAATGACAATGCCGAAGGGTCTAATAGAATTAAAATTACTGATTCCGAGCGAAGATTTTTAAGCACTCCATTAGGCAGTGTCCACCTAGCGAACAACTGTTTGATAGCGTGGGTTTAATTTATGTTCCTCTCCGTAACCGCCATGAATCAGAAAAGGCGGCAATATTACTTTTTATTAAGGATAATGCTCCTATTTTTAACTTCATTTACTCATACGAACATTTGTAACATTATTTAAAAAAATAGGAGCATTATGGACCGTAATCCCAAAAATCGCCTTTAGAAACGTGGTAGGAAATGAAACACACGTCCAAGCGAGGATATTTTTTATTGATGTAGATGGCATTTATATAATAGTCCGTAGACCTTAACATCGCGATACAGAAAAACGACATAACGCCATCTATCGAGCTCAAACATCAACAATTTACATTATTAATATTGAACATACCGCCCACCATGGCCAGAATGGCCATCACAAATAAATGTATCTCAGCAGCTAACAAACTACAACTAAGAAACATATGAATACAAAATCACATAAATATTTGATGGGCATGTTTAGAACGAATGGACTGTATAATTTAAACGCATTTCAATTTATCACATGGTATGTGTCTATTAATTTCATTTTAAAATAACTAAACACAACACAAAACATAATACAAAACACAATAACAATCAAGATTGCAAGCAATGACTTATTGTACGACTGGTAACACAATCAGTTTTAAAATAGGTCTCATTTTTATTTATCTCCTACAGCGCAAGGAAACAACTCGAGTGACTTTGTCCGAGCCAGTGTGTTTCTCAGCAATGTGATGACCGAAAAACCATCGTGCCGGAGGTAGATCATTTTCCATCACCAAGACAACGCTTCCTACTGTTGGTTCCGATACCTGGCGAGACCATTTGTATCTTTGGTGGAACTGAGCAAGGTATTCATTAGACCACCGATGCCAGAAGTCCTGCACCATACGCTGTGTTAGATGCCATCTCTTTAACACACAAATGGTTGACATAGTATGTCATACATAGTATGACATATACAACATACATACACGTAATGACCTCTCAACCAAGCAAGGACGACTGAAGAGTTAGTCCAAGCATGTACTTTCTCTTTGTTTATACCCAAGGTGCCCGAGACTTCTTTTAGAAGTCTTGAGAGCAGCACTGCGCCGCATAATTCCAAGCGTGAATGAAACCACCTTGGCTGGAGCAACCTTGGGTATGGAGGCCACCAAACTAACGTGAACATTACCTTCAGAATCTACAGACATATACACCATATCAGTACAAGCGACATTGGATGCATCACAAAAGCCCTGTAACTCTGTCTGTCCGGCTGGTTTGAAAGAATAACGTTATAGAATGGCGGCGCTATCGCATAATAATTTGGCGTAAATCAGGTTGTAAGGTAGGGCTAATCATCAAGTCGTCATTCAACGAAACTCCATTGCATCCCGAACAAGAAGCGTCGAAGACCACCCTTACCTTTGATGGACCTTCATCGTGTCTGAGTACTGCATGATGCGGCAAATGTACAGCATCTCTTCCCCTTTCGAACTGAGGAACAATTTCAGCGTGCCCTAGCTGAAGGTACTCATTGATAACATCGCTATACTGCTTTCCATATTCAGGATCTTTCGCAAATCTTCTTTCCAGTATGTGAAATCGTTTACGAGCTATGATTTCTGTCTGACCATACCTAGACTTTGGGTTAGAGGATGTAAATGGCAATTTGACAATATACCTACCAGTTGAGTCTCTGTTAGTAGTTGCAGTATAAAACTCTTCGCATTGCCGCTCTTCTTCAGTCAACGTAACCTTGGTGTTTGAAGGTGAATAAGACTCTAACTCCCAAAATCTACGTAATAGCTCATTAACGTCTGTGCCAACTGTAACATGGCAACATACTGGCCTCGAAGCCAACGGTGAATTCTGGATTTCACCTGATAAAATCCAGCCCAGGTTGGTATTTTGAGCGACGGGCGTGCCCGGCGGACCCTTAACCAAACTTTCCAACAAAACTTCGGCAACCACACCAGTGCCCAAAAGTAAGTCTATCTTACCTGGAGTAGCAAAGGTTGGGTCTGCTAGTTTGAAGGATGATAACGTTGACCACACTCGAGTGATCCTTCGTTCAGGCAAACGCGATGTTAGTTTGCTGAGGACATAAGCATCGACATCTAAAACAAAAGTGGGATCTAGGCGTGATTGCAATTTCATTGTGACCATCCACCTAGAGGGCATTGGCGTGCCCTCATCATCGCCTAGTCGAAATACGTCGGTGCGGACAGGTGTTTTTCTAAGGCCAAGTAACTGTACTGCGGACTCCGTAATAAAGGAGACCTGCGAACCCTGATCCAATAGAGCTCGTAAAAACACAGCAGTACCATTCCTTGACTCGACCTTCACCAAAGCTGTGGCTAACAGACTTTGGTGAAGGTCGAGTCGAGTGAACATCTGTAAAACAACAAATGTTTGTGATACACTCGCTTTGAGTCGATGACGTAGTTGCTACCGCAACTACGACATTCTGATCTGCTGAACCGTCACCAGGTTCAGAAGATTTTGCGATAATTTTGGGATGAATTAGTGTGTGATGTCTTTTCTTACACAATTGACATTTTGTGGATTGGCGGCAATGATAAACAGTATGATTTTTACCTAAGCAATTGAAACACAGGTTGTTGGCTCGGACAAATTCACGGCGAGCGTCAAAATCTTTCTTTGCGAATTGCTTACAATGACATAACTTGTGGTCTTCAGAACATAAAACACACGGTTGTGAAGCGACATGGAATGATTTGGCAGTGTAACCACGATTACCATTACTTGTTACATTTTGTTTGAAAGGCGTATCTATATTCTCAAGAGATCGAAACCTTGATTCTAAAAATTCTTTAAATGCTCTAAAAGTAGGTAAGTTATCAGATGAACTAATTTCTCTTTCCCACAATTTACGTGATTCAACGTCCAATTTTGCACTAATCAAAAATATAACTATAACGTCCCAAGAATCTACATCAATCCCGAGCGAGCGTAAAGCATGTAAACAGTCGACCGTGGTGTCCAAAACATTTTTAATACACAGTGATGTTTCCTTCACAGGCGGTTGATTTACAAATCTTTTGAAAATACAGGTAGATAAATATATTTTATTATCATACCGCCTCGTTAGGATAGACCAACATTCCTTATAATTGGAAGCTGTGACAGGAGTGTGTCGCAATAATTGCTCCGCTTCGCCCGTAAGATGCGATTTCAAATAATGAAGTTTTTGGACGCCATCGATACTTTCGTTACTGTCGATAAGCGACAAAAACAAATCACGGAATGTATTCCATTCAGTGTATTGTCCCGAAAACGTGGGAAGAGAAATTTTAGGTAGTTTAATGTTATACATTTTTGTTTCTGTCTGTCTACTAGTGCTAGGTTTAGTTTTAAGTTCCCTTAACTCACTTTTGTACACAATGTAAATGTCTTCTGTTTTGTCGTACATCTCGTTTGTAAAATATGTGTTTTTCATATCTGTCGAAGTTGCAGTTTCAATTATTCTACGATGTGTTTGTATAAACTGTTGCCATTGATCTTCTAATGTTTCCAATTTTGTATCAATAAATGACTGAGTTAATCTATCTTTTGGAGATTTTTTAAAATTAATTCTACCTTTTTCAATAATCCTTTGAGTATCCATTTGCAATTTTACTAAAGACTCCATTAAAAATTCAAAATGACACAACTACAGGTTAAATATTACAAGTTGAAACTGTTCACTTATAAGGTACTACTAAACGAAATCAAAACAAATTATTCTAAGTCTTACAAAAAGCTAAAAATTTTACAAGTGTTTGAGATAAATACGAACTCAAAATAAAATCGGGCATAGATTCCCCGTCATACCACTTTTTACTTAAATATTCTAAGTCTACAAACTACTTACTACTAAATTACACTATGTCCAAAAGTTATTCTAATATTTTCTAAGTCCAAAACACTTAACAAATTTACTTTAAATTGTTCAAAGTCAAACTACTGCTATACTTGATGTTGTGGCGATAGCGCGACCGCGCCGTCACGTCGCGCCAGCCGCCCCGCCGCACCGACCGCTCGTCGTGAGAACTAAAAAATTATAAACGTATTCTCGGCGCGCGCCCATATTTACGTAAAGTTACTTCGCTCCAATTGGCTGAGGTTTTTGTGTAGTCTTGTAGCTCGCTTTCACTGTCCTATGTTGTCGGCCAAAATTTAATTATAAGAAAATGCATTTGTGTAAATAAATCAGATAAGTCGTAACCTCCTCGAGTTTCACTACTATTCTAACTACGGTACGAAGGCTAACAGCTGGGCCGGTTTGAATAGTTACCACCACCTTTCCCTGGTATTAAGGCTACGGATCGAAGGCTAATCAGCTGGGCCGGCCAATATACCTATCCCAGTATCTGCTGTATTTAAGCCAGCTGGCATAGTGTAGGGCCGGGTCAGTAGACAACCCCACGGGTCAGCAAGCCTCACAGCTGTCCCGAAACTGG
The DNA here is from genome assembly GCA_916048165.1 of Spilarctia lutea. Lineage (NCBI taxonomy): Eukaryota > Metazoa > Arthropoda > Insecta > Lepidoptera > Erebidae > Spilarctia > Spilarctia lutea. Next base: position 253,977 of record CAJZHC010000004.1, read on the forward strand.
TGACCCCGAACGAACGCTCCTAAGTATTCACGGCGTCGACTCAACATACCCACGACAGTCCGCGTGAATACCTACAGCCATGACGAACGAAGCAAACACAGAATTTAGCGATGCCCAGGGAATGGAAGTTAAAAGCGACGTAGCCACAATCTCGCTGCCTGCGCGTCTACCACCATTTTGGCGCCAAAACCCACGACTGTGGTTCGCACAATTTGAAGCCGCCGTCGCTGCAAGCAAGATCGGAGAAGAACATAAATACAACTTAGTTATCCCACTACTCGGCTGCGATGACCTTGAACAAATCTCCGACATTATATGTATCTCATATGAGCAAGAAATCAAAACATTAAAATCTGAGACCCTGGCAAGTAAGGAAATAAATAGTAACAACAACTTGGACACTAATGATGGTGTTTAAAGTAAGAATTAGTTCCGTTAAGGTCGATAGATGGCGACCTAAAAATATGCACTTTATTATAAGTCGGTGTTAAGAGTCTCCAGTGGTGAATGACCTTACGGATATTTTTTTGATTAAAATAGCTTTCGTTTGAATAACCTTAGTATTATTTATCCCACCCAGTTCATCCCGTAAACATTTTGGTCCGTCGAGTCGAATTTATATTCGAACCAGGTTAGGGTTTAACTGCAGCGGTGAAGTTTTTGCCTTAGCGCACCGCGGCAGTTGCTAGGGAACACTGAAGGGGTTGTGGATCGCAACTCAGGTGTTGGAAGGATTCCCTGTGAAGAGGGATACAAGATCAGGTGGCGCCGGGCGTGACGTCATCAGCCATTCCTGAGAAGAGAAGTACTGTCAAGCGGACACCATCGTCAGTGACGTCAGCAGCAGCTGGTGTGCATCGCGACGCGACGTGTCCGGGAAAGCAAGTGAAGTATTGTGTGATTGAGTGACGAAGATAAACTGTGAGTACGTTTTGTGTTTATATATCAGTGAAAAAATAGTTCAAATACTTTTGCAAGATTCCTTACATTCCATTGACTTAGAAAAATTGTGTAAATTTTGGACTTAGAAAAATTTGAGTAAATAATTTTAGGACTTAGAATTATAAGTGAAAAAACGAGGGAACGTGGATTCTATGCCCGATTTCACTCAGAGTTACAAGTTTTGCCAAACACTTGTAAAAATTTCAAGATTTTTACTGATTGTGAAAGTGTTGCTAGTTTTGCTAAGTTAATTTGTACTACAAAATGGAAAAATACTGCAATTTGCAACGAAATTTAAAGACAACTATTGAAAAGTCAAGATTAAATTTTAAGAAAACTCCTAAGGATCGTTTCTCTTATCAATACATTGATGCAAGATTAGAGAAGTTGGAACGAGATTGGCAAGCATTTTGTAAAAATCACTACGCGATATTAGAGTTAGATAGTGCAAGTGTAGAAGCATTAAAATGTATTACGAGTGATGTTTATGAGGAGACAGAAGAAATTTACATTAGTTATAAATCTGAACTTAAGATTGCATTATGTAATTACCCCGCTCCAGTAAATGTTTCATCAGTTTGTAAGGACACCGAAGGTGTTGGTGTACCTATGTCATCTGACTTTTCTGTTCAATTACCTAAAATAACTATTCCTACTTTCTCGGGAAAGTATGCTGAATGGACATCTTTTCGCGATTTATTTATTTCCTTGGTGCATAGTAACCAATCCTTAGATTCAGTACAAAAATTACATTATTTAAAGGCTCATCTTACCGGAGAGGCAGAACAATTGATAAAGTTTGTACCTATAACAGCGGCTAATTATAATCAGTGTTGGTCACAGTTAGAATCTAGATATAACAACAAACGATATTTGTCAAATTGCATTTTAAAAAGATTATTTAATCAACGTATTTCGAACATCGAGTCAGCAACAGCTTTGAAAGAATTGTTGGACATTACAACAGTGTTTACATGCATTGAAGAATTTGGGTATTGATGTAGGCTCATGGGACATTATTATTATTCACATTGTTACATATAAATTAGATCCAGACACGAGGAAACAGTGGGAACTTCATGTCACTAGTGATAATTCACAGGAGTTGCCAACTTTTAATCAGTTTTCTAATTTTTTAGAAAGTCGTTTCCGAGCATTAGAATTTATTGAGCCTAAATCAAGATCTGTATTTTACCCGACTACTTCTCAAAGCAAAGGTTACGTTGATAGACCAAAAGTGTTTCACATGTCAAATCAAACACTGGTCTGTGAATATTGTTCAGACAATCATAAATTATGCTTCTGTAAAAGGTTTGCAAAGATTGATTATGATAAAAAACATGATTTTGTTATGAAAAATTATATTTGTTTTAACTGCTTAGGTCGCAATCATTCTGTAAAACAATGCCAAAAATCCACTAGTTGTCGTATTTGCAATCGTCGTCATCACTCACTTCTTCACCCAAATAATAGCTCAGCAACTTTTGTTGCACAACATGGAAAGCAGGTTCAGGTCACTAAGGTTAACCCCCCATCCCCTCAAGAAGTTGTGGGATCATCCTCAAATGAGAGTTCTGCAATTGTCTCATGTTTTTCGTCAGGAAACACACATCAGGTATTGTTAGCCACCGCGCTAGTCAATGCTGAGTCGAGATTCGGAGGCAAAAAGGTCATCAGAGCCTTGATTGATCAAGGCTCCCAGGCTTCTTTTATTACAGAGGCAACAGTACAGATGTTGGGCTTAAAAAAGGTCCAAGCAAACATTAGTATCACAGGTGTTGGTGGAGATAGCCCACTTACTTCAAAATCAGTAGTCTCTTTGAAAATTCAATCGAGAGTAGATCCGTCTTTTGAAGTTGTAATCAAGCCTTACGTACTAAAATCAATAACCACTCTTCTACCAGTTATGAAAATAACTGAGTTGCAAGAATTGGATGTACACCCGATCACCTTAGCTGATCCACAGTACAATAGGCCTAATAAAATTAATATATTATTAGGTGCTGAAATTTACGGTCAAATCATACAGCAAGGACTTATAAAAGGACCTACTGGTACTCCAGTGGCTCAATGCACTTCTCTCGGCTGGATACTGTCTGGTGTGGTATCTAAGGAGCAACCTGTCAATAAAGAAACTAGAATTGTAGTAATGAATGCTACCGTTAATGAAGACGAAGTTCTAAAAAGGTTTTGGGAATTAGAGTCAGATCATTCTTCTATTTCACAAACAATGTTAACTGAAGAACAACAGAAATGTGAAGAATATTTTGTTAGTACAACACGTAGGACTCCTGATGGACGTTACGTGGTCAGATTACCTTTTCGCGAGGTTAATCCTGCTTGTAAGCATGGTAGATTTCGGGAGATAGCTGAAAATAGATTAAAGTCATTAGAAATAAAGTTAAATAAAAATAAGGAAATGCGAAGTAGATATACAGATGTTATAAAAGAGTACTTACAGTTAGGTCACATGATTCCTGTTTCAGAGAAGGACGATAAGCGTTATGAATCTGTTTATCTTCCGCATCATGCGGTCATAAAGGAGGACAAGTCTACCACAAAGATGAGAGTCGTCTTCGACGCATCATGCAAAGGTGTAAATGGCGTATCCTTAAACGACACATTACTAATTGGCCCACAACTGCAAAGTGAGTTACGACATCTTATTATACGATGGAGAAAATATCCTATCTGTTTAGTGGCAGATATTATAAAGATGTATCGTCAAGTACGAGTCCATGAGGATGATGCGGTGTTTCAGCGTATATTGTGGCGAGATGATCCTGAAGATAAGCTGCAGGAATACCAGCTAGTCACCGTGACGTTCGGAACGGCTTCAGCACCATACTTAGCAGTCAAGGCACTTCAGCAGGTAGCACTTGATGAAGGAGATATATTTCCAGAAGCTTCCAAAAGGGTTCTGGAAGACTTTTATATGGATGATCTTATGAGTGGGTGTGAAACGGTTGAAGGCATTAAGTTGTTTAAAGATATTAACATGTTACTAAGCAAAGGTGGATTTAAATTACAAAAATGGACTAGCAATAATGAAAAAATAATGAAAGAAATAAATAAACTAGAAGATAAAGAACAAGACATACTAAGAAAAGAATTAGACTTGGAACGAAATTTGGAAATTAAAATAGACTCTATAACGAAGGTTTTAGGACTTACCTGGAACCGAAGAGATGACATCTTTGAGTACTCGGTGAAGCTTATGAAGACTACAGGACCTGAAACCAAAAGAACGGTTATTTCTAATATATCACGGTTGTTTGACCCATTAGGTTGGTTGGCACCAGCGTTGTTTACAGCAAAGATATTTATTCAAAAGCTGTGGTTAGCAGGAATAAGCTGGGACGAAGAAATTCCAAACCAATTATTAGAAGAATGGAATACTTACTGTAGTGAGTTGTCACAACTTACGGCGTTCAGAATTCCCAGATGGCTGGACACAAGAGCGAATGATCTCACCGTGGAATTACACGGTTTCTCTGATGCCTCCAAGGTGGCATACTCGGCTGTAGTGTATATACGTAGAGTGGATGTCAGTGGTAAGGTTCGCGTTTCATTAGTTGCGGCTAAGACACGAGTCGCACCTATAAAGGTAATAAGCATACCGCGTTTAGAGTTGTGTGGCGCAGTATTGGTGACACGTTTGTTAGTTGAGATGGCCGAAGTTTTAAATATCCCTAAAACTAACTTGCGGGCATGGACAGATTCGACAGTCGTTCTCGCGTGGTTAAATAAACACCCAAGTCATTGGAAAACGTTTGTAGCGAATAGGGTATCAGAAATTCTCACAACGTTAGATGCATCTCAATGGGCACACATACCTTCAAATCAAAATCCCGCAGATTGCGCGTCCAGAGGAATACGACCTGTGGAACTTGTAGATCATATTCTGTGGCTACAGGGTCCAGATAATTTACAAGAAAGGGAAATATATTACCAAAGGCCAGAGGAATTAATAGTCAATTTAGAAAGGTCAATAACGACACATTGTTCATCTGTCGAAAATTTAATATGGGACAGATATTCTTCTCTCTCTAAGCTGCTAAGCGTAGTTGCATATTGCAGAAGGTTTTTAAATATTAAAACGGATATCAATCGGACAAAGTACTTACATAAATGGGAGATTGATGAGGCGTTGAATTGTTGTATTCGGCAATGTCAAAGGCGAGAGTTTGAAGTAGAGCTTACAGAATTAAATCAGAAAGGTGAAGTTAAAATAAAGGGAAGTAAATTAAGAACACTTAATCCGTACCTGGATGAGAAAGGTGTAATTAGAGTTGGTGGCAGACTTCATAATGCTCAACTGGATGAAAAAACAAAGCATCCAATTGTGTTACCCTATCGATCCCATTTAACAGAATTAATCATCAGGGATGCTCATATTAAAACTTTACATGGGGGACCACAACTTATGCTAACTTACATACGATCAGCGTACTGGATAATCGGCGTTAAAAAATTGATAAAGCATCATGTCCGTCGATGTGTTCCTTGTGTGAAAAATAGGGCGTCTGTAAAGACTCAAATGATGGGTTCCCTACCGTCAGTTCGCGGAACTCCTTCTAGAGCTTTCTTACACAGTGGAGTAGATTACGCAGGGCCCATCAATATCAGAACGTCAAAGGGACGAGGTCATCGTTGTTATAAGGGCTACATAGTTCTTTTTGTATGTATGGCAACACGAGCTATACATTTAGAGTTAGTTAGTGATTTGACTTCCATAGGATTTCTAGCAGCTTTCAGAAGATTCGTTTCTCGTAGAGGTCATTGCACGGATTTATGGAGTGACAATGGCACAACTTTCATTGGAGCATCCAAAGAGTTGAGAGAGTTACTGAGAGCACAAGAGTCAAACCTGTCTGAGGAAATCGTGAAGAGTTTAGCTCTTATAGGCACTACGTGGCATTTTATTCCTGCACACGCTCCTAATTTCGGTGGATTGTGGGAGGCTGGAGTAAGGTCCACTAAGTTTCATTTGAAGCGAGTTATCGGTGATTCTACACTTACCTTTGAGGAGATGACCACTCTCTTGACACAGATTGAAGCATGTCTGAACTCCAGGCCGCTGTCAGTTGCATATGGTACAGATTTAGAGGAATTCACTCCGTTGACACCTGGTCATTTTTTGATTGGAGAGCCAATACTTACCGTTCCTGATACAAATTATACTTTAAGTCATATTGGCAGCCTAAGACGATGGCATTTAGTGCAAGGTATGTTGCAAAACTTTTGGCGTAGATGGGCCAATGAGTATTTGACCCATTTTCTGCATAGATACAAGTGGATTAACAAGGTACCTGAACCCAAGGTAGGAGATGTTGTTTTGGTGAAGGAAGACGACTTACCTCCTGCGAAGTGGCTTCTTGGTAGGGTTGTAGAAAAACACCCTGGTGGTGATAATTTAACTCTAGTAGTTACATTAAAATGTAAAAATTCATATTTAAAAAGGCCCACTTCAAAATTGTGCGTTTTACCAGCTACTGATTAAGAACTGTATTTAAGATGTTTAGTTTTAAGAACCGTGTATTAGATGTATTTAATATTTTCAGTGTTTGCCATGGTGGGCGGCAATGTTAAGGACAAAGGTCCTTGGTGGGCGGTATGTTTAAAGTAAGAATTAGTTCCGTTAAGGTCGATAGATGGCGACCTAAAAATATGCACTTTATTATAAGTCGGTGTTAAGAGTCTCCAGTGGTGAATGACCTTACGGATATTTTTTTGATTAAAATAGCTTTCGTTTGAATAACCTTAGTATTATTTATCCCACCCAGTTCATCCCGTAAACAGATGGCAGTCTCAAAAAAGCAACACTGCCTATTTCACACTCCCCTAATACAAGTGCGCCACTGGAGACCAATAATAATTTAGGCCACCGGCGAAAGAACCGAGAGCCTTCAACTACCTATGCCACTATGGCTCGAAAATCAGTAGAAACCAAGTTGAGTGATGATACATGGATTGAAGTTAAAAAAAACCGGAGGAATAATCCTGTAAGGAAAGGGGGAAATGTGTCATCTGATCTTTTGAAAGCTGTGGAACGGAAGAAGTTTCTACATGTGTGGAGACTGGATAAAAACACATCAGAAGGTATGTTAAAAAAATATATACAAAATATTTTGCAAAAGGACTGTGAAATAATTATTGAAAAACTAAACCCTAAAACCGATCGAGACTACTCATCGTTTAAGATCGGGATTACAGAAGATAATTTTGTGAAGCTGTGTGACCCGGCGGTATGGCCCTTAAATGTTGAGTTCAATGAGTGGATATTTTTTCGTCGAGCCACCAAACCAATCCAATTACAAACCTAATAAGGCTATCAGCATACTGTATCAAAATGTGAGAGGACTGAGAACAAAGACAGAACCATTCTTATCACTCACAGAATCTTCGGAGGCGGATATTTTTGCCATTACAGAAACGGGATTAAATGAATCAATTAAAAACGCGGAATTCGTACTCCCCGGTTACCATATATTGAGATGTGATCGAGCGGACGGACGGAAGCATGGCGGGGTGCTATTGATGGCCACAGAACGATACGAATTGCGTCGAGTGCCAGTGCCGGATGGAACGGACGTAGACAGTCACAGGTTCGAACTTATTTGTGCGACAGTTTATAAACAGAATCGATTTTTATTAACATGTTGTGTTGTATATATTCCACCGGGTACTGCTGACACTGAATATATGATTATGTTTAGTTTAATAGAAAAATTATGTCTCAAATATAAAAGTAGTTTAGTCGTAATGGGAGATTTTAACTTATATTCATGTAGTGATAATGTATGTAATTATTTTAATTTTTTGGTGGCTTTCTGTGAATTCATTCAGTATAATGCAGTACCAAACTGTAACAGTAGGTATCTAGACCTCGTGTTAACCGCGCGCGACGGGGTGCGAGTGAGCGGGGCGGACGAAGGCCTACAGCCCGTAGATAGTTATCACCCGCCGCTAGCCGTATGCATCGAGTGGGCGCGGGCGCCGACGGCGTCTCCTACATCGATTCCCCCCCCTGCCTGCGCTCCTGAGGGGCGGAGCTCTCGGGGTTCGAAAACTGGTACATGGAACTTTAACAAAGGTGACATTGGTCGGTTGTATTGTCTATTTTCTGCAATAAACTGGAGTGAATTGTACAGTATGAGTGATCCCGAGCTTATTTTAGACCTGTTCTATGAAAAGATTTATGAAGTCTTTGATCAATGTATTCCTCGTAGGCAAAGCAGTACAGGTTGTAGGCGTAGGTACACATATCCGGTATGGTATACATCTGAAATTATTGGGTACATAGAATTGAAACACTCATTACACAAAAAATACAAATCCAGTAAATCTCGTATTGATTATGAAGCGTTTAGTAGGGCCAGGGCGAAAGTAAAAGGGGAGACTGCACGAGCGCATGAGCGCTACAACGAACGCATTCAAAACCAACTAGCTAGTGATCCGCGAGCGTTTTGGCACTACATACGAAATAAAAAAGGAGCCACGAGTAAACATAAACTTATAAAAGATGGGCGCACTCTATCGGACTATGAGTGTGCGTGTGAGTTTGCTCGATTTTTTCAGTCAATATATAATCAAGAGCCCGCAGAGCTGAGCGTGGAGACAGCGAGCGCGGCGCGGTCTTGCGCGCCTGGTGCCTGGGTTTCCCTCAATCGTTTAAGCAGGTGCGAGGTTCTTGCCGCGTTGGCCCGCCTACCACCCAAGCACTCAATGGGCCCGGACGGTGTGCCTGCGTTTGTTTTCAGGGATGCTCGTATGGTGTTGGCTGACCCATTGGTACACTTATACAACAGATGTATCGACACAGCAAAGTTTCCGGAACGATGGAAAGTAACTCGAGTCGTGCCTGTCCCTAAAGGTGGTGGAGGTTCTGATCCCAGTGACTACAGGCCTGTCGCAATTCTTAGTACGCCTGCCAAGGTGTTTGAAGCGGTCATTTATAATTGTCTCTATGCGCAAGTGAGTTCCCAGCTATCTGACGCGCAGCACGTCTTTCGTGCTGGGCGGGGAACTACGGGAAACCTTCTTCATCTAATGACATGTTTGGTGCCCGCGATTGATGCTGGTGTGCAGGTGGATGTAGCCTACTTCGATTTCAGGAAAGCTTTTGATATGGTGGATAACGACATCCTTTTAACACGTTTGGCTGCAGTGGGCTGCACACCGCATGTGCTGGCATTCTTCGCATGCTATTTACGGGACAGATGTCAATATGTGGACTGTGGAGGATGCCTCTCTGAGCCATATTTTACGAGATCGGGGGTCAGTCAAGGGAGTAATTTAGGTCCTTTGCTTTTTATCTTAATGATAAATAGCTTGTCAGAAGTGGTTACTAACTCTACACCGCTTCTTTTTGCAGATGACCTAAAATTGGTTAAAAATATATCACAGAATGCAGATCATGATGGGCTGCAAGAGGACATAAACAGGGTGGTTGGATGGAGCCATGAAAATAAACTTTATTTTAATGTTTCCAAGTGCTCTGTACTATCTTTCAGCCGATCGCGTAATCCTAGTCACTACCAGTACCAAATGGTGGGATCACCTTTGCAGCGGAGAAACGAGATCAGAGATTTAGGCGTTCATTTTAGTACAGACTTAAGATTGAATAAACACATTCAGGATGTATGTAAAAAAGCATATCGTAATCTGGGTTTTCTATTGAGGCATGCAAATCGTTTCACAAATGTCACAGCTTTGAGAGTGTTATACGAGGCACTAGTGAAAAGCCACCTCGAATGCAATTCCGTTGTCTGGTCGCCATACGAGAGTAAATATAAATTGACGTTGGAACGAATACAAAATAAATTTTTAAGATTTTTGTATTGTAAGCTGTATGGTGTTTACCCAGGATACCCGTTGTTATATCCTACACTGTTTGTTCTGGGCATGGTGGGGCATTTCAAGTTGGAGGTTAGGAGAGAGGTGGCTATGGCCACGTATATGTTTAAAGTGCTTCGTGGTCACATACATAACCCAGCCGTTCTGCGGGAGATCGGACTATGTGCACCTAGTGATTACACCTCACGGCGGCGGCGCCCGTGCCTGCTGGAGGTGGTGCCCGCGCGCACCAACCTGCTGCAGCGCGCCCCGCTCACGCGCGCGCTTTGTGCGCTCAACATGGTGGCAGATAGGATTGATTTGTTTTTGTGTTCTCTGAATGAATTCTCACGGGTCGCTTACTGCGTTATAAGTAATGATTTAGGAAAAGGATGATTAATTGAATTGATTTATTCACTTAGTTTTTTTTTGCTGTATTAGTGTTGTTGTGTGTATAGATTTTTTATTTAATCTTTTTAGTTTTTATAGTACCAATTGTTTTGTAATTTTTGCGTAGTGTTTTGCATGTGTTGTTAATTTTTATTCAGTTTATTGTAATGTATTGTAAATTTTTATCCGACACTATTGCATTGGATGTAATCCGTAATGATAGTGTATGTTATAGTAAATAAATAAATAAATAAAAAAAAAATTAAATCCGCCTGCTACAGGGAAATACATAACATTGAAGAACAGACTTATATCCACTTATCAAGAGTCAGATCATTGTCGGTTACAGAAACTACTTAGTGGTCTAGAACTCGGAGATTCAAAACCTAGCCAATTACTTCGTAAAATGCGTGACCTCAGCGGAAAGTTACTAACAGACGAGGCGTTACAAGTATTATGGCTCAATCAATTACCTACACAGATCCGCGGCATCCTAGCCATCAACAAAGAGACACTAGAAAGCCTAGCTGCAATGGCCGACAAAATGTTAGAACACTTCGAGCCCCCAACGGCTGCCGCCATTACAACCACTATGTCGTCGTGCCAAAAGAACAAGAATAATACGGAAATAGGAAACCTCTTGCCTTCTACTCAAAAACAATGAGTGACACACAGCGAAGATACAGCGTGTACGATCGCGAATTATTAGCAATGTACACCGCTGTTAAGAATCTACGCCGGCTGATCGAGGGTAACCTCACTATATGCACAGACCACAAACCCCTTACCTACGCACTTACGAGAACGCCGAATAGCAGTGATACACCGAGACGAGAACGTCAACTACACTACATAAGCCAATTTTGTTCAACAATAAAATACATTCACGGAGATAGAAACGAAGCGGCCGACGCGTTATCACGCATATCAGAAATAGAAATACTTAATCACACAATCGACTACAATAAATTAGCAATAGAACAAGAGAACGACACAGAACTACAAGCTTGCATGAAACAAAGTAATCTCAAGTTTTCACACATTACACTACCCGGGGGTCAACGACCGATATGGTGCGAAATATCTACAACAAACATTCGGCCATACCTACCACTGAGTTATCATTTTGTAGCATTCAAAGCGCAACACGAACTTAGTCACCCTGGCATACGAACAACAAGAAAAATAATGACTACAAAATTCTTCTGGCCGTCTATGAACAAAGATGTAACTACGTGGTCAAGGTCATGCATCGGTTGTCAACGCGCGAAAATACAAAGACACGTAATTAGTCCACTCGGCGAGTTTCAACAATCATCGCGTTTTGAACACCTACACGTCGACATAGTTGGACCGCTACCACCATCAAACGACTTTAGGTATTTAGTTACTATGATCGACCGCTGTACTAAATGGCCCGAAGCAATACCTACTCGTGACATCACCGCCGAGACAGTAGCGAAAGCTGTTTACGAAGGATGGATAACACGATTCGGTTGTCCTTTACGAATCACTACCGACCAAGGCAGACAATTTGAGTCATCACTATTCCACTCACTAATGAAGACACTCGGCGTTTCTCGCATACGTACCACTGCATTCCACCCACAGGCAAACGGACAGATAGAACGATGGCATCGTACTTTAAAAGCAGCACTAATGGCAAGAGCCGCAAGTATCAGATGGATCGAGGAATTACCTACTGTGCTACTAGGACTGCGTACAGCAATTTGTCAAGACTCTTCCGTTAGCCCTGCCTTAATGACCTACGGTTCTACACTACGCATCCCGTCGGACTTTTTCGTGCCTACAAAGCCGAACATAAACGACGCAAGAGTTCGTTCGTCAGCTGACCGAAACAATGTCGTCATTAACACCTACAAAAAGATCGCATACATCGAACCTACACACATTCGTACATAAGGACCTACAAACATGTACACATGTGTTTGTGCGGAATGACACCGTTCGCCGTCCACTTACACCGCCATACGAAGGTCCTTACAAAGTATTACAACGCAGCGCAAGTGGCAAACAATTCACTATTCAACTACCATTACGTACGACAGTAATATCAATAGATCGATTGAAACCAGCATATACATATAGCGACGAGCAACACACATCACAATCATATTCCAATACAACAATGCAGACAACACCGCCAACTTCGAGTACCAACAATACGAGTGCAGCCGCCGCGACATCGAGCAACAGAGATGAGCCCGATGAGCCAGCCACGAAATGCAACACCTACGTCACTCGAACCGGCAGGATAGTTAAACCCAACGTACGCTTCGCTTGAGGGGGAGTACTGTGGCGATAGCGCGACCGCGCCGTCACGTCGCGCCAGCCGCCCCGCCGCACCGACCGCTCGTCGTGAGAACTAAACAATTATAAACGTATTCGTACCGTTGATTTCTTCTCGCCCTTGTTGGGGGCGGGGAGACTTCGTGGAGCGCTGGGCTCCTTGAAGTGATTTTCCACGCGGCTCATCACCATGAGCCGGTCATTGTGGTTGTCCAGCCTCGAGGCTCGAACCACCGGTCGTCCCTCCGAAGAGGGGACCGGTGATGCGCCTACGAGAGGCTGGCGGTTCGCAGTCAAAGTCCGAAGGGTTCGCGATAGCCCCGCTCGAGGGAGCCGTAATGAGCTCCCGAGCGGGGCGTTTCAGCCGCCTTCGGATTTGTAGTGTCGTGTCCGGGTGGGGCATGGGCGCTATGCCTGATAGGTGGGGGAGTGTTGAGCAGTCTGCTCTATCAAACATTCCCGTGGCCAGTCTTCTTATGAAGGCATCTATCGGTTCCCACTTGAGATCCCGATAGATGGTGGAATTCCTCAGGTACCTGGGCGCGTCGACCGTCATGCGTAGGCACCGGTTTTCGGTGGCTTGGAGTCGCTTGCGTGCTGCTCCTGCTGTTAGGTTATACCAGGCCGGCCCCGAGAAGGTGAGGCGTGACCTGATATAAGTTTTATAAATCCCGAGTTTCGCTCGGATGGGGAGTGTGGGGGAACGGGTGTAATGTTCCACCCAACACAAAGGGAGGATCCTCCGACCAGGCGAGGTGATCATGCCTGGCGGGCTACTGCCCAACAGTTGATGTTGGGATGTTGTATATATGATAATCGGCGCGGGAACTTTATTTGCGCGATTCAGGATTGGTAGTTACTCCGTGTAGTGTAGTTTGTAGGTACAGTGCGTTACTTCGTAGTTCAGTGTATCTTCGGTAGATGGCGCTGTATGTGGAGGTCGCCACATCACTCCCCTCCAAGACTGGAGGTCGATATATGTTGAGTCAGCTGTCTGTGCTCTGATGCGGAGCTTGCCAGTGCCAGGAGTGAGTAGTTCCAGTGAGTCGGAACTGAATGCCGCAAGTTCCAGTGAGTCGGAACTGAATGCCGCTAGTCCCAGTGAGTCGGGGCTGAAGTCCGCTGATCCCAGTGAGTCGGGATCGCATGCGGTGCGCGGTGCTGCGGTGAGGTCCCCAGTGAGTCGGGGCGATTGCTGCGTAGTGGCTGGCTGCTGCGTAGACGGGAGAGAGATGCTCTGCTTACATAGACCGTAGGTGCAGTGTGCTGTGCCTAGACGCTATAGAGGCCGTAGGGGTAACCAGGCTGGAGCGGTCGCGTCCTGCGTGTGGTGTATCCCTGTTGAGGCCGAGGTTGCTGGCTGGCTTGAGACTTGCTGTGGGAGTGAACATGATGGTGGCGCGGCTTGAAGGCTGCTTCCAATCACGTCGGGGTCACCACTTGGGGGAACGGGTGTAATGTTCCACCCAACACAAAGGGAGGATCCTCCGACCAGGCGAGGTGATCATGCCTGGCGGGCTACTGCCCAACAGTTGATGTTGGGATGTTGTATATATGATAATCGGCGCGGGAACTTTATTTGCGCGATTCAGGATTGGTAGTTACTCCGTGTAGTGTAGTTTGTAGGTACAGTGCGTTACTTCGTAGTTCAGTGTATCTTCGGTAGATGGCGCTGTATGTGGAGGTCGCCACAGGGAGTTTGGAGGACAGCAGGGGACGCAGTTTTGATCGCGCCAGCTGTGCTTTGGTGATGACGGTCTCGACATGTGACGCCATGGACAGAGTTCTGTCGATCTTTAATCCCAGGTACCTGACGGTTGGTGACCACGGGATTTCTTCGCCCATGAGGTGGAGTTTTGGGGGCAGGTGTGAACTACCGGTAAGGAGGGCCTGTGTCTTGCCCACGTTGCATTTGAGCCTCCACTTCTTGAGCCAGCCCGGAAGAGCTTCAAGAGTGGGGCTCAGTTTCCGTGCAGCATGGTTGGCGTTTTTGGAGCTTGCCATGTACGCAGCGTCATCTGCGAATAGCGCCAACTTGACGTCCCCAACTACCGGGATGTCGTCCGTGTAGTGGGCGTACAATGTTGGCGATAGGCAGCTCCCTTGGGGAACTCCGGCCCGGATGATCCTCTGCTCGGATGTGGCGTCCTCGACAGCCACGTGGAAGGTCCTGTTGTTGAGGAACGATGCAATGACCCTGATGATACCGGGTGGTAGCGTGGTCGTCGACAGTTTGTGGATGAGCCCGTCATGCCACACTCTGTCGAAGGCCTTCTCCATATCCAGCATCAGGGTCACCGTGTGACCGCCTTTGTTGAGCCACGTAGCCATCTCGTCGAGGACGCGGGTCAGCTGGAGTGTGGTGGAATGCTCTTTGCGGAACCCGAATTGTTCCGGTCTTGGGTGTATGTGGCGGTGGATTCGGGACAGCAGTAGCCGCTCGAACACCTTGGAGATTGTGGCGAGCAGGGTTATTGGGCGGTAGTTCTCTGGTCTCCTGGGATCCTTGCCGGGCTTCGGGAGCACTATGACCCGGCCGCGCTTCCAGGTGGTCGGGAAGTGACCGGATCTCAGGATTCCGTTGAACAGCTGCGTAGCAGCTACCAGGGCCTTCACGGGCAGTCGGTGCAGCGCGGAATTGGGGATGCCATCCTCCCCGGACGCCTTACGGGGGTTCGTAGCCCTCATCGCTGTGGCGACCTCTTTCGAGGTGAAGAGCAGCTCACTCTCAGGCTGGGTGTTGGGGGTTTCGAGGTAGCTTCTGACGGCTACCTCTATCTCCTGCGTGAAAGTCGGGTCGGAGAGCTCATGAGGGGTGAACTGCTCCTCCAGGCTGTGTGCGATTATATCGGCACGATCTTGGGCCCTGAAGCGGGGGCTGCCGTCCTGACCAAGCAAAGGTCGCGTGGGGTTGGGTTCTGCAGAAAGATTTCTGCAGAGACGGTGGATGGAAGGTAGTTCTCCCTCTATATGAAGGAGAAAGTCCTCCCACGCGTCGCCCCTGTGTTCCCACCTGTGTTCCCACAAGGCAGACTTGACCTTGTTGGTCAGGTTGTTGTAAATATTTTTGTGGCAAGGATGCCGAGTCCTTTGCCACCGCTTCTTGGCTGCCCGCTTCTCAGCCAGCAGTTTCTGCAAGCTGGCAGGCAGTGGACTGTGCCTCTCGGTGGGAGGCATGGTGCATGAGGCAGACCGAAGCGCGGTTTGGATGGCATCGGTCAATCCCTCGGCGGCTGCATCGACCTCCCGCGGAGTCCTCACCAGAGCGGGGCGTCTGTATTCTGACAGCTCCTGGTGATACTTCCTCCAGTCCGTTCGGATGCGAGGTTTGGGCGGGCTGACCACTGTCGCGTGTTCCCGGAACACCAGTAACACCGGTCTATGGTCCGATGGTAGGTCCTCGAGGACCTCTTGAGATGGGGGGTTTCTTAGCCCCTTAGAGACGACGATGTCCAGGACGTTGTCTCGACTACAGTCGATCGGGTCTATTCGGGTTGGTTCCCGTGGACCGGAGACTTCATAGTCGAACGCCTGGGCATCCTGTAGGATCAGCCTGCCAGCTGCATTCGGCGTGGAACAGTGCCAGGCCGGGTGCTTGGCGTTCAGGTCCCCTGCGACAATGGTTGGAATTGTGGGGTGTAGAAGACCCCGGAGTTCGCCCACCCGGAAATGTGGACGAGGAGCTCGATAGGCCGCATAAAGGCGCACCTCCCCCCCGCCGATACGGATGTCGACACCAAGCGCGTACATGGTGTCGAGATCCCCCGGCTGGACGGGCTGATGCACCACCGTCCTCCTCACCAGTACAGCGAGTCCACGGTATGCCTGTCCGCTCGGCGATGTCTCGTCTTTGCGATAGACAAAGTATCCCGAGATCTTAAGTGGGATACTGTCCTTGAGACACGTCTCGCTTATTAGCATAACGTCGACCCGCTGCTCTCGGAGAAAGAGGCGCAAGAGTCCTATCTTGCCCCTCAGAGACTCCGCATTCCAATGGACAACCCTAAGTGGCTTATCCATTGGAAGGAAGTCTCGCCAGCAATCCCGTGGTGTTTATCTCACCGTCCCTCACACGCTGCGCGAACAGCATGAGAAGGGCGGCGAGCTGCTCCCTCTCGGGGTCCTCCGACACCTTACTGGCTGGAGGTTGGGGCTGTTGCATAGGCGCAGCCTTCCTTCTTCTGCGCTTTCTGCGAGATCCGGTTGGGGGTGCGCTGGGTAGATTTGCCTTTGCCATGAGGGTGGCCGGGGCGGAGTCGCCAACAGTGTTGGGCTGGGCGATCAGCTTCGGCGGGCCGGTCCTCGGGGCCAGACCGGCCTTCCTGTTTCGCGCCTCCCGTTTGAAGACGGGGCACGAAACACTGTTTGCTGGGTGGGGACCCTTGCAATTGGCGCAAGTTGCCGGCTGGTCCTTGGATCGTGTGCATTTGTGCGCCGGGTGTTCGCCCCCGCAGCGAACACAGGCGAGAGGACGGTGGCAGTTGAGGGAGCTATGGCGGAAGCCTTGACAGCGATGACACTGCGAAGGCCCCTTCGTCCCCCTCCATGCCTCGATGACCACGCCCGGCATCATCAGGACCTCGTCGATGCCGTAGGCTTTGGTGGCGGCTGGGGTTTTTTCCACCTCCGCGAAAAAGATGCAGCCGGGCCTTCCAGTCCGGGCCCGGATGTGTTTGGCGTACTTGACCGGCACGCCTTTACTGGTCAGGTCCTCCACGATCTCTTCAGCCGGGGTGTCAGCCGGTAGCCCTCGTATCGCCACTTTCAGTGGCCTGAGGTGTTGCGGCGCGATGGCGTAGTAAGGCGCCTTGTCCTGCCCAAGATCGTCGAGGTGGGCCTGGATGGCCCTGAATTCGTCGTCGTCCTTGGGCGTGAATCGGAACCCCTTCCCGAACGGTCGTCCGTTCGGCGGGTGCCCGATCTTGGCAGCCAGCTCCCTGAAATGGGCCGTCCAGTTGTCCAGACGGTCCACCACAAGGATCGGCTGCTTTCGGGTTGGGGGTTGTGCTGCGGCAGTCGTTGGCGGCGCTGGTCGCGCTGCCGCTGGTGGTGAAGCCAGCACGGCCGCCATCGTTCTCGGGGCTGGGCTAGGCACGGGCGCAGATTTGGGTCCCGGTGTGTAGGTTGTCGCGGCGGCAGGCGCGTGAGCAGGTGTATGTGCAGGCGCGGGCGTCGACGCAGGCGTGGGCTCCGGCGCAGGGACGGGCAAGGGTGGGGAGCTCTCGATGAGCTCAGGCTCAGGCAGCTGGCGTCGGTGCAAACGCTGAGTTAGCGGGGGAAGGGACCTGTATGAGGACGAGTCCTCTCGCAGGATACCCTCATCCCCTCGCTGTGGTGTCGAGTGTCCCAGGGGAGAGCCGCCCGTCGTTGCGTCTGGCGACGCCTCGAGGTCGGCTCTCTTCCTGGGAGGATCTACGGCCGAGTCTTCCTCGCGGGTCCTTTTGACCGGCGGGGTGTCGGGCAACTCCTTCTCCATCATCTCTTCCTGGAGATGGTGCTGCACGATTTGGAGAATCTGAAGGTCGTGCTCGGCGACATCCTCCTTCCTGCGATCGCCGAGCTGCACTTCCATCACTCGGAAGTAGGCCCCGACCCAGCGCCGCAGTCCCCGAGATAATACTCCCTTCTCCAGAAGGGAGTTGTATATACCCAGGTCACCCTGGTATATACGTCTCTGGTCCTGCGGAGCCGCATCGTGTGTGGGCCCCCCTTCGACGGGAGACGGTGGTGTAACATCCATATCTAGGTGGATTGTCTCCGTGGCGCCTAGACGGAGTTGGTGGCAACCAATCGCCGTTTGGTTGGAGTCAAAATGACCCCTTCCTCACGGCGCGGGCCCCAACCCGTCGGATTTCTTGCGGAAGGCGCTCTCCGCTCGAGTGTACCACCCGGGTGCGAAGTTACAATTTTATTTATTAAAATAAATGTAGCTTACCGCTTAAAATAAAATATGGCGCCCGAACGTTTTTGCGAGTGGAGGGTAGTTTTAACACTCGCTACGACGATCCGTTGCACTCTATAAACGTATTCTCGGCGCGCGCCCATATTTACGTAAAGTTACTTTGCTCCAATTGGCTGAGGTTTTTGTGTAGTCTTGTAGCTCGCTTTCACTGTCCTATGTTGTCGGCCAAAATTTAATTATAAGAAAATGCATTTGTGTAAATAAATCAGATAAGTCGTAACCTCCTCGAGTTTCACTACTATTCTAACTACGGTACGAAGGCTAACTTTGCTGGCCGGTTTGAATAGTTACCACCACCTTTCCCTGGTATTAAGGCTACGGATCGAAGGCTAATCAGCTGGGCCGGCCAATATACCTATCCCAGTATCTGCTGTATTTAAGCCAGCTGGCATAGTGTAGGGCCGGGTCACAACCCCACGGGTCAGCAAGCCTCACAGCTGTCCCGAAAATGTCTTCTACTGCGAAACGTAACGTTAAAATAGTTCAAAAGTACTCACGATTTATAGTTGCCAAACCTCAAATAAACACGTCACTTGTCACTTCACTGATCCGTTAGCATCAGTGGCGCCCTCTTGCGTCTCCCAAAGACTTCGGTGGCGACCTCTTCCGTCAATCACGAATTTTAAAGCCCGGTACTTGTTTGAGCTTGTATGTTCCTTATTCGTCGGAGCTCACCGCAGCGCCTTCTGTCGGATGTCACTGCTACTACTGAATTCTTTGCAAATCACTCTAATCGTGATGCCTTTTCCAATACACACACTCACAACGGAGTCGTAACGTAACTCAAATCGGTGTTAACGTACTGGTATTATCCGGCTCGGATAGGACCAAAATGGACCGTAATCCCAAAAATCGCCTTTAGAAACGTGGTAGGAAATGAAACACACGTCCAAGCGAGGATATTTTTCATTGATGTAGATGGCATTTATATAATAGTCCGTAGACCTTAACATCGCGATACAGAAAAACGACATAACGCCATCTATCGAGCTCAAACATCAACAATTTACATTATTAATATTGAACAATTATGGTTAATATTAATTTTCAATAATAAAATGTTAACAATTACTTTCAAAATTAATTGTTTTAATTCGATATTCATAAACTGTATTTTTATAGGATTTTAAACATCCGTACCCGCATAAATTTTTATCATTTTTTGGAACGAAGTTCCTTATCGCGCGATATGAACGAAAAAACGAAGGGGGCTAGACGGAAATTGTCGCGACATAATTTGTTGTCACGACACTTTTTGTTGTCACGACACTTTTTGCTATTTTAAATTTTATTTGTTATTAGTTTATTTTTCATTGCTTGAAGCAACCTAGATACTATATATATATCTATATATATATATATATATATATATATATATATATATAATAGATAGATAACATTTCGAACTTTTATATATACATATCATCATTATCATCATTATCATCACTATTATCATAATCATCATTTCATCATTTTCATCAATTCATCATTTTCATCACTTTCATCATTTTCATCATCTTCATCGTTTTCATCATTTTCATCATTTTCATCATCTTCATCATTGTCATCATTTTCATCATTTTCATCAATTCATCATCTTCATCACTTTCATCATTTTCATCATTTTCATCATCTTCATTTTCATCATTTTCACCATCTTCATCATTTTCATCATTTTCATCATTTTCATCACTTTCATCATTTTCATCATCTTCATCACTTTCATCATTTTCATCAATTCATCATCTTCATCACTTTCATCATTTTCATCATTTTCATCATTTTCATCATCTTCATCATTTTCACCATTATCATCATTATCATTATTATTATTATTATTAATATTATTGTGTACACATATATCATAAAACTAGAAATTACGTAAAATATTGAAGTAAATATAATATTTGTATCGTCTTTCTATTTCGAACTTCGTTCCATCCGGGTGTCCCTTGACACCTCTCAAGTTTTTTTTTTTATTATTGTTCCTACTTTTGCCAAAGGACTTCATACATAGAATAAATGGACTTTTTTGCTCAGTGTACCTACATAGAAAAAATGTGAACGATAATAAGATGAGCCGGATGTGAGCCTTTAAAAATCCCCATCTGCATCCGCATCCGCGGATGTGAAAAAATCGGCATCCGCAACATCCCGAATATTATGTGTTCAACAAACAATAAAACTAACGAATCCCGTTCCCTTCAAAGTTCAGAGAAAATCTTTAGTTTTGTTGTCTATCACTTGTAATTGTCACAATAAAGAGTGCGAATGCGTGACAATAAAGACATGAACGACACCAACAAACGAACAAGAAGTTTTGAAATTTTATAGATTTCCATTTCATGTTGCTTTTAATTTGTTACATGAACGTGTAAAAATTAATTAATTCAACAAATTTCGAAAAGTCACCTAAAAGTAAAACTAATGAAAAGGTTACTTTCAGGTTACTTTAAAGGTTACTTTTTTAAGGTACTTTTAAGTAACCATCAGTGTTGAAAAATAACCTAAGAGGTTCCAAAAGTAACCTTCTGGCAGCACTGGAGGTGAGTGAAGTTGAAGTAGTAACCGGTAAGCTAGGCTATTGATTTTCGAGTATCGAGCAACTGAA
Organism: Spilarctia lutea; assembly: GCA_916048165.1. Taxonomy (NCBI): domain Eukaryota; kingdom Metazoa; phylum Arthropoda; class Insecta; order Lepidoptera; family Erebidae; genus Spilarctia; species Spilarctia lutea. The sequence continues at coordinate 275,030 of CAJZHC010000004.1, forward strand.
TTGAGAGAACTTCACATTGGTGAAAATAATTATTGCTAATAGGAAAACAATAATTTAATAATTTACAGAAGGTTTTTAATATTAAACTACTACTAAAATTACCGAGAATCTCATGCCCTGTTCCATAATTTCGTAAATAAATTCAACCATATATTTTATAAATAAAGACATCTGATTAAAAGAACACTGTCAGAAGATAATAGTCCAGGGTCGATAATTTTTGAAACCAAAAAGAAAATGGTAGGATGAAACCTGTTAAAAAAGGACGAGAATATAAGAAAAATGAAAGGAAAGATAATTTACGGGTGATCTGTCTGAGGTCGTGAAGTGGAAGGGGGTGAGTTTTTAAGGGTAAAAACGGTGTATCTCGATTTCCGGCAAAACTACAAGTCCTATGGAAAAAAATTAATGACAAAAGTTGTAGGTAATAAAGAGACCTACAACTTTTGTAATAAAATTTTTTCCACATAACCTCAAAATTTATGTGAAAAATTCAAATAATCAAGTTCTTGGTTTTTTATTTTTATCCTATGCAAAAAAAAAAAAAATCACGAAATTTGGTGAAAACTTACCTTTTTATGTCCTAAAGACACTGTAATTTTTTTGATTTGAAATATTTATTTTTTCACCTTATTTTGACTACCGAAAAAAACACCCTAATTTTTAATCGAAAATTCTCGCGTCAAAATATTACCTTTTTAAAAAAGTCGAGGAGTTTTATGTTCGTTGAAATCTTCCTGAAAATGGAAAAAAATATATACATTACTATGGTAAATGTTCTCAGAAAATGCAAAGAAAAGAAAAAAACTCGAATCTGAAATATTTTTTTAATCACTATGTACAATTTTGAGTCAAAATTGTACATAGTGATTGAACAAAATTTTTGAGCTATTTAGTAAAATTCACACTTTAATTACTTGAAAAACCGTAAGATTCTATGTTACATTAATAAACAGATCGCCCGCAAATTATTTTTCCTGTCATTTTTGTTCATCCTACTTATGGAGGGTAGAGATAAGGAGTATCATCTGTGTACATGAAAAGTGTCCGTTGAAATGCATTAAATTAGGGTGGCGCCACATTAGCATCAGAGTAAACTTCTTAAAATCAATACACACACTTTTCATAAAATTGAATGATAAAAAATCAATAAACGTACTATTCACAGTTCAGAAAATAAAATATATTTACTACATTATTTTGTAATACGCAAGTAGTGACAATAATGTTAATTTTTTTACCTCGGCGTACTTCAATTCGTTCACAATTGCTACATTCATACCATAACCCAGGGATGCACAGACTTATTAAGACTAGGGGCCACTCGGGCAAATCATGAACTGATGGCGGGCCGCCAGAAGTATAGGTAATTAAAGGCAATAAAGAATTGATAATAATGTATTAAAATTGAAAAGGAATTTATTAATTTGAAGCTTGGCACTGCATAGTGCTTACAATCTTTTTTATATTTGGCTCAAATTTACTTGTAGCAACACGTAAAACTGCTTCCAAACTTTCATTTGCAAGGTGGTTTCGATTTTTTGTTTTATTATTATTTAGTATTGAAAAAGTTTGTTCACATATATAGGTAGAACCAAATAAGCTTGCACATTTCAGAGCGTTTATGCGCAACTCTTTGTACATATTTTTATCAATGCAGCGGTAAAAGTTCAACAAGTCTCCTTCGTTGAATTGGTTGCGTAAATCTTGGTCGTTTTGAATGTCGATAATTTCTAACTGCATTGACTCTGGCGCATTTTCAATTGAAATCGTGAAAGGATTGCTGAATATGTCCAACAGAGGTTTCAGTTTTTTAAACTCCGAAAATCTGTCTTGAAAAAATTGAATCAAAATATCTAGTTTTTCTACATAACTGAAATTAATCGCAGTTTTGTTGAATATTTCAGCCATTTTCTTATAATTCGGAAAATGATTGTAATTTCCAGAATTCAATTGCGATCTGAAGAGTGTCAGCTTGCATTGAAAGGATGATACATGAGCGTAGAGCTGGGATATCAGTTGATTTTTTCCTTGAAGCCGTGTGTTCAAGATATTCAAATGATTTGTAATGTCAACTAAAAAAGCCAAATCACACACAACCAATCAGGATTTTTAAGTTCCGGGACATCCCTTTGCTTTTCCGCCAGAAATATTCCAATTTCTTCTATTAACTTTAGAAATCGTTCCAGTGTCAATCCACGACTTAGCCACCTTACTTCTGTATAATACAGTAAATCTCCATATTCGCTTTCGATGTCATCAAGGAATTGTTTGAATTGCCTGTGATTGAGTCCTCGTGATTTTATGAAATTTACAGTCGAAACTACCACTTTCATGACATTTTGAAATTCAATTTTTTTAGAACAGAGGGCTTCTTGGTGTATAATGCAGTGAAACTGCGTGAGATATTCAGCGTTTATGTTTTTTTCTTGCAGATGCTTTTTCAGCAAAGTAACTAGCCCGGAATTGACACCAATCATCGAAGGAGCACCGTCAGTCGCAACTCCCGATAATTTTGATAAGTACAATTCAGCTGACAGTTCAGTCTTATAAGAGTCTATAATCTAGTATGATCTAAATGACTTACAAGAAGGAAATAATCCAATGAGCGGAGTAATTCAAATAAATAAAAATAATAAGTCCAATTCAGTTTTTGAACACTCATCCAAAAGTACATTGAGCATATCAACTCATTTGGTTTGACCTTTCAATGAACACATTCCTAAAAACTCTTCTAAGACTTCAAAATCTTGAGTAACACCACGTATGAATTTGAGAAGTTGAGCTGTGGAACTAATATCAGTGGATTCGTCGAGTGCTAATGAAAAAAATTCAATGATCTTAGTTTTTTCAGTTAATTGTTCCGTAATATTACCTGACAAAGACATAATTCGACTTTGGATAGTCATACGATTCAGTTGAATTTTCTCAAACTTTTTTGCTGCTTCTGGACACATTTTCTTAGCGGCAATTTCTATGCATTCTTTTACAAAATCCCCATCATTGAAGGGGCGACTTCGAGAAATTTCATAACTAACTTCTGTAGCTGTTTCTGAATCTTGAATGGGTTTTGTAAACATAGCTTGCTGACCAATAAGCTCCCGTTTTAAAGACAACATTTTTTGCTTTCTTAGTTCGCCTGTAAACTTGGTAAAAGTAGGATGCTGCGTTTCATAGTGCCTTTTTACATTATATTCCTTTGCAATCGCAACAGAATTCTTGCAAATTAAACAAACGACTTTGTTATGCGACCATACAAAAAAGTATTTCTCAGTCCAAATTTCTTGAAACTGCCGATTTTCATCTTTAACCTTACGTTTTTTACTAGGTCCTGGCTTGTCCATGTTGCGTTCTAATCCTGGCTAGGATTAATACAGCACCTAAAAACAATTACAGTACCTACTTAAATTACCCATCCTTTTTTTAATTATCAAAAAAAAAATGATTTAATAGGTAGGGAAACACTTATTAATAACATAGTTTTACTTACGATTTCACAACACAATTATACACGGCACTTGACAGGTTAACACTGCAACATGAATTCTACGCAAAATATATGACACCGGCTAGTCGAGTTAAAATCTACACTAGAACTATTGCCTTCCAAAAACACTATTAAACTGCCCTTATTCTCAATCACTTATTACTTCGCTTTGTATTTTCGCACTTATTTCTTTCTGTTGACACTTCACTCAAATTAAAACCAAACTGTCGGTCGCTACGGTTAGCATGGCTTTTATACCGCGCGTATAGAGTCGAAAACTGTCTGGAGAAATCTCAAAACCGACTCTGGAAGCTTCGTGAGCAATCGGGAATTCGGGACTATTGCTATCTCGCTTGCTCACACCACGCTAAAAAATTCTTGATTTCTCTACTTCTATTATTTTGAACTTTATATAAAGGCGGCAAGCCATGTTACTTGAATTAGTATTTTTGGGCGCTTGAGGCGGCGCGGCCGCGGCTTCGTTTTATTCATGAACTGGCGCGGTATTTGAATGATTTTCATAAGTTTTATGGACGTCGCTTACAATATCAAAAGAAACAAAGTACTTTAATATTTATTATTTTGTAATAATCTTAGTAATTACAATAAAACAGTTTTCAAATTAACACCAACAATATAACCCGTGGATAAGCCACCACCGCGCTACCGTCGTCGCTGCGCCGCCGGCCGCCGCGTCCTCAAGAAAACGAATTTAACCGAGATCAGCACGAACATTACCGACCGCTGTTACCGACGCACGCACGGCACCGATAAGCGCACTTAATAGCGCGCGCGCGAGTTTCAAATTACTTTTCGAACATATTTTTTTTGGTTTTATTCTGGAATAGAATTCAATATTTTTCGAATGTACGAGAGTATTATTTTTGCTGTCGGCGGGCCGCATGCGGCCCGCGGGCCGCGGTCTGTGCATCCATGCCATAACCTGTGTCTACACCAGCGCCATTCTGGAAGGTTTTTGAACTGTTATTTACAGCTTATGCTGGACACTTTTTTCAATTTTCTTCCATATAAGATAACACTCCTTGTCTCTACCCTCCATAATCCTACTATAATTTTCTTTCACTTTTAACCATTTTCAAATTATCGACCCTGGTCTATAAGGAATTTACAAAAGTCTGCTTGCAGAAGTAAGAATTTTTCGTATACCTAGATATTTTTTTAAATGTCATGACTGTACCTATCTTTATGCTCATATGGTTAAATTATAGATTTTATACCGGGTTGGGGCCCAACACTAGTAATATCAGGAGTGTACAGGTTCTTGTGTGCTGTTTCTACTCAAATTAAACTCAACGGCTGGCTTCGGACGCCCTGTGATCTGACGTAATCATTAAAAATGTTCTAGTATATTCTTTGTCATAATCAAATAAATAAACCGTTTGTGACTGCGTACCAACTGTTACCCGATGCTTGGATGATGCAATCGTCGAGATGTTGTTCTTGCGTTTCCGCTAATGCTGCGTAATCATTAGATTAAAGGCATATTATTGTACCCATGGACGATCTCGACGCCAGCAATTTATACACTTGAATATATAATTTAATTTATTCTTAATACTAAAATTAACTTTTAAATATTATTAATTATTATTTTAACCTAGAACCTCACAAAGGAGAAGGTTATGTGTTCCAATTATGGAGGGTAGAGGTAAGGAGAGTTATCTCATATGGTAGAAAATTGAAAAAAGTGTCCAGCTGTAAGCTGTAAATAACAGTTAAAAAATTTAAAATTATTGTCGACTAAAGTAGTTACTTATTGAAAATGTCAACTACATGTGTATTACAAAATAATGTTGTTACTAGGTTACTACCTTAAAGAGTTATTATGAGAAAAGGCGTAGCTAGAGTGATTTTATTTTCTGAACTGTGAATAGTACGTTTATTGATTTTTTATCATTCAATGGCGCTTCCTTTAAAGTTTATTCTGATGCTAATGTGGCGCCACCCTAATTTAATGCATTTCAACGGACACTTTTTCATGTACACAGATGATACTGACTGCCTCGGTGGCGCGAGTGGTATCGTAAGCGACTGCTGTGCTTGAGGTCTCGGGTTCGATTCCCGGGTCGGACCAAATGTTTGTATGATCTGCAAATATTTGTTTCCAAGTTTGGGTGTTTTCTATGTATAATATGTATGTATTTAAAAAAAATAAGTATATAAGTATTTATATCAGTTGTCTAGTACCCATAACACAAGCTCTGCTTAGCTTGGGACTAGATGGCGTTGTGTGTTAGATGTCCGGAATATTTATTTATTTATTTATTATTTATTTATACTCCTTACCTCTACCCTCCATAGTTCCAATGTATGTATTTTTTTTATGTATGTTCACGGAATACCACAAATTTTAATAAATATTTTTTATATTCGAAAGGGTATGCTCCCGAGGAGGTCCCATTACCACCATATCAGGATCTGATAATGGGACCAAAGGAAATCGGGGGAAACCCTCATGAATTACGAATTATGTATTTCATATTTTTTTCTAAAGCTCTTTCAGTACCTATTTGCGCCTGGTTGTCATCATCTCATATTGATAAGCTGATAACGGAGGATACAACGCCTTAACGGTTTGGGGTAAGAGGATAATTCCTTACGAAAAAACGTATGTGGTCTTTGATCGTATTTTTTCAAGTTATTTATGCGAACTGATGATGGCAGGTATAACTGCTTAACAGTTAGGTATTAGAGAACGATTATGTTTAATATCATGCGTACGTATATACCTTAATTTGTATTTATATTTATTTAACTAGCTGACCCACGCAACCTCGTTTGCGTCTTCTATTAAATTTCCCCCGTTTTTGAAACATTCTTCATTGGTGCTACGCTCCTATTAGTATTAGCGTGATGACATATAGCCTATAGCCTTTCTCGATAAATGGACTATCCAACGATTATCTACTCCAACGCACATACGCACACTGTTTTGATAGATATGATTGAATTTGAACTTTGTGAAGCTGTAATAAAGTGCAAATTGACTCATTGACGTTAGGAACACACCTACATTGCTTAGACAACAGTTAGTGCTTGTAATGTATGAACTTTATGCAATAGCAATAAAGCTCAAATTGACTTTACGTTATAGTTAGAAAAAGTTTGTATGGGAAAAAGAAAAGGGCTCTTTTTAGGGCTTTTCCGGCCATTATTCGATTTATTCTCGCCGTAAAAACTATCCTTAAACTTCAACGAACATTTAAAAAAAAGAATTGGCCAAATTGGTCCAGGCGTTGTTGAGTTATGCGCTTACCAACACATTTAGCGATTCATTTTTATATTATATAGAAGATATATAGAATTCTTTAATTTTTTGTACATACCTACATAACACAGAAAAAAAGCTTGCAATATACAAATATGAAATCGGTGGTATTATCGCTAGTGGCGATTTTACGGCAAGCGAACAGACAACTTTTGATATTATAGTAAGTAACAATATTTAGGGTGGCAATATTAGGACGCACAATCGTCATATCGTATCCTGTACCGCTGACAATAGATGGTTTTGAGATTTATACTGTTTATTAAGTGAGTCGCCTTATTTATTTCCTGTATTTAAAACTTTTTTAGGACAGTGCTAAATAATTTCATTTCTGCTCAAAAAGTTGTTACAACTGCATTAACAAAACTAATTCCTACGTTTCTATACTTATTAACTAGATGGCGTTGCGTATCAGATCGCTGAAAATACTTTATATTTTTTTAAAATATTATATATCAGAATGAAAAACCATAAAATATTTGAAGAGATATTTATGATTGAGCTTAATGATGTATTTAGTCAGTAGTAGTACTTAGTAGGCAAATTAAGAAAATTGTAAACGAATGAATTTTATTTAAAAAATATATTTCCAACGCTATTTTATTGACAACAATGATAAATTATTTGTGATCCATATATTTGTAGTATATATGGAGTAATAAGTAGGGCTTAGTGTGACTGTCGTTTCTGTTGTCCTGTAGTTCATGAGCCTAGCTTAGCTTGGAATTTTTTTGAAACTACAAACGGTGTGGTATGTGGTAAATACTGTTGTAAAACCTACAATGATTTTTATTTTTTAAATAATGAATATATTTTTTAACATTTAAATCAGATTCACAACGCAATTAATATTAAATTAAGTGCTTGCAATATGAACACTAGATTGACTCATGAAACTCTAGAATACTTTTTTAGACATACATACGAGTACGTGTTACCTTTATATAGGAAACACGCACATTTGCAGATTATACAAACATTTGATCCAGCCCGGGAATAGAACCCAAGAACTGCAGCACAGCAGTCAGTATTTTTTAACACCAATACATTTTTTTAAATATGTATACAACATCTAAGAACGTCAGTTTTATAAATCACTAGCGACCCGCCCCGGCTTCGCACGGGTGCAATGCTGATACTAAATACACGTTGTATATAAAACATAGCTGACCCACGCAACCTCGTTTGCGTCTTATATAGCCCGTAGCATGAAAATTTTCGCAAAATAAGTAACTTTTCTGGTTGATTTTTACACCTTGTGTCCGAAAAACCCAAATATCTTACGGAACCCTATTTTTTTCCAAAATAAAATATAGCCTATGTTACTCGTGGATAATGTAGCTTTCGAATGGTGAAATAATTTTTAAAATCGGTCCAGTAGTTTTTGAGCCTATTCATTACAAACATACAAACATACAAAAATAGGTACAAATCTTTCCTCTTTATAATATTAGTATAGATTGGCTGAAATATGTACTCAATTTTTGATTGAGATTCTTTCAGTAGTTTCAATAGCTATCATAGCAATAGTATTACTAGATTATACTAGTACATAGTAATATTAACAGGTTTTTTAATCTCAAATATGTGTATATAGAGCTGCCACCCCTATAAATTACTTTAAAAAGGCACTTAATACATGTATAATGCTTATTTTAACTTTAAGTTGAGTAGATTACTATTATATTCATTCGACACTGGTTTAAAATAGCACGATACTACGTTGGCATTTTTATTAGCTCTCTTCTTCCTTTTTGTAACGGGAGCTGCCTCCGTCCCTCTTTAGTGAAAATTTATTTAAATTCTTAAAAGAATATTCCCTTTTCTTTGTATTGTTACGCTCCTTGAGTTTCGGAAGCCTTAAGTGAGTTGGCTAGTTTGTTTGTTACTTCAATATTTAATTTATATTTCTTTCTTTGTTTTTTTATGTGTCATTATCCTTATCTTAAGAAATAGTCACTTAATCTCAGTCGTACATAAAAATCTTTTGAAATTGCTCAAAAAAGCGATACCGTACGAATCACGCTGTAATATTAATTAAAATCTATTCCCTTCGTTGCTTCCCCTTAATTAAGTGCTAGTAGAGTTTTGTTGGAACGTATCCCCCGGGAGGCGGGTGACACCGAGCCGCATAAAACATTCATACCCTAAAACCGGTTAATAGCCGCAGTTTAGTGTACATGTACCCTACGCTTTACTCGGCTTCGCTTACGCAACCAGTCCATTTGTTTTGGGCAGTTTAAATATAAGCTGTGAACTTGGAGTTGACAAGTAGAGTTCAGTAAGTGTAATATTTTTTAAAAGCGAAAATTATTTTCCGTTTGATATTATAGTATATATTTTAATTTGTTATTTTAATAAACATTATTTTTATCCCACGGAAATATGCATTTAGATTAAATAGCGTTTTGTATCAGGCAGGGTGATACAGAGAATGTACTTTTTTTTTCATAACAATACACAATGATCGCAGTTGTGGTCGAGGATACTAAAAACGTACTTCTGCAATTGATTGACATACGAGCAGATAGTCTCAAAAACTCTTTAAATTGAGTTTCTATATCCAACAAAACATTGTTAATATTGAGATATTAGCAACACTTTGTTGTAAAACAGAAAGCAATAATATAATGGAACGCTAATCTAGGTCTGACGACATCATTGTAAACAGTAAATCCGCAAATTAATTAAAGTTTGAAATGATTTAAATATTGATTTAACTCCAGTAAGTAGCGGAGCGGGAGGCCGGGCCGTCCAAATATTTGTTGAAGGCAAACAGTAATATCGTTGCGCCTCCCGGCTATTCCCGATTCATCAGTTTCCGTATTTCGAATGTACCCTCGATATGATAATGTAGGCAATGCGTTACGAATGCTGATGTGTGTGAACTTCGGCTTAGCGAGGGATTCTATTTAAATTACAGATAAACTCTTTTAACACTGGTGGCTCATATTGAAGATATGTGTGTATCATCATTTCGTAGTCCTTTAAGATCGGGCACAAAGCATAAAGTGTCATAGAGTCTCACAGTGTCTGAGATCTAACTAAGGTTATACGCTTATAAAATTATACGTACGTAATGTTTCTAAAAGTAATTAGACAAGAGTTAAATCGATATTAACCATTCAATGTCTATTTATTCAGTACCCAGTTTCCAACGATTAATATTTTAGTTGAATATTTTTTATCATTTTATCACATTATTATCATATCACGGTTTGGTATAGGGTGTTTTGTTATCTTTTCTATTTTTACTGAATAGGGGGCAAATGAGCAGACGCATCGCCTGATGGTAAGCGATTACCGCCGCTCATGGACACCCGCAACACCAGAGGCGTCACAAGCACGTTGCCGACCTTTTAAGAAAGAGTACGCTCTTTTCTTGAAGGTCTGAAGGTCGCATTGGTCCGGGAATACCGCAAGTGATGGGAATGAAACTGCAGTCGCGTAGGACGATGATGGAAAGAGGCGGCAGGAATCAGTCCGAACAATTCCTCGGAGTAATCTACTAAATGCGGTAGAAAATGCATAACAAAGTCACATCTCCACGCATTTGCCAACGTATTTGCTCCCTTAGTCGTCTCTCACGACACCAATGGATTGAACAGGGATGGTTAGTTACTCACTCTCCATATTCTTAATCCATCACCACACGTAAATTATTATCATTGCGGATTGACATCAGTTTGAATTTAAGACCACAAGATAGGTAGGTATTAATAGTGCATAATTATTATTATCGGACCATAAAATCAAGTAGTACTTTTGAAATTAGTAATAATTTTACTTACCTACATTACACATTAATTTGCAAAATGTTCTACTGTTCATGGTTGAGAAATCTTTTCAAGTAAAAAGTGTCAATTCAAGACGTCGCTCTTTCATAGATAGGTATAACAGATTCATAGATTATTTATAAATTTTGTTACAATGCTTGTTTTACAAATTGATATTATTCCTCAAACCGCTCGCCACTAAATTTAATAATAAATTTTGGTATAGTAATTAATCTTTATAGAGGCGGAGATAATAATGGGTAACATTATCTTACTGTCGCGCCATCCCTAATGATTCGTCACTTTTAATGAGAGTTTTCAAAGTAAACATTATAACTTTGCTTTTAAAATAAGTCATAATCTATAATATGAGTAATACTTAAGTATATTACTCATGATAATGGACAAAATTATTCAACGCTTGTAGCCTGTAGGTATGCCATATTTAAAAGATAAAATTATTCTAACCTAATTATTCAACAGTTAGGAATAACAAGCAATTCCGTCGTGTATTTTTTTTTATGGAATAAAATGATATAAAATAAGTATTCAACTTTGTAAAGTCTGTTATAAAACTTAAAGTTTTTAGAATGTAACTAGTTCAAAAAAATATTCTTGTATCTCAATAACCCATAAACTAAGTGTACATTTTTGATATGAAGTCAAAAAACCTTGAACGGAGGGGTGGACATCGTTACTGTAGATAGACGGGGATCATCTTTAAGCTTGTTCAGTATCGACTCATCAAAGTTTTGCGGAGCCAGCAACTTAGCCGGGAGCGAATAATGAAGACTTATGAGTCTAGCTGTCTCGTCTGCAACTCGATAATTGTCATCTCAGAATTAAGACCGGAAAATGAAACCCAATTTATCCTTTTGCGAAGTTGCATTATCTGACGTTGACAGATTTCTACATGAGAAGAGAAAGCTTCTGGATAAAGAGTATAAAACAGAATTAAGTCGAGTAGAAACTATGTTTTCCTAATAAATATTTTGGCAACGGGTGAAGAAACATTAGAAATGTAGGTACGTCAATGGGTTAATAAAAATGGCCTGGGGGACATAGGCTATACAAATTTTATCATTTTCATTCATTATTTAAAAAAAGATGCGGGTATATTAAAATGTAGTTATTTCATAGCATATAATCTGTTATACAAGTTGTTCCAAATACAAACAGTTTAATTTCTAAGAATTGAGTTTTTAAAATTAAAATTTCTCTCTAAAAAATAAATAAACAGTTTTTTTACTATATGAAACATGGGGACCAAAGTAAGCTCTTAACATGCCCCTTTTATAGTGGTTAGTGTATCGGGTCTGTAATGCGTGGTACATCGTTCCACGTGAACGGGCATGATTCATCAGAGCCCATTCACTGCGATCTCTGGATTCAGTGCGGTTTAACTAGAGATGAGGGAAAGTCTATTTTTAAAGTAAAGTAATGTTGAGCATAAAGATTTAAAAAAAATGTGAAGCATTCTGACACTTTTTTCTTTTTCTTTTAAAGACTTTAGGAATGTCTTGTGTCACTGGGGACTTTACGAAAATTCCTGAAACAGACAAGGAGAACACCCAGATTCGGAACAACAATTGTGGTTCACATAAAGTATTGCCCCCTGAGAGGTTCGAACTCACTATACTTAGCGTAGTAACATAAGGAGGTGACCGTTTAACCCTCTAAAGTCAGAAAAAGGGAAATATTTTTTTGTTAGTATAATAAGGAATATTATTTTAAATGAGTATATATTTATAGGTAGAAGTAGCCGATCCCAAATAATCTTGGGATTAATCAAGACTCTGAATATATACTATCATTATTTGTTTGATATTTAAATCGAGGGTGTTACTCGTGTCTATTTGTCGACTACTGTTTGTTGACTATGAAAGCCATAAAAATTTTTTTATTAAACGTTATGTAAAACATGAAAGTAGAAATCAATTAAAGCATTGAGTATGAAGTCACATCACTACGTGTCGTTCGACAGAGATTTAGCCGACGCGCCGCGGATTACCGTGATTTCCCGAGGGGCCTGGACCGAAAAGACACCTCCGTTGCATTCGCATCATTACTTTCCCATACCGTGGACAGCTGGTGACGCGTTGAGCACCCGTAATTATTTCGTGACTTCATAATTGTTTGTGGGTTGTATAACTTTATTAATATTGTTGAGTTGAGTAATATTACTAGAATATTTTAAAAAAAGATGATTCAATTTCTTAACAAAGGTAGAATTTCTTTATAACTTTTTTAAACTTATGTACCACACTTGCCCCGGGTTGAGAAACTTAAAAAAATGTAGTGATGATGCTTTTTAGGTTTTTTTTCGTATCCTAGCAACACTAGTCAAGTGTCTGTCAACCTGTTTCCCGCCTGAGTCACCTGTCATCTGTTACGAGTGCGCTCGCTCGTACTGTGGACGTGTCTTTTTCTAACAAAAGCTAACAAAGCTTTTCTGTTTCGATCTTCTTTTTTATAAATAACTTACTTGATAATAAACATCCCAAAATTATGTACTCGTATTCTATTGGGTATAGACCAATGAAAAATCATATTTTTATTTCAATAATAAATTGTCCATGTCTGGTCATGAGCTCATACAAAGTGGTCGATGTTGTCGAAGACAATTATCTACAACTCTCGCTTACACTCCTATCAACTCTCTTCGTTCAAACTCGTCATTATTTTCTTGAAATGAAACTCTCTTATATTATACAAGGTGTCTCAAAATTTCACGAACACGTGGCAGAGATATATTGGACGTGTGTGAAGTTGCTCCGTCCTGTTGAAACCATGTTCTTTGGTTATAGCCAGGAAAGTTTTGCAGTTCAGGTACCAAGAAGTTGTCTAACATCTCCACATAACGCTCTGAATTCACTGTAACTGTACGCCCCATTTCGTCTTCAAAAAAGTAAGGGCCGATAATTCCTCGCGCCGACATGGCAGCCCATACGGTCACTTTAGGCGAGTGTAGGGGTTTCTGATGTTTGCGTTTCGGATTGGCTGAACTCCAGTAGTTTTGCTTATTTACGTGGCCATTAAGATGAAAATGAGCTTCATCCGAAAACAAAATGTTGGTAAACGTTGAAAATCGCTCAATCATCTGATTTACGAAATTAAGCCTCTGACCGGCATCTTGGGGCTTTAATTCTTGCACCAATTGAATTTTGTAGGGATGCAGCTTTAGATCTTTGTGCATAATGCGATGTAATGATGATCTATGCACATTTAAAGCACTCGCGCGCTTCCGAATTGAAAGGCTCGGGTCGTCACGTACAGATTGATTAACACTCTCCACGTTTTCTACCGTTCTTGATGACCTAGGTCGCCCGGATTTTGATTTATCCAGCGTTGATCCAGTCTCTTCAAACTTTTTAACCCAATGTCGAATGAGAGGAAGGCTTGGCGCATCATTTAAGTGGCGAAAACCCTGTATTATCTTTATAGGGCAAAGGTTACGTTACATATTATAAAAGAATATGTAACGTGACTTTTTTTCCAGTTTTGTTTCCAGAATGTATTTTAGCAAATTCCACCTCGTATCGAGAGTATACAATAGATTAATAAAACTCATTTGGCAAGTACCTAACCTTTACAAATCCATTACTTATAATTCTCGTGTCACGATGAACTCCGAAACTATCTAATCGATTTTCACATTTTTTTAAAAATGTGGGTTTCTGACGTGCCTAACATTACGCTTAGATCAATAGCCGACTTGGACCAAAAAGCCGAGTGTCATTGAGACACAAACGAAGTTGCGTGGGTCAGCTAGTGTCTTATAAAAAGTCTTGATACTATAAGAATGTAAAACAAGCAGCCAATTTATGCATAAACAATCAATTAAAAAAATATCAACACTAAGACCAGTGTTACCAATTATCCCAGCAAAATGAACGGACTTCCACAATTTGGTTGCTAAGACTGTTGTCTTCTATATTAGTGTTACGTAATTCTGAAATAAGGTACTAATATCGTATTAATTCGATATGAGCAACATATCGTAATAAATTAAATATGGTCGGATGAACATATTAATGTTTGTCATGAAAATAAAAACATCGATGTCCACCCTCCGAAGGCGTCGACAATGCATCACGAGGCGACATCCGGCGGAACTGGCATAACGAGCCCGTTGTTCCGCACCCCGCACCCCTCCAACCCCTCGGTATTTTTCTACAGAACCCCACTGAGATTATTTTCGGATAGAATTGACTCGATTTCAATGCTTCCGTAGCGATGAATACCGGTTCATATTAATGATTTGTCCGCAGGCTCTTTGCTTACATTGAATAACCACTCATATACCACCAGTAATCACTGTTAATAAGTAGGGTTTCAAATTATCCTCAATGTAATATTGTTTGCTAATAACTGTCTGTCATGATACTATGCCTGCAGACAGTTATAACTTAATTGAGATGTTTGTGTGTAAAATGTGAATTTTTTTTAAACAATGCTTGTTCAATAAATTTGACTGCACGTATAGCCTAGTGGTTTAAGTGGTCGCCACGCCGATTCCTACTTCGCAAAGTGGTGTGGGTTCAAATCCTACATTGGACAACACTTTGTATTAGCTACAAATTGTTGTGCTGCGTCTGGATGTTCTATGAATTCGTTACATGTATGTTCGTAAAGTCTCCCGCGATACAGGATTTACTTAGTGCGGGAGATGTCTTAATTCTTTTTATTGATATCATCCCAATTTAATGATGTTCAGAAGTGCATTTTTGTTGCTGTTAAATAAGTCATTAGATTCTCATTCTTGCATTACACAATCGTTTCATCCCCATTTTCATACGACAGCAATAGTCAGTTGTTAGTTATGTAATATACATTGAAGGAATCTATCGACTTTGTACTTCTGATAAATTGTAATTCCCAATTTAAATTACCTGTTAAATTTACTACTTTCACTTTTATGAAAATAAATGAGATCGAACGAACAAAGCAACATGTTATAAAGTACGTGATACATGTTACAAAGTGAAGTATATAGGGTAGGTAAAAGGCAGTAAAATTCCATGATCTGATACTTTCAAATAAGTAGCTACTAACGAGGCAATTCGTAGAAATGTTATGATCGCTCAAAGAACACCAATTAGACCAGCTTAAGGTACATAAGAGGCTTTGCGCCAGTGGAAACTGTTCGAAAGCAACCCACGGTATTAATTCCTTGTTATGCCTCTTATAAATTCAAAGGTCAAGAAATAATTAGCATAAACTTTCCGTATATTTAAAGATGAATCCATATTTCTATATAATAAATGTTAAAGCGTTATTGAAAGTTCAAATCAGCTCTATTTAGAAAATAAGTAAATATTATTTAATAATATTGAATAACCTTCGGTGATACGAGGTTTGAACTCTTATTGCCCATCAAAGTCATATATTAATTCTACCTGCTTCTATTTCAAATCTAATGTTCTTAAAGTCCTTCACCAAAGTTCGTGCTTGAACGGCAATTATATTTTCAACTGGCTAAGCCCCGTGATGTAACTCGCACTTTTATACATCGGCGGATTTAATGTCCAGATCATTCTATAACAGCTATCCTTTGGAGTTAACTTAAATTGGCGGGGGTAAATTGATTTTTTTGATTTTTTTTTTGCTAAATCGTTTGTTCGCCGTTTGTTTGTGATTGTTCGATCAAATTTATTGTTTGTTCGTTGTTCATTTTGTTATAAATAATTTTCAAAATTTCATCCTGAACCTGACTCTTAATGTAATGATAGCTGCCTTTTTTTTTTTTTTTTTTTCAATTTTCAAAAGTTCACTGTCAATTTGTTCGAAAAAATATTTTTTTTTGGTTAGGTTAGGTTAGTTTTTTTTTATAAATACTGTCTTCATCTTGCATGACAAGAGTCCTTGTTCTGCACTGTATATATATTTGGTTTTTCCTTTCCTCTTCGGTTCAGTTCGTTACGGACGAATAATATAAATTAGTCGTCCGATTAGCGGACAACTAGCAATAGCCGTTATAATATCTATAAAAAGCAAAATCGATCAGAAGTATGCGCATGCGCAGTAGAATTTCTTTTTAAATGTGCAGTAGCGTGGGTGTAATTAAATTAAAAAGTTGATTACAAAAAAAAATACGATCGAACAAACGTTTTTTTTGATAGAACAAACAATATCTAGTTAGGATTAATAAAAAAAAAAAAAAAAGGCAGCTATCATTACATTAAGAGTCAGGTTCAGGATGAAATTTTGAAAATTATTTATAAGAAAATGAACAACGAACAAACAATAAATTTGATCGAACAATCACAAACAAACGGCAAACAAACGATTTAGCAAAAAAAAAATCCAAAAAATCAATTTACCCCCGCCAATTTAAGAGAGCTATCCTTTGGGTATTGTAAAAATCTTATGAGGTGGGCGCACATAGGTTAAACTACACGTCTAAAATATATATGACACATCGTAACATGAATAAATTTATATATGAATAAATATATACATATGTATATACATTTATGTATATTATTAATTTGCATATACTGTACTTATATATATTTACATGTCACATACATACATATTTACACTATATTAATATACTATGGATTTGAGGAATTTGGTTGGTTTGTTATCGTTTTGATGACTCTATCATATCATATATTTTTTCAGTTTTACCTTTACAAAAACCGCAGATAACGCGGGCGAATCTATACAAATAAATAAAATTGGAGTGTCTGTTTTTAATATTAAAATAACCGCTTTCTACTACATGCATATGAATGTATTTGCGGTACACATACCAAAATATATATTTTAAATTTTTTTGTCTGTCTGTCTGTCTGTCTGTTTGTTCCGGCTAATCTCTGGAACGGCTGTACTGATTTGGACGGGACTTTCTTTCACTGGTAGGTAGCCGATGGTACAAGGAGTAACTTAAGCTTAGACTAGCTTCGCCCCGCAGCGTTACCCACGATACGACAATAACCGCGGGTAACACCGCGGGGTTCAGCTAGTTCATAATAGATCACAAACGTGACGTCACAATCTACGTGTGTTTGTTGTCTGAAAGTATAGCGTTTCCATTGCCTTATTTTTTCCAATAGAACCTAAAAGGCGGAGTCGCACGGCTAGAAATGAAATATAACTTATGAATAAATAAATGAAACCACAGTTTTGTAAAACAGTAGTGCTGATTGTTAACACACGGTTTTATTTGTACGATTGTAGGCTTAAATTACAGGCACACTTATATACAGTAAATATAGTATTCATTATTATTTTAATACAAATAATACATTTTAATAATACTATACAATTTTGTAGCAGGAATTTATACAATATGCTTATCTAAAACTACGTCGCTGCTCGGTGAGGTTGTTTCCCAATCATTATTTTCTTCGACAGTAATAGGAATGAATAAAATTTTTATTTCCTTTGAGATCTTTAAAATCACTCACGAGTACCTACATTACATCGTCACAACTAATATACTTGCCCATACAGGGTTGAATAACCACCTATCTTATCACTTAAATTATCATCATATATACTAATATTATAAAGCTGAAGAGTTTGTTTGTTTGTTTGAACGCGCTAATCTCAGGAACCGCGTTGGTCCGATTTGAAAAATTCTTTTCAGTGTTGGATAGTCCATTTATCGTGGAAAGCTATAGGCTATATATCATCGCTAATTCCAATAGAAGCGGAGCACCAATGAAGAACGTTTAAAAAAAGGAAGAAAATTTTCACGCTACGGGCAATTGAAGGCGCTAACGAGGTTGCGTGGGTCAGCTAGTTTAGTATAAAAGTAGACTAAGTCACTTATTGTATCACCGACTTACTGCCAGTAGAAGTCCCGTTAAAATCGGTCCTCGGAATAGCGGGAACAAACAGACTGACAGACAGACGAACATACAGACAAACACAAAAATTTCAAAAATCTGATTTTGTAGTAAGTTCTTTATTCACTTTCATTAACATTTAGCGAAAAGCTGTTAATTTGAAATTACAAAATATAAGTAAATAAAAATATAAATAGTGAGGAGTATTTTTTTGTGTTTAGCACTGCCAAAATGACTACTTTGCCTGATGGAAAGCATGAGCAGAATCCAAGAGTGCCAAGAAAAGCAGCTAAAGAAGTATGTTCACTCGGAGTTGAAATTGACGTACCACCTGATCATACAGAAATACTACACAAATTTAAAGTACTTACTTTTTACAAATGGCAAGAACATTTCAATAAAGTATACTAAGACAAAGGAATTTGGTATAAGTCTATACAGTCTGAACCACTTCGTATAAATAGTTACGGCATTTTTTTTCCGTGGGAGAGCCACGCTTCAGCATGAATGGGCCGGCTCGACCGGAGTGATACCACGGCCTCACAGAAAACCGGTGTGAAATAGCGCTTGCGCTGTGTTTCACCGAGTGAGTGAGGATACCGGAGGCCCATACCCCAACCCCTCCCCTCATTCCCTCTTCCCATCCCCCAAAGGTCCGCAACGCACTTGTGACGCTTTTGGTGTTGCGGGTGTCCATGGGCGGCGGTAATCGCTTACCATCAGGTGATGCGTCTGCTCGTTTGCCCCCTATTCAATAAAAAAAAAAAGTATACCATGATTCACAGGATGTACATTTGACAGAGAGAATAATACTCAGACTAAGATCTGGGCACATTCCATCAAACAAGTTTGCGTACTTGATGCACAAAGCTGAATCTCCAAATTGTGATGTGTGTGGCGTGGAGAAAGACGTGCCACATGTGCTGATGGAATGTGTCAAGAACCACAGGGATTGAGAAATACTAATGGAGGCACTGGGGGCGAACCCATGTGACATAGGAATCGAGCAAATGATTTTATCGATACCTACATCTAATAAAGCAAGGAGACAATGTCGCATGACTAAGCCCGCAGTTACTTCCATCTTAGTTTAATATATGCATAGATCGATGTTCGTTAAAATTGTTACAATGGGGTTGTCATATCCGAAAGGATAAACCCCCCAAACAATAAACTACTTTAAAAAAAGAGTGGTGGTCATTATACTTATTGTGAATGCAACAATTTAGCATGGTGACCCACACCATGGCGGCCTAGTGATGCTTCTGCATCATTGGGCCTTAATTTCTTTTAGTTTTACAAGTCGTAGCAGAAAATGTAAACTGAATTACATCGAAAGAAAATTAATATTTGTCAACTCAGCATGGGATAAAAAAGGGTCGAGACATAATTATTGTTTTAATTAATTTAAAATGATATTATGACCACTGTTTGGTAACTTAATTATACGTTTAGAGGGATAAAACGTTTGGTAAGGATTTTCAAGTAATTAGAAAATATTATTGAAACGTTTAGGCAAAAAACGTTTGATGTTTTTGCTACGCTTCGGCATGCATGGACCGACTCGAGGAGTGATACCACGGCTTCACAGAAAACCGGTGTGAATTAGCGCCTGCAATGTGTTTCACCGAGTGAGTTATATATATAGGATACTGGAGGCCCATACCCCAATTTTTTTCTCCATCACTCTTTCCATCCACTAAAGTCCAGCTAAGCACTTGTAACGCCTCTGGTGTTGCGGGTGTCCATGGGCGGCGGTAATCACTTACCATCAGGTGATAAGTCTGCTCGTTTGCCGCCAATTCCATAAAAAAAGTCTAGGTTCTATACGCATATATATATATATATATGCGCTGTACACATGATAGATAACAATCATTTGTTATTATTAAACTTCTTTTTTACCATTCTAAAAAGCTAATACATCCCCTTTAGGAGATGGTGATTAGTAACAGTAATTACTAACTTTTTACTCGGTGCTGGGTAATAAATATACATCGCGTGACAGACCTCACGATTTACTTGTCGGTAATGGCGAAAAGCCATTAGTTGCACAATTATCTACATTTTTTCAAAATAATTTTACCTGCCAAAATGATCTTTAGCTTGGAACCTCATATTGAAATACGTAAGTATTTGTGTGCTTACTGGGGTGTATCTTGAAAGCTGATAGCCAAATATATGGCCAAAATTTTTAATCTGTCGCAGTTTTTGGATGGTGAAATCAAATAGATTTAAGAATATATAAGTGGGAAATTAAACAAAAATATCTTAGGCATAAACAACAAAAGATTTTGAAAATATAGCTATTTTAAAACAATATTGATACTAGACGTTATTTCCGACACTTTCTCGTAACGAAGAATAACTTCAATTTTAAAATGCAAAAACAAGAAAAATGTTTAAAATTTTTCAGAACAATACAATTTTTTTACACTGCTTTGACTATTTATATTAGGAACCTTAGTAACCTACTTTTAAATTACCTAAATTAACATACTAGAAAAAAAAAAACAATAACAACATGGCTGGCAGAGTTATATATTGGAAAATGGCTAGTCCCTACGATGTCGCTAGTCGAGTGTCACTATAACATAACGTCACAAAGGTGTCACCTACATGATATTTTTTCAATTAGTATTTATCTGTGTAAAACCTTTTTTTATAAATATTTACTGTAGTTTTATTTGCTTTTAGTTTTACTTTTTTCAAAGTTTGCTAGGCTATAAAGTAGATTTCGAATTAATTTTGAATTTCATTTGTTTATAAAACAGTTTTATTTGTTCCTTTAAATAAGTGTGTAGCAAAACTTTTAATTTATAAATCCATAATTTAAAGTATTTAAGTAAGTGTTTCATGTGCTAAATTTCATGTAGGAGCTAAACGATCTTACTAGTAAGTTGTAAAACACAAATACTGTTTGATTTATTACCTTCAACTGTGATATAAACCGTCTAATATATTTTCCTTTCCTAATTTACTTCAGTTAGGGGTAATTCTGTTTTTATGGCGTCACTCCCCTTATCTCAGTTTCCACTCGAGCAAAGGTCTCGCTAAATTATTTGCCGGATTTAGTAGGTACATTTATTTTCGACAATCGTCATGTTTAGACTAGTGCGAAAGTAGTATGATTAAAATATTACATATGGTTAATAATATAAAAAAAATATTATGTAAGTAATTGTGACAATTATTTTTGCGATTTATACTATATGTGTTAATAATATAATTCAAAACGTTATTGTGATGGTAAGAGACTGAAGACGCTCTCAAATTTTCGTTGGTTTAGAATGTATTGAATTTAGGTATTTTAATTAAAAAAAAAACTTCTCCTGTTATAATTATGTACATTTCTTTTATAACATTACCTTGCAACAGTTGTTACTAATAAATATTCATGAATATTTCATTCTTGCATTAGTATTTCCAAGTGTTAAAAGTCTGCAATAAAGCTTTTTTTTTTTTTCTTTATTTGTTTAATGAGGGCTTAGTCACGAAGTGATTATGCCGCCCTCATAAAAATATAATTTATGAACTATTTAACATACACATTTTAGCTATATCATACAGTGTTCTCGTTTTCTCCGTGCAGGGAAGAGCAAGAATGCTATTACATTCACCCACATTAAAATTAGGTTTACGAAATAATTGTTTTCTTTCAGCTTCGTTTCTTATGCATTCCATCAAAATATGATATACATCTTCAACTTTGTTACAAATTGAGCAGTTGGGAGAACTAAATTTACCAATTAAATATGCAAAACTTTTTAGTGGGATATGTCCAGATCTAAGTCTGAGAGCGATGACTATGTCTGACCTGCTCATATTAGCTTGATCGATCCAAACATGTTTCATAATAGTAGGCTGAATGGTTCGGTACCAAATACCTTTAGTCAGCGATCTTTTATCAAAATATTCTGACCATAGTTGGTAACACCGATCTTTAACTATATTCAATAAATCAGAATAATATGGCACGCATGCAAAATTTAAACCATCAACAAGAGATTCTTTAGCTAGTCTATCTACAGTCTGCAATAAAGCTTAAGAAAATGGAAATTTTCAGTTGTAGTTTGTATCAGTACGAAATACCGAACAATATGACGAGTGGAGGTGAGGAGCGGGGTAGGGCGAAGTGGGACGAGTGGGGGGATGGATGTAAACACAAAGCTGAGGCAAGCCGGCAGTCACGTGGCGCGCCCGCCGGGGGCGCATCACTCTTAAGGGTGGATTCGCTGGTAACAACAACGCGAGGACCACAACATACCGATATTGTTTCACACTACTTACTCGTGAAGTTTCAATTGATTGTGATTTTTTAAGACCCTTTAAGAGTGATGTTCCCCCGGGGGAATTGTTGGTGATAGTTATATTAGGAAAAAGTTATAGTCTTCATAATCTTTCTGAAATATTTCAATGTTTACGTATTGAATTAGAGTAAATTGTATATAATACAACAACCACTCTAATGAATATCAATACAACACATATCAAACTAATATTAATAACAAATCTTTAAATAAATATATCGACTTAAATGTTAGTTAGTATTTTATCATAAGTATTAGAATGTTATCGATGTGAATAGTTATATGTAAGCATAGAAGAAATAAATATGGTGAAATAGAAAATAGATTCAGAGGTAAGAATATTTCTTGTACTTTCCATTTTATTTTCAATATTTTTTTATTTTTCACTACAGTTGTTTGAATAGATACTTAATTTTTGTTTATTATCTGAATACCTAAAGCATAATATAAAAGTAAATAATCTTTTATTTTATAACGTGGTTTTATGTTATTTACAGGTTTAGAAATATGTATAGGACAATACGAAGTCCATTAAATACATAAAAATTTTTTTTAAATAAAAAGTCATTTAGCCATCTGTTTAATGTAGACATACCTATTTGTTGATTTTATAAGGTATTTATGTTCATAACTTCAGAAAAGTTTTCCCCAGAAGTTTGCTTCACCTTTTAAAATAAGTTATCCGTCGGAATCGAACCTGATCGACTATTTACGAACAATACTAGAAAAAATATATTGTATTCATCAACAGCGTATAATATACCGAAACTTAATTACACGTTTTTGATAATATACCTACGATTTTTTTAAATAATTTAATATTATCAGTGAGTATTTAATCTGTTATAAAAAAAAAATACGACTACGTTTTCTAAATTTGAATTTAAGAAAGATAAATCTTAAGGTAAGTATCAATTTGAGCATAATAATATCATAAAGACTTAAAAAAAATTGAGTTGCCAGGTATGGTACAATGTTCTTTTTTTAATTGATTATTGAGTATTATTTTCTTTATTAAAATTGTTTATGGGAACTCATTGCTTTTAGTGCTTGCTGATATTACCCGATATATATCTATATCATAAACTGAGTTATATGCCTTTACTGTTATAAAAATCATTGTTTTACTAATCTCAACATTTGGTTTTTGAAACTAAACATGAAGATTTTCATAAATATATATTTACTTGTTTTGTTTATTGCAATCATTATCTGTCTAGCCTTTATTACTTTCAAGATTATTTTGGCTCGAATACTGTAAGTAGTTCAATCGGTTTAATATGAATATCAGGTTTTTCACGGAGCGACTGGCATCAGTCAGTCAGTGAGGGCTCTGGCTTTCCAATGACGATTGTCAAAGACGTGAATGGCAACCTGAACCGACGACTTAACTCGCTCTTCGAGACACGGTCGTGAAATACCGCCAAATTTCCATACTTGCTAGGGATCTTATGAGTGATATCTCAAAGCCACGTAGGTTTAAACGCAGAAACCCACAAGATCTTTTGCTGTAAGGCCATGGACTGAAACCAGTAACCGGTATTGTTGCTGAACAATACCGTACAAGCCCTATACTCTACAAACACCAAAGTAATGCTGAATATCGTTAGATAGATTGCATTGAAAAAGAGAAAAAAAAAAAAAAAAATTCCATTCTCCGGGCTATTATTAAGAATTTAATAAAAGAAAAGTCCAACAACACTTTTTGGCTCTTCCCGATAATTGAACCCGAGAACGCTAACCGCTAAACTATTAAGGGAGTCAATAAAAAAAAAGTAAATCAAAACAAAAACCTACTTGAAATTGAAATGTCTGTTCGTTTTTCCGAATAATAGGTTTTTGAACGACAATTATGTTTTAAGCCAAGTTTTTAAAAATCTTTTTTAAATTTTAATACGCTATTACATACTTGCGCCAACAGTTTTAAGGAATAACATGGACTAATTTTCTAGTCAAATTAGTAAGGTTCGAGCAAAAAAAACACGATGATATTAGGGTTAAATCATTTTTTTTATAGGTATACTAACTTTCGCTCGCGTCTTCACACGCATTAAATATGTGTACAAACTTTCATGATGATCGGTTAAGTATTTTTCGCGTGAAAACGTAACAAACTTACTTTCACATTTATAATATTAGTGTAATATTATTCTAAATACATATTAAAGATGAAAAAACTATGTTAAAGGCTAGTTTTACCACTTGCTGACAAATGTCAACCTATCTGATAAATAACAACTGATTTCGGTTTCACTAGTTTAAGATAGATACATACATATGTGTCAGATAAACGCGTATTTTTTCGACAACTTTTTTCTGTTAAACTATATTATAGAAATCTATTACAAATTTTATCAGGAACCGGTGAAAGTGGCTCTAAATTTATCGCGAACGAAGTCGAAGTTAGGAACATGATAACAATACAATTCAATTGTAATGTTGAGTTTGTCTTTTTAATGTACATGTAACTTTCAGAAAAAAATATTAAATTATTTTCATTTCTTAACTTGTTTTATCACAAATGAGTATACCTGCCAGTTGTTTCGTAAACGATAATATTTTCACAAATTATTTACATTATTGTTCTACAGCAACTATCAGATATTTATTTATCGTTTAAGAGAAAAAAAGATTTACAATAATTTGTTACCCCTCAACAAATACTCTTAGAGGAAATAATTTTGTTTTGTGCATCATTTTATTTGTATCATGATATTAATCAGTATGGAAAGCTTTTTCGTCCCCTCTGAACGTTGAACGTATCTAATCTAATAAAGAACCCGCCCCTGAAAATGTTTCAACTATTATACGTCAAGAGTTGTTTGCGTCGACAAAACGTTAATAGAGTTATTAAATTTTGCATTAATTTATTCAATTTCGTGCGGGTTAGAGCAAGACAATGAAAGCTGAGGGCGGGGCTCTATCAGGCACCGCCCGTCCAACTCACCTGAAATCTCATTAACATATATAGCCATTTAATACATTGGTAGCTATGTATCATCAGTCGATATTGTTGCATTTCAAATGAGAATGAAAGAGATGCAATACACGGCGGTACAGTGTCAATTAAAACGGTAGCATAATTTGATTTGTTTAATATTCTTAAATGCCTAGGTTATTATTTCTGAATGCCAGGTATAACGCGCTTACATCACATTTTCAAACGATTCCAGTGACACTAATTTTCATCCATTTCAAGGACTAATTTTTCGTCTAAGATATAAAACTTTCTACTCCTGAACCTTTTCTCAACCGCGTCGGTTGGGATCAGCTGTAAGTCTACTATGATTTGGTTTAAATTCGATTTTTTTATATAGACCGAATGTCATCAAACCTCTTAAATTAACTGGCTACACTGAAGTTCTATAGGAAGACTGTTGTTGTAATTTTAGAGCTCTAACTACCCATAAGGATTGCCACAGATATTCGTATTGCATTTCAACCGTGACCGTTAAAATGCAATACATATGAGTTACGAAGATTCTTAATTTGTCAAAAATTATCAACCATCCAAAGGTTGACCTGGCTTGGTTTGCTTAACATTGCAATGTGTTAACCTACTCGGTTATCACTGAGTCACGAACCCGTCTTCAAACATAAAACCATACAGATTAACTGTTGAAAGTAAAATATTTGTTCACAAACAAACAATACCTAGAATAATCTGTTCGTATTGAATATGATGTTGACTGAGGAAGATTCTAGATTAAATTTGTTACATTAAGACTCTGGTAATTGAAGCAGAAGAAGAAGCATCTCAGTCATTTGAGATTTGCAGATGATGTTGTCTTGCTAAAAGAAGATTCTAAGAAACTAGAACACATGATGAAAGATATGCAGAGAATAGCAGAGAAAGAACAAAACTAATGAACAACTCTACAGAAAGCAACATAGAGATCTACGGTACCAAGTTCGAATATGTACAAGAAAATATGTTTACCTAGGGTAAATTATATCTCCTAAAGACTACATGTCCAAAGAATTAAACAAAAGAATAGCCTGTAGTTGGAAAACGTATTGGTCCTTGAAAGAAATAATGAAGAACAAAGATCTTGGCATACATATCAGGAAATGCATTCTTTCAACACTTGCATTCTTCCCTGCATGACATATGGCTGCGAGACTTGAACAAATGGAGCAAACAAGTAACCTTATGGTATCCAAGAGGGGACATTAAAGGACGGAGGCGTCCGAAAGCAAGATGGACTGACGATATCCGTCTTACCCTGGGAACACATTGGACCAGAGTTGACAGGACCGAACACAGTGGAAACAGCTGGAGGAGGCCTTTTATTTTTAGTGTGGAAACCCCCTCAAGCTGTCACCCCACCGGGGTTTGCGGCGGGGCGGTGTAATCGAACCGACTAAAACCACACGGTGTGCCACTCTACGCCTGAGAAGGGAGTGGTCCGGGAACTGCTTTTATTAACACGACCGGACCCCAGCTGGAGGAGGCCTATGCCAAGAGGCACGCCGAACTACGAGACATATTGCAAGGATTAGAATTCATGAAGTCAAAAATGTCAAATTGCATGTAACTAGATCGGAATAAAAGGGTTTTATTATTATAAGTGGCGCAGAAAATATATACGGACAAAACAACGTGGAGTGGTTGAATTTTCACCTACCACATATAAATTTATTCTGTCTTGGTGTAATTTATTTAGAATAGACTCAGATGACCGTGGCACACAAATCAAAATGATATTTTGTTTAACTTATATGCAGCTATGCAGCTATTACAGTATTGCTACGAGTAATACCCAATACTTAGATGCTGCTGTAGTACTAACATTTTTCTTCATTTGTTGGCATAGACCATATGTGTTTTAAAGACATCGTGTGATATCAGAGAATTGAGGTAAAACACAATTTCTTTTACTTAAGTCATAGACGAACTTTTATAAAATACTAGCATTTTTTTCGATGTTCCGACCACATGTATGTCGGTTATCGCGGTGAAAAGTTTAAACCTATGTCTTTCCTCAAGAATTAAAGTATCTAAATGC
Source organism: Spilarctia lutea (assembly GCA_916048165.1). Taxonomy (NCBI): domain Eukaryota; kingdom Metazoa; phylum Arthropoda; class Insecta; order Lepidoptera; family Erebidae; genus Spilarctia; species Spilarctia lutea. The sequence goes on from CAJZHC010000004.1 coordinate 302,700, forward strand.
CAAATTTTATTAAAACTAGTGCAGCCGGTGAGGTGAAAGCGTAACAGATAAAGTTTCTTTCGAATTTGTAATTTTAGTATGGGTTTACACACTTGTTTATAGGTCTAGTGTTTGTATTTAAGCTTTTAGACTCATATTATACGCCCAAGTATTTATTGGATTCTTAATGTTTTTGTTGTCTTTGCGTAATTTCAATAATCGAAACTTTATCCTTTGGACCAATAAAACTGTTTTCCATGTTTTTTTTTAATTGAGCTAGCTTTGCATAGGTTCCTAACCGAAAATATTATTAAGCCTTTATTCCAGAAGACGTCGCTTTATGATGATGAAATCAGTTCTTAAATCGGTTGAGTACTTTGTCTTTTTTGTAGTTTTAAAACACAACTTCCTCATTAGGAATAAATCCTGTGTCGCGGGGGACTTTACAAACATAGACCTCTTTACAATAATAAATCTTTTTATTGTACACCAGCTTATATAATTACATAGTAAACTTAAAACTATTATGAAGTATGTACAAGTGGCGGCCTTACCGCTCCATGGCAATATCTTACAGGCAACCATGATGCCTTCAATATTAGTTAAGACCATAAAAACAAATTAAAATTTTAATAAATACACGACATTTAGACACCTAGTTACCCATGATATGATAGGAGTTACACTCCTATTACTCCCGCAACTTTTAATATATTTTATTACATCTGGCCAAAGAGACAATCTTTAGCGAGACATAACCTATATCTGCTCTCGTTACCCTAAACCACACATTGTTGCTCAGATGTTGCATTGTCCTCTCTAATGCCTCAACTAAAGTTTTAGGAGACATATAGGTCGACTAATTAAACTGCAATTAACACAATGTAGGTGACCAAATTTTTAAAACATATAATCGATATCGCTAACTGTTTTGTAGGAATATAAAAGATGAATATCCCACACTACTTTGTTTTCTTATTTCTTAAAGGTTTTAGGCAGCGTTTTCATTGAAAGCTCCCAAGCGGCTTAATTTTTCTGACACTCTCAACACATGTGGTCATATTTTAGCCAGCGTACATAAAAAGTGATGAAATTATTTATTTTATACCTAAACATTCCTTAAGAATCACTTTATCTATTGGTGAAAACTATATGAAAATTAGTGCAGACATTTTTGAGATTATCGCTGACAGACATAAGCGGCAGAGGACTTTGTTTTATAATATGTGATGATGATAATGATAATCCGTCTGAATTGTTCTTTTTACAGTCTGAACTTTAAGAGCTATCCATAAGCTTGCCAATGTAAATAACTTGATATGGCATTTTAACTTCTGTGATCACTTTGTGTTATGTTGGTAATTATGCATTTACTTTTAGGAAAAAAAAGGAAAATAGACTAATGTTTGAGCAACTTATATTTAATAGGTAAGTTTAAAAAAGAATCACTGATGTAAATCATCATGCTGAATAGTAAAAATAGTTTTCCCTTTGAGCCTTTTTTTTTCTACGACATCCTCACAAGCAGAATTGTATAAATTGGTTTAGAAATTATGAAATACTGAAATAATAACCACTTTTGAAGACATTGGAAAAAAAGGCTAAAGTTTTTGTTTTAACTCGAACTTTTTTCGAAACGAGGCATGGATGTGTTGTTGTTCGACTGCACGGTTGGCCTAGGGGTTTAAGCGGTCAGCGGGCCCCGTCTGCGTCGCAGCCATCCCCTGCCGGCACCGGAATTACGGACGCCCAGCTGGCTGCCGTCCTCGACGCGTGCTGGCGTATGATAGAGGGTCGTACGGCCGGCCTGGAGGCGAGGCTGCCTGCGGCCCCTATCATGCGGCCGCCGCTTGCGGCGCCGAAGCGAAGGGCCGCGTCGTCGGCGACGACCCCTCTCCCTGTGGTGGGGGGTCGCGTGTCATACGCATCGGCGACGGCACCACCGGCTCCTGCGGCTGCCCGAGGGCTGGTGGCCAGGGCTCCGGCTCCGGTCAAGACGGCTGCGTCGAAGCCGGGGACAAAAGCGGCGGCAAAAGCGGTGGCAAAAGCTGCAACGCCTTTGCCCCCCACTCCAACATCTCTGCCTGGCCCCTCTACATCTGCCCCCTCCAATGAGGGTTGGCAGGTGGTCGGAGGGGCTAAAAAGTCCAAGAAGGCGAGGAAGCGGGCCAGAAAGGCTGCCCGCCAGGCAGCCTCTGCCTCGCAGTCGCCATCGGTGGCAGGTCCCACCAAGAAAAAGCCGCGGAAACTGCAGCCGCCTAAAACCGCGGCTGTAGTGGTGACCCTGTCACCGGAGGCGACAACCGGCGGGCTGTCCTATGCGGCCGTCTTTAAGAAGGCCCGGGACAGCCTCGCCGGTGAATTTGGAACGGCCGGTGTCCGCTTGCGCCGCGCTCAAACGGGAGCTCGAATTCTCGAGTTCCCTGGGGCTGATGGCGCAAAGACGGCGGACACCGCTGCTGAGAGGTTGCGGGAAATGTTTGCCGCCGTGGATGGTGTCAGGATCGCCAGGCCCACAAAGTGCGCTGAACTGCGCATTTCGGACCTGGACGATTCCGTCACGGCCGAGGATGTCCGCGCTGCAGTTCAGGAGAAGACGAGCTGTAGCGCGGACAACGTCAGGGTCGGCACCATCCGCCCCGGTCCAGGAGGGCTTGGCGCCGTTTGGGTGAGTTGTCCCGTAGCGTCGGCCAAAATTTTGGCTGATGCCGGCAGGCTCCTCGTCGGCTTCGTGAGTGCCAGGATCACGGTCCTGGCCCCGAGGCCGATGAGGTGCTACAAGTGCCTTGCCGCGGGACACACTCGTTCGAAGTGCGCCAGCTGCTTCGACTGCAGCGGACTTTGTTTCCGCTGCGGTCGACCGGGGCACAAGGCGGCAGAGTGCTCTGCGGCCCCTCACTGCCCCGTGTGTGCGGCGGGCAAGAAGCCCGCCAATCACCAGATGGGGCAGGGGGGCTGCAAGCCTCCCCGTGCTTCTCAGCAAGCGTCGGAGGCTAGCCAGACGACCCTGGCAGCCTCCGACGTGGATCGTGCGACAACGTCGTCGCCCATGGAGGGGGTTGGAGAAACGATCCAGTAATGGATCAAATCTCCAACCTCCTGGTCCAGACGAACCTCAACCACTGCGCCGTGGCGCAGGATCTCTTCCTGCAAACCATGGCGCAGTGGTCGATAATAATAATAATAATAATAATAATAATAAACTTTATTCTCATTAAAATGTTTACAGTTTCTCTTAACCTATTTACATTTGTTATAGTTTTTAGGATAAAAGAATTCGTTGACGACTGTACTAGTGTAAACTGTGCTACAGTCGCCAGCGCCCTCCTCCCTTACATCCAGGAAATAGACATAGGAACAATGAAACACCTGAGAAGCTTTGACTACGCTAGTAAACCTTATAACAATATAATAATTTTAAAAAAGCTGTTTGAGAACTGTTACCACTTGAATCGAATAGAATATTATCGTTGTGAGTTAGTGTGAAGTGTGAATGTAGGTTTGTTTGGTATGTGATGTGTGAATGTATGAGAAGGATGATTGTGTTTTCCAAATATACTGTTAAGAAACGGAGTGTAATAGATCTTCTGTCTGACCATAGTTCAAGCCCAACAACCACTTACGAAGAGTATCTCTGCATTTATTTATGGGTAATGAATAAATGTTATTCACATGATTTGCTGCGTTGTACAATTTGTTACTCACTACATAAAATTGATTTTTGGCAAGAGTTGTACGATGGGAAGTAACCGAGCAAACCTTTGTTTTGTTACGCTTTGTAATGACGTTATAGGTAATGTGTTTATGCTTTCGGAGAACAGTTGATAGTATAAAAAGTTGTCTGACAGTTAGCACAGAACATTCACCGTATACGAGACTGGTGCTGTACCTTCGCGGCTTACCCAGTATAACCTTCAATATTGCCCTCTGTGCACGCTCCAAGGATAGCAGAGTGGTCTTACCAGTACCGCCCCACACCGCAATACAGTACTGGAGAAGACACTGAACAAGTGCGTTATAAGCACACAGGAGTGTCTCAAGATCGGCCGATGCTCTGAGCTTTCGAAAAACTGGAATCAATCGCCTCACTCGTGCTGTTAATAGATTTATGTGTGGTAACCAATTTAGCGAGCAATCTATTATTAGACCAAGATATTTTATATTTTCAGTCCGAGTTAATTGAGGGCAACCGCAACCATCCAGGAGCCCGCAGGTATGTGCAGTAATTTTAAAATCAAATGGCGGCTGAGCATTAGCGCGAGGTGCAAAGGCAATGTATCTTGTTTTATCGAGATTTAAAGTGAGTAGATTCTCATTTAACCACATCATCACTTCTGCAAGCGCATGCTCTGTGTAGCGCCGAGTCTCAGTCCAGTCGCTACCATGCACGATTAACACAGTGTCATCAGCATAAGTGATGATGTTACAGTTTGGTAGAGACTTGGTACACAAACTATTTATGTATAGTAAGAACAGAGTAGGTCCAAGCACACTACCCTGCGGTACACCAAAGGAGCGTGATTGCTTGGAACTAGTAAACTTGCCCACTCTAACGCACTGGGTTCTATTTGATAAGTAGGAATGAAATAGTTTCAAGACAACACCGCGAACACCGACTGACTCCATCTTAGCAAGCAGTAGAGGGACAGAGACTGTGTCGAAAGCCTTAGAGAGATCCAAGAAAACACCAATGGCTTTTTCTTTTTTATCAAGGTGTTTACTGATAATTTCTGTGAGTAACAAAGTAGCATCTTCTGTAGATTTTCCCCTAACAAAGCCAAATTGGTTATCCGCAATGATATTATTTATCTCCAGAAATTTTACTAACCTGTGATTTATAAGTTTTTCCAATATTTTTGAAATGACACTTAATACCGATATAGGTCTGTAGTTTCCAACACTGTCCCTGTCGCCACTCTTATGGATAGGATGCACAAGTGCACACTTCAGTATATCCGGAAAAACACCCGTGCGCAAGCATCGGTTGTAGATAAATGTTAGAGGAGGCATTAGACTACTCTTAGCAGTTTTAATTACTAGTGTCGGTATGTTGTCGATTCCAGCTGCAGAGTTATTTTTTAAATTAGTGACAATATCATCGACTTCTCGTTCATCGGTATCAAACAATGCCATTGAGTCTCTCGGTGAAGAAGATAGAGTACAAGTGCTTGAAATATTCGGCGTGCTAACAGTTTGGTTTCTTAAAATTGCATTTGAATAAGACGACCCTATATCAGCAAAAAACCGGTTTACCAAACTCAGGGACTCACAAGGATCTGGAGCTAGATTAAGTAGTTCACTAGGAGGAGGTAAGGAGTGCCTGAGACAGGCAACTTTGTTTATAGTCTTCCAGACACCCCTTGGATTGTTTTTATTCTTCTGAAATTCAGATTTTTCAAACATAGTTTTAAGTTTTTTCAGAAGATTGTTGCAAAAATTACGGTACCTGGTGTATGTAACCTGCAATATTGCATTGTTAAGGTATGCTTTTGCTTGTTTATGTAATTTATCCCTATGCCTAATACACCGGACTAAACCCGCAGTCATCCACGGTTTAATAGTTCGCTTCCTGTGGGGAATTTTTATTTGTTTAGAGTGGACACTAATAACATCCGAGATCACATTTATTAAGTTAGTAGCTGATACATTAGCGTCAGAAGAAGTATACACCGAGGTAAAGTCCGTGCGGGAGAATTCAAGCACCAGTGCGGGATAATCAACTTTCAAGAATGTCGTCTCCGGGGTGTGCCTTTTAATTTTGCAATCCAAACAAAAAACAAGAGGTGCGTGATCTGTTACGAGAGAGTCAAGTATGTAAGTCACCGCACCTCTAGTGGATCTCAACATCACATGATCTAAGCAGCTTGCGCCTCGAGTTGGAATAACATGAGCAGGCAAGAGACCGTGACAGGCCATCAGATTCAAGTAAACGTTACAGTTTTGGTCACCACTCCGAGTAGCAATATTTATGTTTATGTCACCAATCAGAGCTAATGACCTAACTGACTTTAAGGATTCCAGGCAAGTATCAAGGGCATCACAGAACACATCGATATTGCGGCATGATGGTGGCCGATACATTGCAACGACAGCGTATTCATGTTCATATTGCACAATAATACAATTTGCACCCGACACAGAAGGTACAATAACAGAGTGATCTATCTCAGATTTGATATATAGAAGAACACCGTCATTTTGGTTGGTATAGTTAGACGCGTAAGATGTATAGCCGGTAATTTCAGGTGCAATAGGAGACCTACTCAACCAACACTCAGTCAATATCAATATATCACATTGGAAACACATACGTTCCAGTAGTACTGTAAGAGCGTCAAAGTTTCGGGCCACACTACGAATGTTAGTGTGGAATACTGATAAAGCCTTCTCGGACAAATTAACATTGTCTTTTATTACTTCAGGGGAACACATAATTGATTCGGATATATGAGCTGAGTCAATATCGTTACATATGTCATCCAAAAATAACATTTTTAAAAATAAGGTCTGAAGTGCAGTACTGAAATCCGTTTGATTGATTATAGTATTTTCTGATAATATGCAAATAGATTATATGATATATGGATACAGCATTTTTGTCGAAGGGTGATATGTGTTTGTGTAAAAGCAGAATGTTGAATTTTGGTTTTATAAGTATGTTTTGTGTAGTGTAATCAAAAATAGCGAGTAGTATTGTAAGTGGCAACAAGTTCACCAGTACCAGCAATATAAGCAAAAAAATAATGTAATAAAAGTTCAACAAGTTAGAGTACATGCAATAAATAAAATATATTAGGCACATAGCCTTTCCCAGTCACAGTACAGGCTTAGGTTGGAGCTTGTCGATGTCACTCTCTTTATCGATACGATATGAAGGGGTCCCAGTCCTGTGGCGAAGGAACACCTTTCCATGGGCAGTCCAGCAGAACTCATAATTATTCTTCTTACCAAACTCACGAGCTAAGTAAAATAGTTTTCTAGCCCTTTGAGTAAGACTTTCCACTATATAGATTGGTTGCGGTTGTCCATCGAGTCGTAGATCTGCTGTGCTAAGTTTGTTGCTCTGTTTTTTCCTGTTGTATGATTTCACAGAGGTTATAACCTTTTCCTTCAATAGTACCGTAGAAAAGCCCACCAAAATAGCTCGTTTTCCTATTCCATCCACAGCAAGGCGAAAAATATCTCTAATGTGAGTTTCCTCCACGCATGTTTCCGTAACCAAACCAATTCTCTTTACTAAATTAATCAGGTCATCTTTAGTTTCACTTTTCTGAAAAGGAATGTTTCTGATCTCGATACAAGTCCTCTTCTGCGACCTTTCGAGGCTTTCCACTTTTACTTCCAATGACTGAATATAAGCCAATTGTAAATGTTTTTCAGTCTCCAATTTAATTAAGGTAGTCTTCATTTCGTCGTACTGACTGGATATAAATTCCATGGACTTTATAATGTCGCTGTTCTGTTGTATAATGCCATTAATACTTGCCTGGATTGCATTTTGCTGTAATTGAAAATTTTCAAGGCATTTTTTCATTTCCGAAATGGCAAAGGTAATCTCTTCGTCATGTTTGCGCTTCCGGGCACGGGGCTTGCTAGTAACATTACAAGAGCTTTCGTTATCAGTATCTGTGACCGGCGCAGAGCTCTGTTTTGTATCGGATCCAACTTTCTCTTTTTGTGTAGGTGTTCTCTTTAAAGGCATTATTCTTATGCAAAAACGATACAAAGTACAACCCCAAATGCCTGTTAAATGCGCCGATTTGTAAATTACCGTCTGTTGCAACGTCTATATAACGATATGAAGTTATAAACCACACAACGATGTACCAAGGAAATGGAAACAAAACACAGTAATAGTAGTGTCTCAATCAGTATTTCACACAGTTATCTTGGAACACACTCAGCCACAAGCATCAGAACGCCTCCCAAACGGCGGTGCTTGACTCTGGCTAATCAGTAGCAACGGGGCGGGTGAAAGGGCGGGGTCAATGAACTCGTTCAATATAGGTCACGCCTGCGCGTGCGCTGATTGACGGTGGGAATAGAAAGGCGTGGAGCGTACCTGGATTGGCGCGATGAGTTGTAAGTACCAGGCTCACAGATGTTTAATAGAAGTTGACGTTCTTGTATCCCAGATGTCTCCACACAACTTATGCACTCCTATTTTTCTTAATCGATTATTTTAACTAAAATTTGGCTTTATTTATATAAAAATAATTCAACTCGACAGTATGCACGTCAACACCTTTCGGCGATCCGAGGGGAAGGGGGATAGGTGTTGCCGTAGTCGCGGAGCCCTATTACGTCCCTCCCCGTCCAAACTGGATGGGTGACCGGGACGGCTCCGTGGCAGTCGTCGGCTCCTCGGCGGCTCGTTCCCCGCCCTTGTCGTTAAGAGACAAGGGCTCTGGATATGTGGCCGCCGAGTGGGGGGGAATCACCGTTTACGGTGTGTACTTCTCCCCCAACCGGAGTTTGAGCGACTTCGAGGTCTTCCTTAACAACTTGGAGACCTCGATGCGGCGACTAGCGTCTGGGCACGTCCTCGTGCTGGGGGACTTCAATGCAAAATCCATTGCGTGGGGTTCCCCGGCGACGGACGCCAGGGGCGATGCCGTTGTGGAGTGGGCGGCTTCGGTGGGCCTCTGTTTGCTGAACAGAGGCGCCACCAACACGTGCGTGCGACAGCAGGGGGGGTCGATAGTGGACCTTTCGTTCGCTACCCCTGCTGTTGCCGCACGAGTAAGGAACTGGATGAGGTTGAGACGCTCTCGGATCATCTTTATATCCGATTCGAGCTCTCCCGGTCCCAGGGCCCCAGTAGGGGTCACGTGGCGCGGCATACCTCCCGCTTTCCGCGGTGGGCAGTCGCCAAACTCGACAGGGACCTGCTAGAGGAGGCGGCCATTATTCAGTCTTGGCTGTCTCCGCGGGCCCCGGCCGAGGAGGTCGACATGGGGGCTGGCCGCTTTCGCACTGCGATTACGCAGATCTGCGATGCGGCCATGCCCCGCGTTCGGGGTTGTCGACCTTCACGGAACGGGGTCTACTGGTGGTCCCAGGAGTTGGCGGACCTCCGTGCGGCCTGTACTCGTGCCCGGAGGTCCTACACCCGATGCCGGCGGCGACGCCACCGCGTAGACGGGGAGGAGGGCCAGCTTCATGAGGAGTACCGCGAAGCGCGGAGGACTCTGAAGCTGGCCATTTGCCGCGCCAAAGAGGCAAAGAGAAAGGAGATGCTGGAGAGCTTCGACCGTGACCCCTGGGGTCGCCCATATCGTGCGGTGCGTCAAAAGCTCCGCACGGCGGGCCCCCCCCTTACCGAGACTCTCCAGCCCAGCTTCCTGCAGCAAGTGGTCGAGGGCCTCTTCCCGCAGCGGGCGGAGCACACGCCCCCGTCGATGACCTACTCAGTGGCCAGAGACGACGGGGGCAGAGAGGACGATGTTCCGCCCGTTAGGGAATCAGAGGTAGGGGCGGCTGTTCTGAGGATTCGTTCCAAGAACACCGCCCCCGGGCCGGACGGGGTACCACCCCGAGTGATGGCCCGAGCCCTCGACCATATGTCGGGCCGCCTCAGGGAGGTTTTGGACGCCAGCCTGGCGTCCGGACGCTTCCCTGAGTGCTGGAAATGTGGGAAGCTGGTCCTGTTGCCGAAGCCGGGACGGCCAGCCGATTCGGTCACGGCCTATAGGCCCATCGTTTTGCTGGACGAGGCGGGCAAATTGTTCGAGAGGATTCTCTCTGCCCGCATCGTCCAGCATCTCAGCGAGGTGGGGCCCGACCTGTCGGACGCCCAATTCGGGTTCCGAGAGGGGCGTTCGACGGTCGATGCCGTGATGCGCCTTAGGGCCGTGACCGAAGAGGCTGTTGGCTGTGGCGGCGTGGTGTTGGCGGTGTCCTTGGACATCGCCAACGCCTTTAATAGTCTGCCATTCAGCTGCATCAGGGAAGCACTCCAGTATCATGGGGTGCCAGAGTACCTGAGGCGGCTGGTGGCAGACTATTTGGAGGAGCGTGCCGTCGTGTACGAGGATCGAGATGGCGTCTTGAGACGGCGACCCATGTCGTGCGGCGTTCCACAGGGGTCTGTCCTCGGACCACTCCTGTGGAACGTGGGGTACGACTGGGTCCTTCGAAGTCGTCTGCCCCCCGGGCTGGGCGTAATTTGTTACGCCGATGACACTTTGGTCACAGCTCGGGGGGCCAATTTCCAAGAGGCGGCGCGCCTGGCCACCAGGGGTGTTTCTCTGGTGGTTGGGCGCATCGAGGCGCTGGGCTTGCGGGTGGCCCTGGATAAGACGGAGGCCCTGTTGTTTCATGGGCCCCGTCGTGGTCCACCCCCCGGCGCCTCCATCGAAGTCAACTCGGTCCTCGTACCGGTTCGGGCCCAGATGAGGTATCTGGGCCTGATCCTCGACGGTAGGTGGCTCTTCGACGAGCACTTCCGACAGCTTTGTCCAAAGCTGGTCGACGCTGCCTCCGCCCTTGGGCGTCTTTTGCCCAATTTGGGTGGAGCCAGCGTCGCAACTAGACACCTCTACACGGGGGTGGTCCGGTCGATGGCCCTGTATGGGTCACCGGTGTGGGTGGCGGCTCTGACTGCACAGAATAAGGCGCGCCTTTGGCGCCCTCAGAGGGTATTGGCAGTCAGAGCCATACGCGGATACCGCACCGTGTCGACGGAGGCGGCGTGCGCCTTGGCCGGAACACCCCCGTGGGATTTGGAGGCGGAAGTGCTCGCCGAAGTTTATCGGCGAGCGGCTGAATACCGGGCGGAGGACGATAATCGTTCGAGGAGGTACGCGAATGGCGTGAAGCCGCTCGCCGAGCCACGATGGCTCGTTGGTCTTACCGGCTGGAGGCTCCACGCGCTGGCTTTGCCACCGTGGAGGCGCTCCAGCCGGTCATCCTCGAGTGGGCAGGGCGGCAGCACGGGACCCTTTCCTTCCGGCTGACGCAGGTGCTTTCCGGGCATGGTTGCTTCGGAAAGTACCTGCACTCGGTCGCTAGGAGGGAATTGAGTCCCGCCTGCCACCACTGCGACTGCAGTGAGGACTCGGCCCAGCATACGCTAGAGTTCTGCCCCGCTTGGGCGGAGCAGCGCCGGGCCCTCACTGCAGTCATCGGAGGAGATCTGTCGTTACCGGCCGTCATACGCTCCATGGCCGGTAGCGACAGCAGTTTTACCGCGGTCGCATCCTTCTGCGAAGACGTAATTTCGCAGAAGGAGGCGGCGGAGAAGGCCCGGGAGGACGATCTCCACTCGGACCCGATCCGCCGCCGGCGAACCGGGCGGCGGAGGCGCGCCCATCTGCGCCTCATGCCGCCCTGAGTGTGGCCGCGGATGGACGGGATGGGTTTTCCCGTCCATCCGCTTTAGTGGCCAGCCGCGAAGGGGCGACGTACGCGTGTGCCGTGCGTCGCTTAAATTGAGATTTTTTATCAGAAGAAGGTGCCCGCTTCAGTGCGGGCAGGCGCTGGGAGGGGTCCGGTCGTTTTAATATCAGCGATTCCCGGACCCCTCCCTTCTCAGGCGCAGAGTTGGCACACCGTGTGGTTTTAGTCGGTTCGATTCCGACACACCGCTCCGCCGCAAACCCCGGCGGGGTGACGGCCCGAGGGGGTTTCCACACGTAAAAAAAAAAAAAAAAAAGGGTTTAAGCGGTCACTACGCCGCTTGCTACTGCGCCAAGTGCCGTGGGTTCAAATCCCACGTGGGACATCACTTTGTGTGATCCACAAAATGTTGTCCTGAGTCTGGGTGTTCTTTGTGTCCGTTACATGTATGTTTGTAAAGTCCCCCGCGACACAGGATGTATATTCCTAATGCAGGAGTTGTCTTTTATAAAAAAAAAAAATGCAAATTTTAATTTGGGACACCCTTTAAAAGGCAAAGAAAAAGGACAACACAATATTACTTGATTTTAAGACGAATGCACAAATAATCTATAGATGATAACTAAATATATATTACTAGCAAACCACGTAATCTAGTTTACGTCTCTTATTGCCCGTAGTGTAATATTTTCTCCGGTTTTTGTAACACTCTTCATTAGTGTTTCATGATGAACCTTTAAAATAATATAGCTTATACATCAGAATAAAAAAATAGGCTACAAATTATAAAGATATGACTTCGCCTCGCAGCGTTGCCTGCGTTAATTATAGAACCGCGGGTAGCACCGCGGGGTTCAGCTTGTAGTACATATTTTTTTAATGTGACTCTTCTCTGCTCAGTTCTGCCCTTGTACAGTAACTCTTTTCTTTTGGAGGCATGGCAATAAGACGACAAAATGTTTGAAGAAGTAGTGTTATTTAAGTTTCAATTAAAGTCTTAAACATTCAAAGGTTTAATATTTTCTTACAGTTACTTTTCTCAGGAAGAGCCAGGCTTCAGCACAAATAAGCTAGCGATCCATGGGATACCACAGCCACATAGGAATATTTTGTAGCTTTTCATCTAGTGTACTCTGTTATTATTGTTGGCGATTATATGACTTTGTGCAACGGTGTCTAGCTATAATGAACAATAGCATCAACAAGTCCACCATAACTTTTATACATATAACTTATAAGCGTTTACTTTGACTTAATCTGCGAATAATTTTATATAGTTTGGTGGCGGCTATATTGCTCTTCTTCCTTCAGTTCTTCCTTTAGTCACTTGGCATTAATTCCCGGTTACCAAGTTTTATTATCTTTGTAATTACACAATTGTATGTCTATCATGTCACTGAGTTAATACAAGAAGTATATATGAACTTATTATAAGGTTCTGTTTGAAGTCGGTGCCTCAAAGATCAGGCTGTTTTCTTATAACAAACTAACTTACTTAGTGGTTAAATGGCCCCATTTCACCACTTGCAGATTAAGTCCCTGATCGACTAATGTCAACTTATCTGTAAAATAACTACAGATTTAAATTTCACAAGTCTCAGATATAGAAAAATATGTCAGATATCGTATAAGATTATACTAACAAACTTTATAATGTTATATTGCAGATATCTATCTGAAACTTTATCAGACTGTTTTTGATAAAGTTTCATATAGATATCTGCAATATATCAGTAAAATTGGCCCTAAGTGTTCTGAAATATTTCCTTTATTGATATGATGGACAGTTCTGTACTAGCCTAGTCAGTTTTAGCACCAAAAAAGGTTACCTTAAAATTTAAATTCAAATAATGCATAACAATTATATTCCGTGATGATTTTACTAACGAATAACATGCTATTTCTCAAGCATCCACCTGCAATAAACAGAACATTTTAAAAGCTATTAACACAAATCAGTTCAAATTGGAGTGATCTGATTTGGGAAGTAGTAGTGCGATTAGTTTTATCTATATATGAGCCGAGAGTTTGTTAATACCGATATTTCAGTCAGATTGTCATTTTCTCACGCGCTTGTATTTTACGTAATACATTTACGTAATAATATGTTTACAAAAAACTATTCGTATGTATTTTTTATAACACTAAATTACCTTTGCACGATTGAAATCTAATAACTCAGTGTCTTGTATTTTCTATCAGCGAGTTCTCAATAAATATTGGAAGGTTTAGGGGTATTTTATTGCTTTGTGAGCGAAAACTGGTTGAGTTGCGTCCCCAAGGAGCGATCGGTTGGCAAACATCGCAATCTGGCGCTAGAGAATACGGATTGTGGCTCCCGTTGCGCTTTATCGTCGGTCGTGTGAAATTTAAAAGAAATATTTACAAATTTTGAGAGTAATGTTTTATACTCATAGTACAATATATTTATTGACTAATTAAATATAATGTTGGTAGAAATAATATTAGACGAACACAGTGATAGTAATAGATAAATTAGTAATCGCTTAATTTTTTATTTTATGTTACTTTTGCATTAATGTCATGAATTATTTAACATATTTAAAACTTATACCTAACTAGCTGACCCACGCAACCTCGTTTGCGTCTTATATTGCCCGTGGCGTGAAAATTTTCCCCTGTTTTTGAAACTTTCTTCATTGGTGCTCCGCTCCTATTAGTAGTAGCGTGATGATATATAGCCTATAGCCTTCCTCTGTAAATGGACTATCCAACACCGAAATAATTTTTAAATCGGACCAGTGGTTCCTGAGATTAGGGCGTTCAAATAAACAAACAATCAAACAAACAAAGAAACTCTTCAGCTTTATAATATTAGTATAGATTACACAAACGCTTATACCTTATTATAAACAAGTCGGCTAAATTAGGCTTGATGAAGTTCAAAACAAAATTGGCACGAGTCTGAAGAATTTAATAAACTGCCTCTAACTGTTATTTTCGGTTGAGTTCACAATTTTCTATATTAAATCGGTGGAGCGGCGGTGGCGTGGGAGCGGTTGCCATGATACCTTAGAGGAGTTAATAAGTCATAAATAGCGAGGTGAAGGGGGACAGAGTGATTTGAATCGCGTGAGTACGACAGGGTGGGATGTCGCCCCAGGTAGTGGTGGTGATAGGCAATCGTCTGGAAAAAGGTACAGTAGACAGAGCTATGAGGTGTCACAAAGTTACGATTTTCGACAATATAGTTACTGGGCATGAACTGTATCTTACATGAGAGAGACGTTGTGGATAACGGAGTGGAAGTAACTTACTTTAAAGATGTAGAAAATATAAGTATTGATATACGTACAGTGTGTCTACCAGTAGTACAATTGCATAACTGTACGACAATAAATTCTATATCATTGTGAACGTTGTCAAATCTATTTTCTTAATTAAGTGAACTATTACGTACTTGCATATTCTTTAATTTTATAAATCGTTGTAAATATTTTTTTTTATGGAATAGGGGGAAAACGAGAAGACGTATCGCCCGATGGTAAGAGATTACCGCTTCCCATGGACACCCGCCACACCGTGCGTTGCCGACCTTTGGAGTTACTCACCGAGTGAGTGAGGATATCGGAGATCCTCACTCGGTGAAACACAGAAGCGTGTCTCTACCACAGACAAAGTTGACCTTTTCACCAAAGTTGTTATATATTAATTTTATAATAAATTTATTGCTATTGTTTGAGACCTGAAGAAGTTAAGTCACAAAACTTACAATAAGGCTAAGTTTGCGGCGAAACAATACTTTTTTTTAAATACCAGTGAATTATGCACGTCAAAACTATAGTTCCGATGACTGATATAAGCGAATCAAATAATGTACATGAATTGATAGGTATTCACATATTGTAGGACAGGTTGCCGATCGTATTGTTCTTGGGTGAAGGGTCATTCAAATGCAAGCGCACGCTAAAGTGGTAAGCGATGAAAGTCGATAAGAGCTGAGTGCGCTATATCGGTGAGTGGTCGATCATCACAAGTGGGAGGTGGCTCTTTGCTACTCATAATACTTTTAGATAAAATCACGTACAACATTTTTTAGGCTAAATATGAAATGGCAATATTCGATAAGCGATACTAATGGTTTAAAAATCTAGTTTTTGATAGACATACATTAATTTCAAATACCTATTATAAACTAGTAAATAATGTTGTTTGTAGACACTAAGTTAATTAATCAGAAACAACTACAAGACAACAGAATATATAAACCATTTCAGTAATCATGTAAGGAACGAAGTTACACGACCAATATATAGAACAATTGAAAAAAATTGAAGGTCGGTCGGTCTTTTTAGTACAAGACTCAGTAAACTATCAGTCTTTTGGGAATACTACCAATAGGAGGAAAAGCTACCAGTCCATGTAGACTGTTGATACGGAGGAAGTTTTTGACCTTCTATATGAACATTTTCATCGTATTTTATTCTAAACCCAGCATAGTCCCGCGATGTTACACGCTGTTATTGTCGTACCTTTACAACCGCGGGTAACACTAGCTAGCTTGTAAAGCTAGTCTTAAGAAAGTAACTTAAGTTACTCCCTCTAACATCAGCAGTTGTTTGGTACAAATAACAAATCAACGTTTATATATACTATATTTATGTATACATTTTACGTAAATAGACACTCCAATTTTACGTATTTGTGTAGAGTATAGATGAGTTAAATAAAATCAGGTGCAATTTATGATAATAAGGGCTGAGAGAAAATAAACTGAACCAACTTAGTGTTTTTTCTATTTATGCTTCAACTCTAAAGTTTATTAGAAATCAACTGTTAAATTACACAAGACAGTATATTA
This sequence comes from Spilarctia lutea, assembly GCA_916048165.1. Taxonomy (NCBI): domain Eukaryota; kingdom Metazoa; phylum Arthropoda; class Insecta; order Lepidoptera; family Erebidae; genus Spilarctia; species Spilarctia lutea. The sequence goes on from CAJZHC010000004.1 coordinate 318,841, forward strand.
TTGAATTATATTTTGAATAATATTACCAATATATATATAAAATCATATTTTATGTGATACGTGTGACAACTTGAATTTGAGTACAGTGGACCAAATTGAAACCCCCCTTAGAGTCATTTTCCAACAATTATTCTATACCATTAGGTTGAAATTAGCTTGAACATACATTTCATAAGTGACGAACCATTATCATTCTACTAGACACTGACAAAGCCATGACATAGACATAGACGTATACTATGATAAGTATTGCACGAAAAAGTTTGTTAGCCAGTGAACGTCCTTATCTATAGGTATATTAGGAAAGATTTAATTGTATATTTGTTTGAGACATAGGATTGACTTTATTTCGAACTAGCTGACCCCCGCAACTTCGTTTGCGTCTTCTATTGCCCGTAGCGTAAAAAAATTCCCCCGTTTTTTAAACATTCTTCATTGGTGCTCCGCTCCTATTATATAAACGAAAAACGCAAATATCTTACGGAACCCTATTTAATCGGTCGGTAAAAATAAAATCGGTCCAGTACTTTTTGAGTTTATTCGTTACATACAAAAATACAAATCTTTCCTCTTTATAATATTAGTGTAGATAGTGTAGATAATTGAAACTTGAAACTTGAGGTAGGAGGGTAGAGGTACCGTAAAGGTAGTATAGGGTACTGTAGAACAAAAATAGATAAGCATTTATTTAACAGAACGAAGTCTGTCGAGACAGCTAGTCATACATATTAGTAAAATAAAACAGTAAAATTAGAGACCTTTGTTAATTTCATATTATTAAATTAAAAATAATGGCATTCACTTCGTAAAGCGAATAAAAAAGAACACTTCTCAATAGTTAATGTTTGGGTTATAATGGTTCCAATTGTTTGGGTCTGTAGGATTACTGGTTAAACCTAAAATCGAGTGTAAGCGCCATGGTTTTCAATAACGTCTAATAATCGATTACGCATAGACCCGATTAGACGACTGCAAATGTCACTTCCCCTCATGAAATCCCAGATTTCGTTACAATGCAGCTCGATTGCTTCTTTAGTCCTCTCGTTCCTGTTATCCCACATTTGAACCATCACACCCCATAAATTTTCTATTGGGTTAAGATCTGGTGACCTAGACGGCCATGGAATGAGAGTAAATTCATCTTCATGCTCCGTAAACCAATTTGAGACAATTCTGGCAGTATGCACTCGACAGTTATCATGAACATAGGTGAATACTGGCACATCTTCACGGGGGTAAACTGTTCGCAAAGTCGGTAACATTGATTCTTCCAATAAATCGACATTTTTTTTTATTTTTTTTTTTTTTATACATGAGCTACCAAAATGACTCTGCCCTGCCTGATGGAAAGCACCAGCAGAATCCAAGAGTGGTGGTCACCATCCTCAATGCAAACAAGGACAGAGCAGCATGGCGACCAGCACTATGGCGGCCTAGTGAGATGCTTTTTTACGCCCCGCTTAAAGGACCCGGGATCATAGTGGGACGGAAACACGTGCGCTGGCAGTGAGTTCCAGGCTTTGACCGCTCGGCACAGGAAGGAAGAGCCGAATCGATGAGTGCGAGAGTGTATGTCTTCCACTCTGAAGCGGTGACTTCTGAGGCCAGCACGAGTTATCCTGTAGAGGAAGGGAGAAGGGGGGACCAGTTGGAACAGCTCTTCAGAACACTCTCCATGGTAAAGGCGATAGAGGACTGCCATAGAGGCGATATCTCTACGCAACTGCAGAGGCTCAAGGGACTCGGTGGCCTGGGGACTGCCGAAAATGCGAATGGCTCGCCGCTGCAACCGGTCGAGAGCGTCGAACAGATACTGCGCGGCTCCATCGCAAAGATGAGAACAGTACTCCACGCACGAGCGAACCTGGGTCTTGTAAAGCAGACACAGATGCCCGGGCGAGAAGAACCGTCTCACCTTATTAAGGATACCTAACTTCCGCGAGGCCGCCTTAGTGACACTCTCAACGTACTCGCGCGGGTTGAGGTCGCAGCAGATGTCCATGCCCAGGACACCGAGCCTGCCTCGTAATGGTAGTTGAGTGTTCTGAAAAGTCGGAAGGGGAAGGAATGGAGACTTTTTGGCAGAGAACGCGCACACCTGTGTTTTCTTGGCGCTAAACTCGACCAGATTCTCGCAGCCCCATTGTGAAATGCGGCCTAGAACATGGTCGAGCTCAGCGACAAGCTCCTGTCGATTTTTCTCTACATCTACCGGTTTTGCCGCAGGGCGCCCAATATATCGTCCATGAACTGTGCTGTCGTCTGCATAGCAATGAATGTTGCCAAGGTCTAACATGTCATTGATATGCAGAAGAAACAGCGTGGGCGACAGGATGGAACCCTGTGGTACTCCTGCGTTAATCGACTGAACGTCGGAGGCCGCGCCGTCACAAAGTACTCTGATGCGACGTTGGTGCAGGAATCCGGCAACCCAGTTGCAGAGTTTGGGGGGCAAGCCGAATGCCGGTAGCTTGGAGAAAAGCGAACGGTGCCAAACCCTATCAAAGGCCTTGGCCATGTCCAGGCTAATAGCCAAAGATTCCCCGTGCCTGTCAATAGCCTCACCCCAAAGGTGTGTGACATACGCTAGAAGATCATCCGTGGATCGGTTCGGCCTGAAACCATATTGACGATCATTAAGTAGGGTGTGATCCTCCAGATAGTGGACCAGTTGCTTGTTTATGATCCGTTCGAATACTTTGCAGATAATGGAGGTGACAGCTATTGGGCGGTAGTTGGCCGGGTTGGAGCGATCGCCTTTTTTGGGAATGGGTTGAACATTCGCCTCTCTCCAGGCCTCCGGAACAGTTCCCGAGGAATATGACAGGCGATACAGGCGCGTCAAAACCGGAGACAACTCTGGTGCACAGTTCTTAAGAACCACCGCCGGGATACCGTCGGGTCCACTGGCTTTCCGAACGTCGAGTGACCGAAGCTCCGCACGGACATCACTCAGCCGGATGCGAATATCCCGCATTGTTGCATCGCAGGCGGGAATGGTAGGTGGGTGCATGACGCGGTCATCGACTCGGGAGTTAGCCGCAAAGAGATCGACAAGCAGTTTCGCTTTCTCCTGCGGATGATGGGCAAGTGATCCGTCGGGATATTTAAGCGGTGGTAGCGTGGGCTGGCAGAAGTTGATAGCGTTATGACGAGGAGAAATAGAAACAAGTTCGCCTATGCATCCATCCATGCCCACATGTTAGCTGAAATACGGCCAGATGATTGGTTAGGCACTACGTGGTCTTCTATGTATCGCGTGTTATCGTAACGCCACAAAGTTAAGCGACCATGTTGAGAAGAGCGAAATGATTTTTCGTCTGTAAAGATGGTGTTTGTCCAGTCGAAATCTAAATAATTACGTGCAAAATTCAATCTCACAGTTCTGTGTGCATCCGTTAAATGAACTTTCTTAGCATGATGTCTGTAATGCAGCCCAGTGCGGTGCAAATTATTTCTAATTGTTTCTAGACAAACGTCCTAACGTGCTGCAAAATAGCGGGTACGAGTAAAAGGATGTTCTTCGTAATGGTGTTGCATTTCCGTTCTCTGTTGGTTTGTGATTCGACGAACCCCATGATTATGTTGTCGTCGGTCTTCAAGGATACCCTCTTCAGCGTGCCGTCTGATCCAGGTTCTGACCGTGTTACGACTTATATTTAACTCACGTGATATTTCTCTAACGCCGCAACCTTGCTCACTGAGCACTACAATCCGAGCTCTTTGTTCTACCAAATTAGCCATTATACGATTCGTTTATAGATATAAATATATTCTTAGATTTTTATTTTAATATTTTCAGATTGACTACTACTTGACATGTTACACATAATGTCATTTCATTTTACAAATTATAATACTTTTTCTTCGCAATGAAAAGAGTTTGGATTATAAACGATTATATTATTTGAAATTCAAATAAGACTGCTGTATCAAAAATATATCTTGTTCAGTGGTGACAAAGGTTTAAATTGCATTGACATTTAACCCGTAATGACGCATTTATGTTTATATCTAAAACGTACTATGTGCAAATAGCGAAGAAAACCTAACTACATTTATGATTACAAAGGAATAATTGTCAAAGTGGGTCACCTTTCAATTTGGTCGATAGTACATACTTTAATGATTATTTTTGGTAATAGCTTTTAACAAATTAAATAATATCTTTGATCTTCAGAAAATCATGTCAAGATATAATTATAAATATATCGGCCTATGAATGAAGCTTAGGAATAGAGGATTGTTTTAATTATATTTTATTAGTTACTAGCTAAACCCCGCGGTGTTACCAGCGGTTATTGTCGTACCGCGGGTAACAAAGCGGAGCGAAGCTAATCTAAAAACAGTAGCCTAAGTTACTCCTTGTATCATCAGTTACCTTCGAGTGAAAGTCCCGTCGAAATAGTTCACGCCATTCCAGAGATTATCTGCAACAAACAGACAGACACATTTAAAAAAATATGTTATTTTGGTATATGTACCGTGTATACATTAAATTGTACCTATGTGCGTGTAAAACTATATGCAAAATAAATAAAATTGCAGTGTCTGTAATATTAAAATAACCGCTTTTTACTAAATGCATATGTATACACGGTACATATACCAAAATAACATAATAATAATGATAGGATTTTTTTTTTAATAGCTTCTAAAAAAATATTTTTTTCGTTTGTATTGTACTATAGTTCTAACATCATTTGACCAGAAATTACTGTAATGATTAAGGTATCGTGTCCAAGTAATATGCCAATACTTAATAAAATACTTGAATTTAACATTACAACGATTTTAATACTGAAATCTCAGACTGTCTAAAGCCCCTTTAAAAAAATTATAACGCTCTGATGGGTAGATATGCTGATACAAACACGTTTTCAACGACCGTAGCAATATGAATCATGGCTTGGAGTTACGAAAGAAAAGTGATTATTATATCATCGCATTATTATTTAATATCATATATTTATTAATTTCACTTAAGGACAGTCGTTTTCATATGTTTTATTCATTTACTTTTAGCGGTTAAAAATACAGTACCTTGGTTGTTCCGAAAATTTAAAGCCACTGAATAAATACATTCTCTTCTTTCATGAAACTATTTTGGATTAACGGGTAATTTCAACACAAACCTGAAAATCACTGGCCACCTGTAGTTTTTTTAATATGTTTAAAGATTATCTGTCACTCTTCTTTTGTTTGCAACAATGGACGTCTCGCGCGAAGCTTTGCGTGCTATGATTTTCTATGCTTATAAAAGAGGGTTAAACGTCAAGCAATCTCAAGACAATTTACAAGCTGTTTTTGGGGAGTCTGCTCCTGTATTAGCAACAATTATTTATTGGTTTCGTGAATTTAAAAGTGGTCGAGACAACTTAAGTGATGACCCCAGACCCGGCCGACTACCAACTGTAGTAACTCATGAAAACGTCATCAAGGTAGAGTGGCTATTGCGAGAGGATAGACTAGACTATAGAATATTACACATCGAAATATACAGAGTAAACAGGCAGTTTTCTGCATGAACACCTTAAAGTGCGGCAGCTTGCTTCGCGATAAATTCCTCATTCTCTCACCGATGAGCAAAAATGCTGTCGTGTTAATTGATGCAAATTTATATTGGAAAATTTTGAAGGAGGAACTTCACAAACGTATTCAACATTCTTACAACTGACGAATCATAGATATATAGCTACGATCCTCTCACGAAGCAGCAATCCACTCAATGGGTGTTTGGAGAGGACGATTTGCCCACAAGAGTTGTTCGCGGTCGGAGCTTTGAAAAATTGATAGCGGTTTTTTTTCGTCGCAGTGGACCAGTAGGAGTAATTCCGCTAGAAGACCATAGAACAGTTACTAGTCCATTCGGTATAGCAAAGTTTGTCTACCTCAAGGTTTCGGGGAGTTGAATAGCGACCGCCCGAAGGAGCAGCATCCGTGGCATTTTTTTTACTAAGATAACGCGCCCGCTCACGCAGCTGCTAGAACAATGGACTGTTTGACAACTTCGGAGGTACTAATGTTACCCCATCCTCAGTACAGCCCAGATTCAGCTCCATGCAATTTTCAACTCCACGGTTTAAAAAAAAATGCTTCATCGGCGAAAATTTAGCACTGCAGACGAGGCCGTCGGAGAATTTTGGCAGTTATTTTTCGACCTCAAGTTGTGCGCGGCCGTCGTGTGTGGCACTACAGGTCAGCAGATTGGGATAGGATGCGGACGTTCTTTGCGTCCTACCCTTGGAGACGGTTGTGCTTCTCGCCGGATAATCCCAGTACTGCTGCTGATTCTGTTGCTGATGTTGTGCTGCAGGGTATGGAGCTTTTCATCCCATCCTCTGTGGTCCCCATTGGTGGCAAGTGTCGGCCCTGGTTTGGTTCATCTTTCAGAAAAGCTTCTCGCATGAAGCAGGAGGCTTACCAAGCCTGGGCTGGCGCGGTGGCGGTGCGGGATCAAAATACCAGCGCTCTGAAAAAGAAGTACAACTTTGCCTCCAGGTCCCTCAAAAGAGACATTGCAAGGGCGAAATCGGAGCACATCGCCAGGGTTGGCGAGAGGCTTGAGCGTCTTCCTTCGGGAACTCGGGCATTTTGGTCTCTTGCCAAGGCTGTCGAAGGGAATTTTTGTAAGCCGTCCTTTCCACCTCTTCACATGGGAAATAATCCGTTGGCCTATGACGCAAAGGAGAAAGCCGATCTTCTGGCAAAACACTTTGCGTCCAACTCGACTTTGGATGACGGGGGGCAGGAGCCGCCTACCATACCGCGATGCGAGAGCTGTATGCTGGATATCCAGTTCCACCAACGCTCAGTGCGCTTAGCCCTTTTGTCCCTTGATGTCCATAAGTCGAGTGGCCCGGATGGAATCCCTCCTATTGTGTTGAAGATGTGCGCTCCAGAGTTGGCACCGGTCTTAACGCGTCTTTTTCGACTCTCCTACTCCACTGGCGTAGTCCCGTCATCATGGAGGGCAGCATTGGTCCACCCGATCCCTAAAAAGGGCGATCGTTCAAATCCGACTAACTACAGGCCGATAGCCATAACTTCCCTCTTCTCGAAAATAATGGAGTCCATAATTAACCATCAACTCCTGCGGTACCTAGAGGATCATCATCTGCTTAGTGACCGGCAGTACGGTTTCCGTAAAGGTCGATCAGCTGGTGATCTTCTGGCATACCTGACACATCGCTGGGCTCAGGCGATTGAGACTAAGGGGGAAGCCTTGGCAGTTAGTTTGGACATCGCGAAAGCGTTCGATCGGGTCTGGCACAAAGCGCTTCTTTCGAAGCTCCCTTCCTATGGGCTTCCCGAGAAATTATGCGATTGGGTCACTAGCTTTCTGGCATGTAGAAGCATAAAGGTCGTAGTCGACGGTGAATGCTCTGGCTCCATGTCTGTGAATGCTGGTGTCCCGCAAGGCTGTGTGCTATCGCCTACTCTGTTCCTCCTTCATATCAATGACATGCTGCCAATTAGCGGCATTCATTGTTATGCGGATGACAGTACGGGCGATGCTCTCTACACCGGCCGCGCCAATATTTCTCGGGAAAACGTCATTGAGAGTCGAAACAAACTTGTGTCTGAAGTTGAGACCGCTTTGGAAAGGGTCTCAAATTGGGGTAGACTTAATTTGGTCCAGTTCAACCCGATAAAGACACAAATTTGCGCGTTCACCGCTAAAAAACTCCCGTGGGTCGTATGTCCTCGTTTTGAAGACACTCCCCTATCTGCCTCAGCCAATATTGGGATACTCGGTCTCGACGTATCGAGCGAAGTCCAGTTTCGTGGCCATTTGGAGGGTAAGGCCAAATTGGCCTCAAAAAAGCTAGGTGTGCTCAACAGATCGAGGCGGTATTTCACTCCGGCCCACCGCCTTCGTCTTTACAAAGCGCAGGTTCGGCCTCACATGGAATACTGTCCTCATCTTTGGGCAGGGGCACCCCAATACCAGCTCCTCCCTCTGGACCGCATTCAGCGGAGGGCGACTCGTATCGTCGATTGCCGGGATCTTTCAATTCGGCTAGACTCTCTGGCACTGCGTAGAGATGTGGCTTCACTGTGCATCTTCTACCGCATTTACCATGGGGAGTGCTCCGAGGAATTGTTCGGATTGATCCCTGCCGCATCTTTCCGCCATCGTCCTACGCGACAGAAATATCATTCCCATCATCTAGATGGTTGGCAGTCCACAACTGTGCGATTTTCCCGAAATTTTCTGCCACGCACAGCAAAACTGTGGAATGAGCTGTCGCCTGCGGTGTTCCCGGACCAATACGACCTTCAAACCTTCAAGAAAAGAGCGTACTCCTTCCTAAAAGGCCGGCAACGCACTTGTGACGCCTCTGGTGTTGCGGGTGTCTATGGGCGGCGGTAATCGCTTACCATCAGGTGATACGTTTGCTCGTTTGCCCCCTATACAATAAAAAAAAAAAAAAAAAACAAGACTAGACAGCTTTTTTTAAAGGTTTTGAAAGCTGGTTCATCCGAATGCGTAAGTGTATTGTGATTGTAGTAGGATATTTTGAAAAGTTGTAAATAAACTTTTTTATATTCTAACTATATTTAATTTCACTAACGATTTTTTGAACAGCCCACGTAGTACTTCAAAGTACATGTACGTGTGAGCAAGCATCTTTTTTGTTTGGTTCGAATGGTGTACTTAGTTGTAACAAAGATAGGTGATTTCATTACTATTTTTACAATAACTAAACGAAAAATATTATTTATGTTATTAGTGCTGTCAATAATTCATAGTTTAGGTTTCCTTTGCTCTGAAATTACCTTTATTAAGAAATCACTATTAATATTTTTTATCATAAAAATATAAGTCCACGGTCGTTATCATCTTTGCCTAATCTTTATTCGCGTGCGAACTGTCTTTTAGGGCAAACCATCGAAACATGCACTTTTCAATTTACGACAGTGCACCTTCTTTCAGTCCGCAGCATTCTCTTATCACTTCATTCCTGACTGTGTCACCAACATTCAAACTATTACCATTACCAAAAAATCATAACGGTAAATAATAATTGCACTAAAATATTCAACAGAAAATAATACCACATCCATATTGGTCTAAGCGGACACGGTAGAAGGAACCGAAGGTTCGAGTGCGTTGGACCGCGGAAACTTCATTTGGGAGCTCCTCTGTCCGTGAAATGAAGTCGGCTCGATATTGCGATATTATATCGATATCAGCGAATCATTGACGCGTATAACTGAAATGTTCATTCAGCTTAGCGGCTTAGCATTCAAATTTATTTAAATTATTTATGCTTTATTCGTTTAAAGATGAGTGTGATCATTGTTTTAATGAAATGTATAATTTGTTTGAATAAAAATGCAAGGGTAGTATAAGCAGTCTCTTTTGTTGAAAAACCATTTTGTATTCATATATCCATGTAAACAATACGAGGCTCGTGACTAAGTGGTAACTGAATAGCTTAACACATTCCAAAGTTAAAAATCCTGATCAAGTCCAACTATGAATAAGACTTTTTTAAGATATTGCCCATACCTCGGCGAGCTTGCTAAGACGTCGGCTCCTGTTAACATATGAACACGATTTTTTTATGTTTGGCACTGCAGAAATGGCTCTACTCTGCCTGATGGAAAACATAAACAGAATCTAAGAGTGGTGGTCAACCATATTCACTGCGACAGACCGAGTTATTTTCGCTTTTATAGTATTAGTAAGGGTTATAATTTGCAATCTGGAATTCCATTATCATATTTTTGATCGTTACATTTGTGAAAAAGAAAATTTTTATGCGTCTACAGCGAACCCAAAGGGAAACGTTTATGTATTTTTGTATGTCTCACCGCTTGCGTCACAGCGTCAAAACTACTGAACCGATTTTAACGAATGTGCTGTCAATAGATTCATAATTATGTATTAAGTAAAGTGTATGCTAATGATATTGAGGCCTTCCTTGCACTTTTTTGGTGCATAAAGTGCTATTAATGAATAAATAAATAGTCGTATTGTTAGTCTCACTCTTTTGGATTTAGGAAGATTAGATATGTTATTTTGAAGTGCTATATTAAAGAGTTTACTGTTTTCCAATAACTTCTTTAAATTTTATAGTTTTAAGAATTTTAATATTATGGGTATACGTGATGTTTGTAATCATGAAATGCTATTTGTTATAGTTATTTATTAAATAACGGTTGTTTATTGAACTCTCTTGTTAAGTGAATCTGAATGCACTAGTACAAAATTCGTTTTGTTGACGGAAATGGATATTTTTTGGAATCCTGAAAATTTCTGAAAATTGAGAGTCCACGCCCCTTTACAGAACCGGCTACGATTGGTCGAAATTCATCTACGTCTGCAGGCGTAGCCACCAATGACGGCTGGGGCTACGCGCAGCCGTAGCGCTACAGCACAGAGGCGCGCGGGGAGCTACACGATCGACAGACGCTACGAAGGAGCTGCTACGCCAGGGAACTGAAAAATGTAAGTACTTATTATATTATTTCATTTTTTCCATAGTTCATGTTCTTTTTTAAGCCATTTTAAACGTTGCACATTGTTTTTTGTAGGTATCTCTATAATTGGTGTCACTTACATATATATATGTAGGTACATCACTATATTAGGTACCTAGCTATGTACGAGATAGTTATATAATACACTATCAATAATTGAAAATGAACCAAACCAACCATTTCTGGTTTATTTATATTGATTAGTAAGTATTCTTTTCAAGAAACGATATTCTGGATTGTAATCTTTTTATAATTGCTTAACAGGTGTTAATGGAGAGTGTCAATTGATGTGGGATATCGGACCGTCGCAATGCAGGCGCTCCAGGCCGCAAAGGATAAGACCTCTGGACTCTTTGCCAGCAAGCCCCTTCTATTCAAGTAAGTGAATATTTTTACAACTTGATTATATAATGCATTACCCGAAGACATCTTATGATTGCTCATAAAATCATCACATTAAAAATTCATTCATCCTTTTGATAAACTCAACCCGGCTACGTATGGTCTACGAATGACCATGTCAACATGTCTTTTATGGAGCTGCCATCTATCCCGCTGATGAATAAGCTACGTCTTCACTGTAGCAACCACGAACTTATTTTAATATTTATTGACGATACCAACTCATTACGATAATGTTTTAAAAGTACTGATATATTAACTTAAGAAAAGGAACAGAAAAACTGGGAAACCGATTGTGGGTTTTTCACTGTTATCTCCCATGATTATTTCTTTTATGATACAGTAGAAAGCAATAAGTCTCAACAAGAAGAAAAAAACCGACCAAGTGAGTGTCAAGCCAAGCAATGAATAGGATATTTATTACTAAGAATAATCATCAACACCCCATAATGTCCTACTGCTGGGCTCAGGTCTCCTCTCATGAGAGGGTTAAGGTCATACGTCCCCACGCTGGCCGAGTGTGGGTTGGGGACTGCTGGCAAAATAACGTTGAACAAAAAACTAAGAATAATGTTTACTCATTATTTCGTCATTTTTGTACGAAGTTTCCAAGTTATCACGTTTTACAAGTTAGGCATCTATAACTCCTGAATTAACAAGGTTATCCTTATAATTTTCCTTCAAACTTTACCCTGTAATCTACCATCATGAATTTTCACAGATTTTTTGAGCTATATCAACGAAAATACGTGCTTTAAAGTTAAATATCTGACAAAATATTACCCAAAACAAAATATCGTCTTAGCAACTTGTCTATGTTTTAAAATACCTATATAATGATATCTTACACTATGGCATAGACGCAAGAAAAAAAGCATATCCCACTTTTGGTGTAGGGGCGTTACCTCAAAAAGATTATTTTTCGTGATTTTATTTTAGCACTTTGTCGACGTGATAGATTTACATATCTATGCAAAGTTTCTCCTTTCTAGCACTATTCATTCGGAAGGTATGACAAAACTGTAAGGGTCCCGAGACGTGAACTACAGAACTCTAGAAATCGAACTATGTTCATATGTTATATTCTGAAATTAGAAGAAACGAATGAGAATTAGGCGGCACTAAAAATCAATGTAGGTCAATAGTTTCAACTTATTCATCACAGATTTAAAAATACTTTGAATATAACTGCGCTAAACGCTTTTAAATTAACAGACATATGTTATTCAATTTAAGCTAAGTTATAAACATATTTTACATGAGTAGCACAAAAAAGAGTAGCATATTTTATACTCACTCTTAACAAGACAAATATTTTTGTATTATCTGCAAATATTTATTTCGAAGATTTGGTGTTACATATTATGTATATATTTACAAAGAAAGTATAAAATTTTAGAGGAGAGAGGGTATTTATATTTTAAAGACTATAATTTGTTAATTCGTTATACCTTTATTTAATGGTTCATTTAATTTATGACTTAATAGCTTACATTTCATCTAAGACTTGTAAATAACTTGTAATAATTCCATAAAAGAACTTACTGGTTTAAAAAAGAAGAGTTTGTATCCTTTTTTATTAAACGCGTAAAGAAATGTCTGTAAAGTTTCAAACGAATCTAGATAAACAAGAGAAACCGTTGATGGGCTGGTACGTGCTTCAAATCGAAACAATTTAGTTGGAAGCCGTGAAACGATCGTCAATAATATTGACAGCGGATAATACTTGTTGCAATAGAAATAAAATATAGGGACGGAGATTCTTGGACTTGTTTCTAACGAGAACACAGAACAAGATAGGGTCGATAACTATGCCTTTTTTAAGTTTGAGTATTTATGAGTTTTCTTCTTTGTATTGCAACTTTAGTGTTTTAAATTGAACGTTCGATTTTAGACAGAATTTGATAACAAAATTAGAACATTTTTTGAATGACCTTTATTACATCAATTAATATATATGTTTCGGTTTATCTTTTTGGAGAGTAGAATAGGGCAGATTCGATGCTTATTTCGACAGACAGCATCTAGATCTACTAAAAGAAACCCAAATTCTGTGGAACAAGTACTAGTAAAAACAAGTAAATTGGGACGCCAGAACTAAACTTTAGGAATTTGGCGACGCGCGAGTAACATTAAGAAGCTTTACGATCTTGTTGGCACCAGTAATAGTTTCATATCGGGTCAGCTACAGATATGACTGCCAACTAAGCTGAAAAATGTCAGAAAATAGAACAGAATAATCTCCTTGAACATATCATAATACTAAATCGTCTGAACTTAACAAATAATGCGATTATTGCGATGGCTGGTGGCAACCCTAAGGGTACAGTCGACTGCTCAATGCTGATAACAAACAGACATCATCCGGATTTGTGTCGTCATGCGAACGTTCCCGCTCTCAATACTAGAGTACGCTGCTTATATGGGGCGCACACATACACACATGTATTTAATACCACGATTTGTTGGCAAAAATCCCCTTCTTTCATTTTAATTTTTTTTTGCAAAACTATAGATTTAGAAATGGAATAAACTAATGCGCTAGCTTCATATTTTATTTCGTATGACTCAATTCTTTTCATATGATTACTTAGGCAATAATTAATTCGGTTTTATGTGAGCCTGCCAAAGTGACAACTCTGCCTGAAGGAAAGCATAGGTAGAATCTATGAGTAGTGGTCACCATACTCATTGTGAATGTAGACAATGCAACAATGCAGCATGGTGACCCACACTTTGGCGGCCTGTTGAGATGCTTCGACATCATTGGGCCTCCGGTCTCACCTGAGACTGCGTTGAAACCTGACAGCGGGCCCGTTTGTGCTGAAATCAGCGTGGCTTAAATTTGTATTTTAGACTTTGTAATTGTCCACATAATAAAAATTACAATGCAGATATAAAGTTAGATTTAATGGAAACAAAGCCGGTACAAACTAACTTTGTTTTCTAATACTGAATGAAACTATATGCCCTGTATCGTGGAAGACTATACAAATAAAAATTCAAAAAACGGACCCAAAGAAGACTCAGTACAACTTTTTGCATGAATCACACAATGTATTGTCCTAAGTGGGGAGCGAACACTATAATCAGCGCAGTAGGACGCTGCAAAGCTTAAACCATTACGCCACTTGTGTCATTAAAGTAAAATTTAGATTGCTTACTGGATTTATTAATACATATTTAAGAGATTTATTTCAGAGTTTAACTATCCACCTCTTTCTTGGTCCAATCATCTATTTCTAAGACGCCAAAATATAGCTTAGTTTTCAAAATCTTCTTTTGAGCTATTTATTTATTAATCTAATTTTATAATTTGGCTTTAAATTTTTTTTATAAATTTGTTCAGCTAAAACAAAACAAATGGAGTAGCCATAACGATTTAAAAAAGTATAATCGATATTAATGTGGCTACATAATTTTACATAAAACTGTAAGTAGCCATCTTGGGTTTTTATTTTTCATGAAAATTGACAGCTCGAAAGATATTGATTATAAATTATTCATCGAGGCTTGAGACGGGACCTAGAATATTAAGAACTTTTACAGAAAGTTACCTTTAGACTGCACTCATTCGACCTTGCTACAAAATTCGTTATCACCTTATGTGCTCCAGTTTTAAACAATCATCATACCCGTTTCATATTTTAGGTACAGAAAACCTAGGACTTAAATGTAAACGTCAGAAAGATTTTCTCAGCTCAATTATATTGCAAAATCTTTAAGTGATGTCTAAGGCTACCATAAATTACCTTTCAATGAAATTTTATTCAGTTAATAGTTCAGTACTTCGTGTTTTGCTAGTAAGTGAGTGAGTATTGTTTGTCACTTGTGTGCATAGATTGATAATACGGATGTGCAAAAAACTTCACGGTCGGTTTTATAAGCTCTAAATGACCCATTTAGAGTCGTCCTGGTATATTGTGAAGTATTTACGTTCTGGATACTGTACGGTAATCTTTTCGGAGAAACCTAAGGTTTTTTTGCGATCATGTATTCAGTTGTCATGAGTAACGAGGTGCCAGTAAGTTTGCTTTTGAGGTGATTGATTGATTAGAGCGCCTTGCAATGATTTTCGCCGTTTCTCGACAGGAGAATTACGTGAAAGTTGAAAAAGAAAGATAAGTAAATCATTTTTTATTTATTTCACGAAATTTTGATATGTGGAATGTGGATTCGGTGTTCATTGTTCCTACAGTTCTTTGCTCAGTGGCGCAGTGGTAGCCTATGCGACTGCTGTGCTTTAGGTTTCCGGTTCGATTCTCGGGTCGGGCCAAATGTTTGTATGATCTCCAAATAATTGTTTCAGAGTTTGGGAGTTTTCTATATAATATAATATGTATGTATATACAAAAACAGTATGTATATATTTGTATCAGTTGTTCTAGTACGATATTTATAGATACATTTTTTTTTTATATTCGGTCGTCTACCACAAATCGCTATCTAGTCCCAAGCTAAGCAGAGCTTGTGTTATAGTAACTAGACAACAGATATAATATTTTTTTTGTAAATACATACATGTTAAACGTAGAAAACACCTAAACTCCGAAACAAAATTTGCAGATCATACAAAAATTTAGTCCGACCCAGGAATCAAAACCGAGACTATTGCACAGCAGTCGCATGCACTACCACTACGCCACCGAGGCAGTATTTCAGAATTAAAATATACAGAGTTTGTACTGTGGAAAGTTGAATTTAAAATCATTTATAAAATATTTAAAAAACTCCTTATAATTTTGCAATTTTTGAGAATTTTTTAGCTTATAGTCAAGCAGGCGATTGTCTATAAGTAATCTTTGTGTATATTTGTTAATAAAGCTTCATACATTTACGTATACCTATCTATATCAAGTCTTTTAAAGCTCATAAATTGCATAGCAACCTCCCGGCAGAACAGAAAGGGTAGCCTGTTCATTATTTAGTCCGTTTAAATCACTAAGTCCTTAAAAGACATTAGCAGGCTTTGTAGCATTATCGCAGTACACAAAAGAGATTTGGAGCGGCTCATAAGGGGAGATACTCTTCACTTTTTATTCAATTATGGAATATTTAGTTATGACTATAGATTAAATTTAACTTGGACATTATACGAGTTGAAGTTATAAAACTTATCTTAGTTTATTCGATTTTTTTATAGTAATCTCATACATAATATGCCCGTTAGTATAAAATCTCGTAGACAAAGAATAGTAGCAGTGATAGTACATCAAAGTAATAAATTAGGCGTATTTTTGCCGATAAATTGGTATAAAAGTTTGCCATTAATGTTTTAAAATATATATTACTTATACTTTTAACATTTCAATTAAAATTAAAAAATATTCCTAACACCAACTACTGTTTTGTACAAGTTTATTTTACTACCAGTAGTCTCTTGCTAAAGGGTGTAGACAACTAAATATGTATACAGCACTCACACTAATTGTTGCCGCCATTTGAATATTGCTTGGGACAATTACTCAATTGGCCCGCCAGAGGCCGCTGCTGCACAATAGAGCCCTAAATTAATTGCTCTCAGCTCACTTTGTTTTATTTTGTACAAGACAAAAATGGCATTGGAAGCAAATGAAAAGTTAAAAGCGAGCTCAACAAACATAAGGGAATTTAAAAATAAAAAGCTCACTAACCGAATATAGAGACTAATTTAGTTGCTAATGTCAATAAAAACAGTTCGGTTAAAATAGAAATATAATATAAGTCGCATAGAACAAAACATTAATATGAATATTAGTATGAGTAACAATTCAATTCAATTATTTTCATGAAATTTACTACGTAGTGGGTTTTGGGGCCGATAAATAGATTTTGCTGCGATTTATTTATAGAAAACTAGCTGACCGACGCAACCTCGTTTGCGTCTTTTATTGCCCGTAGCGAAAAATTTTCCCCCGTATAGGGTTGATTTTTTACACCTTGTGTCCGAAAAACCCCAATATCTTACGGAACCCTATTTTTTTCCAAAATAAAATATAGCCTATAGATTTACCATAGCAGCGCCATCTATTGATTACTTACTCAACCCAGTCGAAAGGTATCGACATCTGTTAGAATCATTTGGAGTTAACAGATAATTGTGACTGTCAAATAATAACAGACAAATAATTAACAATAAATTAAAATTGCGACTATAATTTGAGATTTAAACTATCCTATCTCTCAAGTTGGATCGAACTGCACATGGTGTGCGAATTTTATTATAATCGGTTAAGTGGTTTAGGAGTCCATTGAGGACAAACATTGTGACACAAGATTTATATATATTAAGATTTACCAAAAAACAAAAGCCGAGCAAAACTCTTTTATAATAATATAATATCTTTCTATGAATATTAGCGTTATTTTATCACCATAGACAAAAAAGTAAAATTCCGGTAGCATTAAAAAGACTAGCCCGCAACCTGATTAGACTGAAAAGGGACAATTTCAGGAACGTCATAGGTATCCTGACTAGGCATTTTCCCCTAAACCAGGAGATCATCGCTGCATCACGTTCTGACAGAAAGTAAAAGTGTGGCAGATCAAAAGGCGGACATCCTGCAATCAACATCATTCCCGAAAACATGAGTGCTAAAAGGCTGCTGAGCTTCTATGATATACGAGTATGGTTTGAGTAGGAAGATGACAAACCCACGTACAAGGACCCAATCAAGAAGCTAAGTGCGGTAATAGCCCGGTTAAACAAAAATACAATAGACTAATTTTTATTGCCAAATAGTAGACCCTAAAATTTTAGGCCTGGTTTCTTAAATGGTAAAATGCCAGCGTTCGTGCTGTCGTGTTTTGTTGGTGAGTGCGAGACCGGAGGCCCAATGATGCAGAAGCATCACTAGGCCGCCATGGTGTGGGTCACCATGCTGCATTATTGCATAGTCTGCATTCGCAATGAGTATGGTGACCCTTAGATTCTGCTTATGCTTTCCATCAGGCAGTATAGAGTACATAAAAAATATCGATATATGACCAGATGATAACACTGTCTATCGTATTTCCCAAAAATTAGAAAGTTTTCTGTTCTCCTGTTCTTAGAGAATAGATTTATTAAGTTTAAAAAAAAGTTTAATTCTAGAACACTTCTACCAAATTATATGGATAGGTACGTATTTTAACTATTATTATTATTATTAACTAACTATTGATACTTATTCCATGTAATTACACACATAACACTTAGATTTTTAAACTATTTTGATTGTTGGTTTTCGCCATCGGCTTTTGTAATGACTTTTAAATTGTTACGTCACATTACATGCTAATTTAAAAGCTATGTAAAACCTATTGATTGAGATAATTAAGTCTTTTTTGTATATAAACCTTGTAGAGTGTAAGCCAAAATATTTCAGTAATTTTTTAAACAAAGTTATAGAAAATAATCATAAATCAAAATAAAATCGTGTCATTCCTTTACTTCAATGATAAATGCTTTTCTTCTTTAATCAAGGTTTTTTCTCTAAAATAATACGTCGATAACCAAGTTTATATGTGACACATACTCGTAAACCATCCACATTTAGGTCAAAATAATTCTAATTAAAGTAAAAAACAAGATGAATGTGTTTCATGAAGACAACGTGAACGTCACATAACATAAAATACTATTAAATCCTAATTGAAAAATTTGTTAAGGGGTTTTAGTAGGGTGTGCTTCAAATCATTTACATAAAATATGTATAAACAATATCGTTTACATTTCAACGAGTATTTGTTTGGCGGCAGTTTGACAGCAAAGTGTTATATTACTTAACTAATTGGTCCTCTGCGCCTAAGGGTTAAATTTTAATGAGCTTTTATCTTTTGTGGTTACGTATAGGTGGACATGGCCAATTAGCAACTGTATTAACGGTCTATATAACGGTGCATAGAACTTCAGTTAGACCCCCTCGGTCATACTGACTGCCTCGGTGGCGTAGTGGTAGCGTATGCGACTGCTAAGCTTGAGGTCTCGGGTTCGATTCCCGGGTCGGAACAAATGTTTGTATGATCTGCAAATATTTGTTTCGGAGTTTGGGTGTTTTCTATGTATAATATGTATGTATTTACAAAAAAAAAGTATATAAGTATTTATATCAGTTGTCTAGTACCCATAACACAAGCTCTGCTTAGCTTGGGACTAGATGGCGTTGTGTGCTAAATGTCCGGCATATTTATTTATATTTATTTATTTATACTTCAATGCGGTTAATTTTTACACTTTTATAATGTGTTTGTGATATTTTACTCAACTCGACTCGTGAAAAACAAAGAAAATAGTGCTGAGCCTATGTCGTCATCTCACGAGATCGATATATTTGGTGCCATGGTGTCTGCCCGTCGGGACGGCGCGGCGCCTGTACCGGCGGCGGCGTCGCGTCGCTCCCATTCCGGCGCCAAGGGGCCGCGATCTCACCAAATAAATCTGATAAACCGCTACTGTCTTCAATTATTTATCTTTCTGACTATTTCTATATTGTGATATCGATTAGCCTTTTGTTGAATGTGTCTTTTGTAGAAATTCAAGTTGTTTTGTTCTTGAAACTCAGGATTCACTCTGTGTTTTGTAATGATGTCTGGATAGTCGCCTGGTCGGAGGATCCTCCCTTTGTGTTGGGTGGAACATGATATCCGTTCCCGTATGTATTTACGAAAAAAAAAAAGGTATATAAGTATTTATATCAGTTGTCTAGTACTCATAACACGAGCTCTGCTTAGCTTGGGACTAGATGGCGTGTTGTGTGTTAGATGTCCGGAATATTTATTATTATTATTTAGTGTATGTATATGTCTGGATATCTGTCTGGATCATGTAACACTATATATATAACACTATAATTATATGATAATATTAATCAAGACATATATTACGTTTCATAACTTTAAAATGAATTAATTTCTGGCTGACCAAAAGTTAATTAGAAACATTGCAAAGAGAAATATACGTATCTCTACAACATCCCTGATGACAGATAATATGAAAAGTCGTTTTTTTGTGTGGTAATGAAGCCCCTTTAACTTGTGCTCATTAAAGGAACTAAATTGTAATAATGAGAATCCTCTGTGAAAGGACAGAGATTTAATTTGGTATGGACGCTACGCGGTGCGGTCCGCACGGGGCGGGACGAGGTGCCGCCGGTATTAATCCCACTTCAAAGGATACGCTGCAATTTCAAACTTTCTATACGTATACCAATACTATATTCAAATGAACGTAGTTTGACTTGTACACAATTAATTATTTCTGTTGATACACTCGTATATGCTCATGTATAAACAGATTTTTTTACCTTTTTTCTAGTATTAGTCAATATTAAATACTGTAGGTGGTTTTTCAAAATGAAGTTTGTAGTTGGTAATTATTTCTATCATTTTACTGTTCTATGCAATATATATATCATATAATTAAAATGCAGTTGCCGTACTGCATCCAACGCAACGTCAGAGTTCCAGGTATTTGGAAGGAAACCTACCTAAACCTTATATTGAGTAGAAAAACTGATATGTATTACTCTATATAAACGCCAATAATATAATTTAAGACCTTAAGTTAGATGGATGTGACGTAACAGAAAGTAGACAGACACCTCGGCGCCTCTACGCATTCACTTTTTTCTGCGCCTTTATAAACAAGATTTTTTCCATTTTTATGAACAGATTACTTCGCAACTTTGTAACAATCCTTTTTAATTATTTTCTTTTTTTCCATGTTACGTATATAAATAATTTATCCATTAAATATATAGAAAATAATTTAAATCCTAAAAAAGTATTGCAAAAGGCGTATTTTTAGAATTCATAAGATAAAACACTAACTGCATGTGTTGGTTAAAAGGGCCTACATGCAGTCACTAGGTATCCTACATACAAACAAACTGTGTGCATACATTTTGAAAGTATTATTGTACCAATTCCGACAATAAATCTATGCAGTTATTTGCACACATTAGAGAAAACATACAGTAAGAAAAATAAAATAATAAAATATATTTAAACCTGGTACTCCGTATCAAAGGAACGATTGACGTTAGTTGTTTTGTGTCAGCCGTCTCCAGTCTCAACTAATGTGCGTGGTGTGTAAATATTTGAGTTGGCAAGACTTATTGATCAGAGAGCGATCATGACGGCTAGCACTCCACACGCCGCTTCCGTCACGTTTCGAGTGCTTGTAAACGGTTCGTCGCTGTACGTGCAATTTCGCACTTTTAGACGCCACCCTTGTAGACAGGAGAGAAATGTTTTACACATCAAAACTCGTTTTATATTAATTTTGTAGTTGAGTATCTATTTGATGCAATCATTGACTGAAAAGTTTTAAAATACTTGAAGGAAAGTAAATCTATAATTGAACTAAAAGTATTTATATCAAATACGCCTATTGGGTTTATAGCCAACAAGTATGTTCAATGAGTAAATTAAAAAGATACAACCAATGGGAAACCGTGACCATAATGTTTTTTAGATTAGTCTATAATCCATGTAGATATCTACAAAATTTATTTCACCTCTATTCTAAGAGAGGACTATGTACGCCAGTGTAATTTTATTATTGGCTAAAACCTAACGATATTTGTTGAAAGCGTCGAAAAAAAAATGAGCCGCACATCTTTCCAGAGTAACATAATTATGGTTTATAATATTATCAGTGTTACCAAAATACAACACCATCGTATTAAAAAGAGCTAATGGGTTTCAAATTAGAAAACAGGGGTAAATAAAAATGTACTACTTAACCTTCCATGAATTTTCACTTGGTCAATGTCCTTAACGAGTACTGATATGAATGATCAATCCGATTAATACATTAGGTAGCCTCAATTGGTCAGCAAAATGTTTTGAGAGAGCAACGTCTGAAGTGTTCCTTCTTTACTTTGTGTTTATTATGTAATAAATATGTATGTTCTTACAAAAAAAGTGTCAGTATTAATATCAGTTGTCCAATACCCATAGTACAAGCTTTGTTTAGTTTTGGACTAGATGGCGTTGTGTGTTAAAAGTCCGAAAATATTTATTTATTATGTACCTATACCCTATAAACAAATAAATTTATTCAAACTCACAAACTTTTAAAGATATTAGTTAAAAGAAGACATAAAATAATATGATGACTAGAAGACGACAGTTCTCTGAAATAACTGAGTGAGAACTTCCAACACTCGATTAAATTTCCGGAAAGTAACGAGGTTGCCGACCAAACGCCACCGGAAATACCGTTAATGCATGTCAATTGCTGTTTCCCTAACTACGGGCCCTGCGAGTCGGTGCGATCCCCACCGGCTTTTCTTTATTAGATCATTTTTATACATAATTTGTGAAAAATACTTTACAAAATGTAATATTGTTTTATAGGGCCAGAGCTATACAACTATTTTAATTTTCTAACAATGTCACGTTGATTTCAAATATTTCATAGCTGATATTTCAGTATAATATTTCATACCTTGTAAAATCAATCTCCTAGAACAAACACATTTATTAGAAATAGTTATGAACGTTAATTTATAATGAAAAGTCTAATAGGCAGATGAAATATCCGTCATAAAATTAACTCTGTTTTCGATATTCATCTAGGAATATAATTAGATCATATACTCGTGACTCAAAGCATTAAGACTTGCCTACACCACTATCTTACATTAGTAATTAACCTATATCTTTTTATATTAAACAAAAGTTAAGCCTTGCAGTGTTACCATTGGGTGGTGTCAGCATTTGGTGTTGTAAAGGTAAAAAATTACATAGTTATACATATTAACCTTAATCTGGAATCACTCTATCTTTGGCTGAGTACTGCATTGAAATCCGTTGAGTAATTTAAAAGATCTAAGCGAATAGACGGCGGTAGGGACTTTATTTTATACTAAACTATTTTAACATTATTATGCAAATTCGTGCACTGTATTAGTACAGATCTTAAGTAGCTACTCGTCGCTTGTCATCGCATCTATTGTCAGACGTGCAGTCACGTAGCTCCCTGTAGTTCATGTGTGTGTTTTCACAACAAAAGGGTTGCACTGGCAGATTGCTTAATGGACAGTGAAGGAAGATAACGCTGTGATAAATCACCGACGTGATTACCGAGCCATTATCTAAAATACAATCTCGGGGGCGACAACTTCCACTTGCTGAAAGTAAAGTTGTTGATGTAATTGACGGTGACGAGAGGCGCCGCCACGATCGATGCTAAATGAAAAGTTTCATTTTATTTTTCTACAAACTTTTTTCATTAACTAAGCACGCTCAAACCTTACTTTTGTTTAAACTCAATTCTCTGTTATATAAATGTTTTAATTTTCAAATAATATGGGGACATATTTTGTTGAGAAAAATGACACAACTTTTATTCCACTAAAAAAGAAATAAAAAAAAGAAATTATTAAAAACGTGTATTTCTAAATTTTAACGTAGTAATGTAATAGTGGCATCGAATCAATTCGTGTCGGGTAATTTAAAAGTTTGAAAACCTTTTACGGTATCGCATTAATTCCATTCAATATAGTCGTGTACAAAGTGAATCAACTTATAAGTTAAACATCATAATCTCAGATTATCATAGTTAGTTTATTCATAAAAATCATGTAGTGTTGCCACACCTCATTCATAGTGTACTAAATTGAAATCAAAAATTAAATCGACGGGTATCGGCAAGACCTTCCTAAATATGCAAAAATTATGACTTTAAATATAAGGGTTGCCGAGTTATTCGACAAACACCTCAAAAAATACCAAAATGTATGTTTATATATCGAAAATTTCAAACTTCTATTTACCGGACTTATGTAAAAAGCTATTTACTAGGTGTATCTAGATGAGATCTAACTAGGTTTATATAATAAGAAACTACAAAAATAAGTATTATCGAAATATTCGACAATAACCTTCAAGAAAAACTAAAAATTAACAAAATTCAAACTAAATGCGATAATATCTAAGTTTTATTTGCCGGACTTCAATAAAAGAGGTGTTGACGGGTCTAGATGAGAGCCGTCTAAACTGTAAAAATGAAAACTTTAAGATGAGGGATTATCGAGTAAATCGACAAAAACCTCTAAAAATTTCGAAATTTCAGGATTTAAAAAATCCTAAGTACAAATTAAAAAAAATCTCTATTTTTCAGGATTATCTTCTCCTACGGGACGCAGGAGAGCACTCAGGGTCAATTTGAAGCAACGGCAGTAAGTCAAATAGCAAAAAACAAGTAAAAACTTCGTAAATGTACTCGAAATGTGTGTCCCTAATGTAGACTTTTAACTTTAGTACTGAAAATCTTACAACTGAAAATTTTTGATATTTCACTAGCCCGAACCGAACAAATGGGGGGTCGATCGACGGGTCTCGGCGAGACCTTCCTAAATATGCAAAAATTATGACTTTAAATATAAGGGTTGCCGAGTTATTCGACAAAAACCTCAAAAAATACCAAAATGTATGTTTATATATTGAAAATTTCAAACTTCTATTTACCGGACTTATGTAAAAAGCTATTTACTAGGTATATCTAGATGAGAGCTAACTAGGTTTATATAATAAGAAACTACAAAAATAAGTATTATCGAAATATTCGACAATAACCTTCAAGAAAAACAAAAAATTAACAAAATTCAAACTAAATGCGATAATATCTAAGTTTTATTTGCCGGACTTCAATAAAAGAGGTGTTATTAGACGGGTCTAGACGAGAGCCGTCTAAACTGTAAAAATGAAAACTTTAAGATGAGGGATTATCGAGTAAATCGACAAAAACCTCTAAAAATTTCGAAAATTTCAGGATTTAAAAAATCCTAAGTACAAAATAAAAAAAAAATCTCTATTTTTCAGGATTATCTTCTCCTACGGGACGCAGGTGAGCACTCAGGGTCAATTTGAAGCAACGGCAGTAAGTCAAATAGCAAAAAACAAGTAAAAACTTCGTAAATGTACTCGAAATGTGTGTCCCTAATGTAGACTTTTAACTTTAGTACTGAAAATCTTATAACTGAAAATTTTTGATATACCACACACCCGACCCGGACAATTGGGGTGTCGATCGACGGGTCTCGGCGAGACCTTCCTAAATATGCAAAAATTATGATTTTAAATATAAGGGTTGCCGAGTTATTCGACAAAAACCTCAAAAAATACCAAAATGTATGTTTATATATCGAAAATTTCAAACTTCTATGTACCGGACTTATGTAAAAAGCTATTTCCTAGGTAGATCTAGATGAGATCTAACTAGGTTTATATAATATAAGAAACTACAAAAATAAGTATTATCGAAATATTCGACAATAACCTTCAAGAAAAACAAAAAATTAACAAAATTCAAACTAAATGCGATAATATCTAAGTTTTATTTGCCGGACTTCAATAAAAGAGGTGTTGACGGGTCTAGATGAGAGCCGCCTAAACTGTAAAAATGAAAACTTTAAGATGAGGGATTATCGAGTAATTCGACAAAAACCTCTAAAAATTTCGAAATTTCAGGATTTAAAAAATCCTAAGTACAAAATAAAAAAAAATCTCTATTTTTCAGGATTATCTTCTCCTACGGGACGCAGGAGAGCACTCAGGGTCAATTTGAAGCAACGGCAGTAAGTCAAATAGCAAAAAACAAGTAAAAACTTCGTAAATGTACTCGAAATGTGTGTCCCTAATGTAGACTTTTAACTTTAGTACTGAAAATCTTACAACTGAAAATTTTTGATGTTTCACTAGCCCGAACCGAACAAATGGGAGGTCGATCGACGGGTCTTGGCGAGACCTTCCTAAATATGCAAAAATTATGACTTTAAATATAAGGGTTGCCGAGTTATTCGACAAAAACCTCAAAAAATACCAAAATGTATGTTTATATATCGAAAATTTCAAACTTCTATTTACCAAACTTATGTAAAAAGCTATTTACTAGGTATATCTAGATGAGATCTAACTAGGTTTATATAATAAGAAACTACAAAAATAAGTATTATCGAAATATTCGACAATAACCTTCAAGAAAAACAAAAAATTAACAAAATTCAAACTAAATGCGATAATATCTAAGTTTTATTTGCCGGACTTCAATAAAAGAGGTGTTGACGGGTCTAGATGAGAGCCGTCTAAACTGTAAAAATGAAAACTTTAAGATGAGGGATTATCGAGTAAATCGACAAAAACCTCTAAAAATTTCGAAATTTCAGGATTTAAAAAATCCTAAGTACAAAATAAAAAAATCGTCTTTTAATCAGACCAGTAAGGCAAATACCTTACAATATCTTTCTACGCTTCCAGCTCCTCACTATCCACCGTTCTGTTTTAATCAATTGACTGCTTGTGGTGTTGAGAGATGTATTATGTCCATATCTTCTAACGCTGTTGGAAGTGATTGTATAAGTCGTGACATGATCCAACCAATTCTTGATGAACTGTTACCTGCACTTTGTCATATTTTAAATTACTCCCTTCATTCCAGTACTTTTCCGGAGATTTGGAAAGAAGCTCTTATTATCCCACTACCCAAAAAGAACAATCCTAAATCCTTCTCCGAATATCGTCCCATTTCCATATTGCCTTTCCTATCGAAAGTCCTAGAACGTCTTGTGCATACTCAATTAAACTCATTCCTTAATAGAAACCAACTCCTGAATCCTTTCCAATCAGGTTTTCGAGCAGGTCATAGTACAGTAAGTGCGTTGATCAACGTTACGGATGACATCAGGCTGGGTATGGAGAGTGGAAATCTCACAGTTCTTTCTTTACTGGACTTTAGCAATGCTTTTAACAGTGTAGATTTCCATATACTGCTGGGCATACTGCGCTCTATCAACATATCTCCGACTGTAATTGATTGGTTTCAAAGTTACCTGTTTGGACGAAGGCAGCGTGTGCGCTTGGAGGAATCTTTATCTTCTTGGTGTAACACGACTGCTGGGGTTCCGCAGGGTGGCGTTTTATCTCCTTTACTTTTCACCGTATTTATCAATTCTATCTCTAAGTCATTAGCCTCCTCCTACCACCTTTATGCAGATGATTTTCAAATATATACTCAAGCACCATTACATAGATTGTCTGAAGCCTTTGCGACTATTAGCCAAGATCTGAAACGCGTATGTGATTGGAGTGAGCTATATGGAGTTGTGGTTAATCCAATTAAGACACAACTTATTGTTGTGGGCAGTGCCAGAATGGTATCGAGTATAGACTGGACCCAACTACCTAGCATTACGTTTAACGGTACTCCATTACCAGTAAGTACCTCTGTCAAAAATCTAGGAATCTATATTGATAACACTTTAACTTGGGCCCCTCAATTGCGAGAGGTCAGTCGAAAATTGTTTGCATCGGCGGGGTCCTTACGAAGACTACGCAATTTTCTTCCAACAACTACTAAAATTGCACTTGCACAATCCCTCCTTCTTCCTATACTCGACTATGCTGATGTCAGTTATCTCGACATCACGGAGGAGCAACTCAATAAACTTGAGCGCCTTCAAAATTTCTGTATCAGATTTATATTTGGACTACGCAAATATGATCATGTTTCTGAATATCGCAATCGGCTTAAGTGGCTCCCAATTCGCCTTCGACGGAATGCTCATATTCTTTCCATACTTTATGGTGTTCTATTTCATCCGTTTACTCCACCTTACTTAAAGGAACGCTTTGTTTTCCTCAGTGACACACATTCGAGATCCCTGAGGTCATCTGAATCTCTGGAACTGGCAGTACCAACTCACAATACTAGTTACTACGATAAGTCGTTCACTGTGCAGGCTGTCCGGCTATGGAATGCTTTGCCAATTTCTATTAGACGTGCCAAATCGTTGCCTATTTTTAAAAAAATGGTCAATGATCATTATCTGTCATTGTAATTTATTGTCTGGAGAATATTTTAACTATTTATTTATTTTTATTTTTTATTTATTTATTATATTCTTTTTAATAAAATGTAGATATTGTATTTGTGTATATGTATTTATTTATATTACTATGTATAATAATCAATATTTCTTGAGTAAATTATTTTTTTACAATTCACTTAAATTCTTTTGCATTATGTTTATTCTTGCACCAAACTGCCCATGAATTCGTTTGTTTTCTTTTCTTTCTGTGCTTTTTTCTATCCCAAGGTTGCCAGGAAGAAATTGCTTTTTAGCAATAAGGCCGCCATTTGTACATGGTCAGTCATTTGATGTATTATTTTTATGCAAACTATTTATGTAATGTACAATAAAGATTATTCTATTCTATTATTCTATTCTAGGATTTTTTAAATCCTGAAATTTCGAAATTTTTAGAGGTTTTTGTCGATTTACTCGATAATCCCTCATCTTAAAGTTTTCATTTTTACAGTTTAGACGGCTCTCATCTAGACCCGTCAACACCTCTTTTATTGAAGTCCGGCAAATAAAACTTAGATATTATCGCATTTAGTTTGAATTTTGTTAATTTTTTGTTTTTCTTGAAGGTTATTGTCGAATATTTCGATAATACTTATTTTTGTAGTTTCTTATTATATAAACCTAGTTAGATCTCATCTAGATATACCTAGTAAATAGCTTTTTACATAAGTCCGGTAAATAGAAGTTTGAAATTTTCGATATATAAACATACATTTTGGTATTTTTTGAGGTTTTTGTCGAATAACTCGGCAACCCTTATATTTAAAGTCATAATTTTTGCATATTTAGGAAGGTCTCGCCGAGACCCGTCGATCGACCTCCCATTTGTTCGGTTCGGGCTAGTGAAATATCAAAAATTTTCAGTTGTAAGATTTTCAGTACTAAAGTTAAAAGTCTACATTAGGGACACACATTTCGAGTACATTTACGAAGTTTTTACTTGTTTTTTGCTATTTGACTTACTGCCGTTGCTTCTAATTGACCCTGAGTGCTCTCCTGCGTCCCGTAGGAGAAGATAATCCTGAAAAATAGAGAATTTTTTTTTATTTTGTACTTAGGATTTTTTAAATCCTGAAATTTCGAAATTTTTAGAGGTTTTTGTCGAATTACTCGATAATCCCTCATCTTAAAGTTTTCATTTTTACAGTTTAGACGGCTCTCATCTAGACCCGTCAACACCTCTTTTCTTGAAGTCCGGCAAATAAAACTTAGATATTATCGCATTTAGTTTGAATTTTGTTAATTTTTTGTTTTTCTTGAAGGTTATTGTCGAATATTTCGATAATACTTATTTTTGTTGTTTCTTATTATATAAACCTAGTTAGCTCTCATCTAGATATACCTAGTAAATAGCTTTTTACATAAGTCCGGTAAATAGAAGTTTGAAATTTTCGATATATAAACATACATTTTGGTATTTTTTGAGGTTTTTGTCGAATAACTCGGCAACCCTTATATTTAAAGTCATAATTTTTGCATATTTAGCAAGGTCTCGCCGAGACCCGTCGATCGACCCCCCATTTGTTCGGTTCGGGCTAGTGAAATATCAAAAATTTTCAGTTGTAAGATTTTCAGTACTAAAGTTAAAAGTCTACATTAGGGACACACATTTCGAGTACATTTACGAAGTTTTTACTTGTTTTTTGCTATTTGACTTACTGCCGTTGCTTCAAATTGACCCTGAGTGCTCTCCTGCGTCCCGTAGGAGAAGATAATCCTGAAAAATAGAGATTTTTTTTTATTTTGTACTTAGGATTTTTTAAATCCTGAAATTTCGAAATTTTTAGAGGTTTTTGTCGATTTACTCGATAATCCCTCATCTTAAAGTTTTCATTTTTACAGTTTAGACGGCTCTCATCTAGACCCGTCAACACCTCTTTTATTGAAGTCCGGCAAATAAAACTTAGATATTATCGCATTTAGTTTGAATTTTGTTAATTTTTAGTTTTTCTTGAAGGTTATTGTCGAATATTTCGATAATACTTATTTTTGTAGTTTCTTATTATATAAACCTAGTTAGATCTCATCTAGATACACCTAGTAAATAGCTTTTTACATAAGTCCGGTAAATAGAAGTTTGAAATTTTCGATATATAAACATACATTTTGGTATTTTTTGAGGTTTTTGTCGAATAACTCGGCAACCCTTATATTTAAAGTCATAATTTTTGCATATTTAGGAAGGTCTTGCCGATACCCGTCGATTGACACCCCATTTGTCCGGTTCGGGCTAGTGGAATATCAAAAATTTTCAGTTGTAAGATTTTCAGTACTAAAGTTAAAAGTCTACCTTAGGGACACACATTTCGAGTAAATTTACGAAGTTTTTTCTTGTTTTTCGCTATTTGACTTACCACCGTTGCTTCAAATTGACCCTGAGTGCTCTCCAGCGTCCCGTAGGAGAAGATAATCCTGAAAAATAGAGAATTTTTTTTTATTTTGTACTTAGGATTTTTTAAATCCTGAAATTTCGAAATTTTTAGAGGTTTTTGTCGATTTACTCGATAATTCCTCATCTTAAAGTTTTCATTTTTACAGTTTAGACGGCTCTCATCTAGACCCGTCAACACCTCTTTTATTGAAGTCCGGCAAATAAAACTTAGATATTATCGCATTTAGTTTGAATTTTGTTAATTTTTTGTTTTTCTTGAAGGTTATTGTCGAATATTTCGATAATACTTATTTTTGTAGTTTCTTATTATATAAACCTAGTTAGATCTCATCTAGATATACCTAGTAAATAGCTTTTTACATAAGTCTGGTAAATAGAAGTTTGAAATTTTCGATATATAAACATACATTTTGGTATTTTTTGAGGTTTTTGTCGAATAACTCGGCAACCCTTATATTTAAAGTCATAATTTTTGCATATTTAGGAAGGTCTCGCCGAGACCCGTCGATCGACTTCCCATTTGTTCGGTTCGGGCTAGTGAAACATCAAAAATTTTCAGTTGTAAGATTTTCAGTACTAAAGTTAAAAGTCTACATTAGGGACACACATTTCGAGTACATTTACGAAGTTTTTACTTGTTTTTTGCTATTTGACTTACTGCCGTTGCTTCAAATTGACCCTGAGTGCTCTCCTGCGTCCCGTAGGAGAAGATAATCCTGAAAAATAGAGTTTTTTTTTTATTTTGTACTTAGGATTTTTTAAATCCTGAAATTTCGAAATTTTTAGAGGTTTTTGTCGAATTACTCGATAATCCCTCATCTTAAAGTTTTCATTTTTACAGTTTAGACGGCTCTCATCTAGACCCGTCAACACCTCTTTTATTGAAGTCCGGCAAATAAAACTTAGATATTATCGCATTTAGTTTGAATTTTGTTAATTTTTTGTTTTTCTTGAAGGTTATTGTCGAATATTTCGATAATACTTATTTTTGTAGTTTCTTATATTATATAAACCTAGTTAGATCTCATCTAGATCTACCTAGGAAATAGCTTTTTACATAAGTCCGGTACATAGAAGTTTGAAATTTTCGATATATAAACATACATTTTGGTATTTTTTGAGGTTTTTGTCGAATAACTCGGCAACCCTTATATTTAAAATCATAATTTTTGCATATTTAGGAAGGTCTCGCCGAGACCCGTCGATCGACACCCCAATTGTCCGGGTCGGGTGTGTGGTATATCAAAAATTTTCAGTTATAAGATTTTCAGTACTAAAGTTAAAAGTCTACATTAGGGACACACATTTCGAGTACATTTACGAAGTTTTTACTTGTTTTTTGCTATTTGACTTACTGCCGTTGCTTCAAATTGACCCTGAGTGCTCACCTGCGTCCCGTAGGAGAAGATAATCCTGAAAAATAGAGATTTTTTTTTTATTTTGTACTTAGGATTTTTTAAATCCTGAAATTTTCGAAATTTTTAGAGGTTTTTGTCGATTTACTCGATAATCCCTCATCTTAAAGTTTTCATTTTTACAGTTTAGACGGCTCTCGTCTAGACCCGTCTAATAACACCTCTTTTATTGAAGTCCGGCAAATAAAACTTAGATATTATCGCATTTAGTTTGAATTTTGTTAATTTTTTGTTTTTCTTGAAGGTTATTGTCGAATATTTCGATAATACTTATTTTTGTAGTTTCTTATTATATAAACCTAGTTAGCTCTCATCTAGATATACCTAGTAAATAGCTTTTTACATAAGTCCGGTAAATAGAAGTTTGAAATTTTCGATATATAAACATACATTTTGGTATTTTTTGAGGTTTTTGTCGAATAACTCGGCAACCCTTATATTTAAAGTCATAATTTTTGCATATTTAGGAAGGTCTCGCCGAGACCCGTCGATCGACCCCCCATTTGTTCGGTTCGGGCTAGTGAAATATCAAAAATTTTCAGTTGTAAGATTTTCAGTACTAAAGTTAAAAGTCTACATTAGGGACACACATTTCGAGTACATTTACGAAGTTTTTACTTGTTTTTTGCTATTTGACTTACTGCCGTTGCTTCAAATTGACCCTGAGTGCTCTCCTGCGTCCCGTAGGAGAAGATAATCCTGAAAAATAGAGATTTTTTTTTATTTTGTACTTAGGATTTTTTAAATCCTGAAATTTCGAAATTTTTAGAGGTTTT
Organism: Spilarctia lutea; assembly: GCA_916048165.1. Classification (NCBI taxonomy): domain Eukaryota; kingdom Metazoa; phylum Arthropoda; class Insecta; order Lepidoptera; family Erebidae; genus Spilarctia; species Spilarctia lutea. The sequence goes on from CAJZHC010000004.1 coordinate 351,155, forward strand.
TGTCGATTTACTCGATAATCCCTCATCTTAAAGTTTTCATTTTTACAGTTTAGACGGCTCTCATCTAGACCCGTCAACACCTCTTTTATTGAAGTCCGGCAAATAAAACTTAGATATTATCGCATTTAGTTTGAATTTTGTTAATTTTTAGTTTTTCTTGAAGGTTATTGTCGAATATTTCGATAATACTTATTTTTGTAGTTTCTTATATTATATAAACCTAGTTAGATCTCATCTAGATCTACCTAGGAAATAGCTTTTTACATAAGTCCGGTACATAGAAGTTTGAAATTTTCGATATATAAACATACATTTTGATATTTTTTGAGGTTTTTGTTGAATAACTCGGCAACCCTTATATTTAAAGTCATAATTTTTGCATATTTAGGAAGGTCTCGCCGAGACCCGTCGATCGACCCCCCCATTTGTTCGGTTCGGGCTAGTGAAATATCAAAAATTTTCAGTTGTAAGATTTTCAGTACTAAAGTTAAAAGTCTACATTAGGGACACACATTTCGAGTACATTTACGAAGTTTTTACTTGTTTTTTGCTATTTGACTTACTGCCGTTGCTTCAAATTGACCCTGAGTGCTCTCCTGCGTCCCGTAGGAGAAGATAATCCTGAAAAATAGAGATTTTTTTTTATTTTGTACTTAGGATTTTTTAAATCTTGAAATTTTGAAATTTTTTAGAGGTTTTTGTCGATTTACTCGATAATCCCTCATCTTAAAGTTTTCATTTTTACAGTTTAAACGGCTCTCATCTAGACCCGTCTAATAACACCTCTTTTAGTGAAGTCCGGCAAATAAAACTTTGATATTATCACATTTAGTTTGAATTTTGTTAATTTTTTGTTTTTGTTGAAGGTTATTGTCGAATATTTCGATAATACTTATTTTTGTAGTTTCCTATTATATAAACCTAGTTAGATCTCATCTAGATCTACCTAGTAAATATCTTTTTACATAAGTCCGGTACATAGAAGTTTGAAAATTTCGATATATAAACATACATTTTGGTATTTTTTGAGGTTCTTGTCGAATAACTCGGCAGCCCTTATATTTAAAGTCTAATTTTTTGTATATTTAGGAAGGTCTTGCAAAGACCCGTCGAATGACACCCCATATGTCCGGTTCGGGCTAGTGAAATATCAAAAATTTTCAGTTGTAAGATTTTCAGTACTAAAGTTAAAAGTCTACCTTAGGCACACACATTTCGAGTAAATTTACGAAGTTTTTTCTTGTTTTTCGCTATTTGACTTACCGCCGTTGCTTCAAATTGACCCTGAGTGCTCTCCTGCGTCGCGTAGGAGAAGATAATCCTGAAAAATAGAGATTTTTTTTTAATTTTGTACTTAGGATTTTTTAAATCCTGAAATTTTCGAAATTTTTAGAGGTTTTTGTCGATTTACTCGATAATCCCTCATCTTAAAGTTTTCATTTTTACAGTTTAGACGGTTCTCACCTAGACCCGTCTAATAACACCTCTTTTACTGAAGTCCGGCAAATAAAATTTAGATATTATCACATTTAGTTTGAATTTTGTTAATTTTTTGTTTTTGTTGAAGGTTATTGTCTAATATTTCGATAATACTTATTTTTGTAGTTTCTTATATTATATAAACCTAGTTAGATCTCATCTAGATCTACCTAGTAAATAGCTTTTTACATAAGTCCGGTAAATAGAAGTTTGAAATTTTCGATATATAAACATACATTTTGGTATTTTTTGAGGTTTTTGTCGAATAACTCGGCAACCCTTATATTTAAAGTCATAATTTTTGCATATTTAGGAAGGTCTTGCCGATACCCGTCGATTGACACCCCATTTGTCCGGTTCGGGCTAGTGGAATATCAAAAATTTTCAGTTGTAAGATTTTCAGTACTAAAGTTAAAAGTCTACCTTAGGGACACACATTTCGAGTAAATTTACGAAGTTTTTTCTTGTTTTTCGCTATTTGACTTACCACCGTTGCTTCAAATTGACCCTGAGTGCTCTCCAGCGTCCCGTAGGAGAAGATAATCCTAAAAATAGAGATTTTTTTTTTATTTTGTACTTAGGATTTTTTAAATCCTGAAATTTCGAAATTTTTAGAGGTTTTTGTCGATTTACTCGATAATCCCTCATCTTAAAGTTTTCATTTTTACAGTTTAGACGGCTCTCATCTAGACCCGTTTAATAACACCTCTTTTATTGAAGTCCGGCAAATAAAACTTAGATATTATCACATTTAGTTTGAATTTTGTTAATTTTTTGTTTTTGTTGAAGGTTATTGTCGAATATTTCGATAATACTTATTTTTGTAGTTTCTTATTATATAAACCTAGTTAGATCTCATCTAGATCTACCTAGTAAATAGCTTTTTACATAAGTCCGGTACATAGAAGTTTGAAATTTTCGATATATAAACATACAATTTGGTATTTTGAGGTTTTTGTCAAATAACTCGGCAACCCTTATATTTAAAATCATAATTTTTGCATATTTAGGAAGGTCTCGCCGAGACCCGTCGATCGACACCCCATTTGTCCGGTTCGGGTGAGTGGAATATTAAAAATTTTCAGTTATAAGATTTTCAGTACTAAAGTTAAAAGTCTACCTTGGGGACACACATTTCGAGTAAATTTACGAAGTTTTTTCTTGTTTTTCGCTATTTGACTTACCGCCGTTGCTTCAAATTGACCCTGAGTGCTCTGCTGCGTCCCGTAGGAGAAGATAATCCTGAAAAATAAAGAAAAATTTATTATTTGTACTTAGGATTTTTTAAATCTTGAAATTTTGAAATTTTTTAGAGGTTTTTGTCGATTTACTCGATAATCCCTCATCTTAAAGTTTTCATTTTTACAGTTTAGACGGCTCTCATCTAGACCCGTCTAATAACACCTCTTTTAGTGAAGTCCGGCAAATAAAACTTAGATATTATCACATTTAGTTTGAATTTTGTTAATTTTTTGTTTTTGTTGAAGGTTATTGTCGAATATTTCGATAATACTTATTTTTGTAGTTTCCTATTATATAAACCTAGTTAGATCTCATCTAGATCTACCTAGTAAATATCTTTTTACATAAGTCCGGTACATAGAAGTTTGAAAATTTCGATATATAAACATACATTTTGGTATTTTTTGAGGTTCTTGTCGAATAACTCGGCAGCCCTTATATTTAAAGTCTAATTTTTTGTATATTTAGGAAGGTCTTGCAAAGACCCGTCGAATGACACCCCATATGTCCGGTTCGGGCTAGTGAAATATCAAAAATTTTCAGTTGTAAGATTTTCAGTACTAAAGTTAAAAGTCTACCTTAGGCACACACATTTCGAGTAAATTTACGAAGTTTTTTCTTGTTTTTCGCTATTTGACTTACCGCCGTTGCTTCAAATTGACCCTGAGTGCTCTCCTGCGTCGCGTAGGAGAAGATAATCCTGAAAAATAGAGAATTTTTTTTAATTTTGTACTTAGGATTTTTTAAATCCTGAAATTTTCGAAATTTTTAGAGGTTTTTGTCGATTTACTCGATAATCCCTCATCTTAAAGTTTTCATTTTTACAGTTTAGACGGTTCTCACCTAGACCCGTCTAATAACACCTCTTTTATTGAAGTCCGGCAAATAAAATTTAGATATTATCACATTTAGTTTGAATTTTGTTAATTTTTTGTTTTTGTTGAAGGTTATTGTCGAATATTTCGATATTATTTATTTTTGTAGTTTCTTATATTATATAAACCTAGTTAGATCTCATCTAGATCTACCTAGTAAATAGCTTTTTACATAAGTCCGGTACATAGAAGTTTGAAATTTTCGATATATAAACATACATTTTGGTATTTTTTGAGGTTTTTGTCGAATAACTCGGCAACCCTTATATATAAAATCATAATTTTTGCATATTTAGGAAGGTCTCGCCGAGACCCGTCGATCGACACCCCATTTGTCCGGTTCGGGCGAGTGGAATATTAAAAATTTTCAGTTATAAGATTTTCAGTACTAAAGTTAAAAGTCTACCTTGGGGACACACATTTCGAGTAAATTTACGAAGTTTTTTCTTGTTTTTCGCTATTCGACTTACCGCCGTTGCTTCAAATTGACCCTGAGTGCTCTTCTGCGTCCCGTAGGAGAAGATAATCCTGAAAAATAAAGAAAAATTTATTATTTGTACTTAGGATTTTTTAAATCTTGAAATTTTGAAATTTTTTAGAGGTTTTTGTCGATTTACTCGATAATCCCTCATCTTAAAGTTTTCATTTTTAAAGTTTAGACGGCTCTCATCTAGACCCGTCTAATAACACCTCTTTTATTGAAGTCCGGCAAATACAACTTAGATATATTTCTGTTATTCGAAGTAATCACCCATGCAATCGACGCATCTTTGCCAACGCATTGGCAGTTTATTGATGCCCTTCTTGTAAAAATCAGCTGGACGGGAGGCAACAAACTCTTCAAAGGCATTTTGTACTGCCTCTCGGTAATTGATTTTTTTACCCACAAAAAAGTTGTCTAAATTTTGGAAAAAGTAATAGTCGGTAGGTGCAAGGTCTGGTGAGTATGGCGGATGAGGGAGAGCTTCCAACCCCAGCTCTTGCAGCTTAGAGACTGTCTGTTGCGCAGTATGGGGTCGCGCGTTGTCGTGAAGGAGCAGTGGGGACGACCGATTGACCAAAGCTGGTTGCAGATGTGCAAGCTTCTCCATCATTCTCTCCAGTTCTTCACAGTACACATCTGCATTAATGCTCATGCCGTTTTGTAAAAAGCTGTGGTGAATAACACCCGCATTAGGCCACCAAACAGTGACCATCACCTTTTTAGGGGTCATTTTTGGTTTAGCGCATTGCTTTGGTGCTGAACCAGGGTCTAACCAACTTGCTGAGCGCTTTCGATTGTCGAACAGAATCCATTTTTCGTCGCACGTAACTATTCGTTTCAAAATTCCTTCATTTCTTTGCCTGTTGAGCAGCGAAAGGCAGGTCTCGACGCGTACGTTGCGCTGGCGATCGTTAAGGTCGTGGGGCACCCATCTATCAAGCTTTTTTACCTTGCCAATTTGTCGCAAATGGATCAATATTGTTTTGATGCTTACATTAAAAGCTGCTGCTAGCTCAGCTGTAGTTTGAGTTTCGTCAGCTTCCACAATCGCCTTTAATTCATTATTGTTAACCAAAGTCTCCGGACGACCACGAGCTTCATTTTTCAAGTCAAAATTTCCAGAACGGAACCGGGAAAACCAATAAAGGGTTGTGCGTTCGTTTGTACAGTTCTCTCCGTAAACGTTTTTGATGTTACGTGCCGTTTGTGTCGCGTTGGTGCCACGACGGAACTCATATTCCATAATTACACGAAATTTTAATGTATCCATTATGACGAAAAATGTTCAAATGTAATGAAAATACAACGCTAATCAAAAAACAAAAGACTGAGTTTGTAAATAGAATGTCATGGTTTTAAAACAAAATTAATTTGAATTTAGAATACAGAGCCATTACAAACTTTTTTTTATTTGAAATGACCAGTACTGAAGAAACGCAATTTCATAGGTAAAGACCTATTATTTTGCGCGGCAAATTGAGTAAATTTTAGCGGGAAAGTTGATCTAACCCATATGGTTTTGCAATATACCTACTTCGCCAGGTATAGCATTCCGAGACACAGTGATCACGTATGATCACCGCTATCGCTGGTTCTCAAATTTACACTTTTGGGGAAATTTTATAACTCACTTAATTTAGTCAATAACTATTGTCACTAAGTAAATTATTTACTTTATAAATAATAATATATAGTTTACACTACCTACTTGTTTATATTTATTTTACCATTGCTAATGTTTCGAGACAACAGTTATCAGTATTTTATAATTATGTAGGTATACGTCTTTTCATTTACCGTTAGGGTAAATGGGTTCTTGAGTGGAGACCGCGTCTCAGCAAACATAGTGTAGGATGTCTACAGGCCATGTGGAGTGATGACTTGCGCAAGATGGCTGGTAGAAGTTGGATGCGAAAAGCCGAGGATTGATCTAAGTAGCGTGCAATTGGAAAGACCTATGTCCAACAGCGAACTGCGATAGGCTGATGATGATGTAGGTATCTTCTTGTACACCTACTACTTTTTAATGAATCTTATTTTAATACTATATTTTGTCCGCTGCTCCGCCCGCATGTATGTCAGTTATCGTGGTAATTTCCGAAGTCTATGCCCTTTCTTAACAATCAAAGTATCTCCATGGTAAATTTCATTAAAATCTGTGCAGGCGAATCAGTTCCGAATACCAATCATTTTTGAATCATACAAATAAATATTTGAGAATCACTGTGAAAACTAGTAATGAGACAGACATCTGTAGGTATACCGATAATATATATGCCACAATGACAGCTTAACAACAACACTGCTCGTTTCTGTGTTATCAGTAGTTTGAAATAATAGCTCAACAACCACCATTATTTCTTGGGTAAATAATAATAATAATAATAATAATTCTTTATTGCAACAAAAAAGATTACATAACTCTGTATGGCCCTGACTCCCAAAATAGCGTTAGCTGTGTGTTGGGAGTCAGTTATCCTCCAAAGACAATAAATACAATTGTTACAATGCAATGGTGGACACAAAAAATAAATAAAAACAAATATGCTTGTATATGGGTGTGAGTGTATGAGGTGTGTGTGTGTGTTGTGTGTGTGCGTGTGTGTGTGTGTGTGTGTGTGTGTGTGTGTGTGTGTGTGTGTGTGTGTGTGTGTGTGTGCGTGTGTGTATGTGTATGTGTTTTTGTGTGTGTGTTCTATTCTATTCAAGCCTCCATTACTTCACTATTTCCAAAAGGCCCTCAACATCATCAAATTGTAGTCCCTTAAGCCACACTTTAATAATTAGTTTTATTTTAAAATTAGTTAAGGTTTTAGTTTTATAAATTAAATTAAGTTTGTTGTAAAGTCTAGGGGCAAGATTACCATAATGCTGTTGTGCAAATTTGCTTGCTACTTTTGGGATTGGACATTTGTCTATCCTTTTGCCAGATGGTTTTAAAAGTGGCACAGTAGTTTTGTGGTATCTACGTATAGTTTGATAGACAAATAGTTTTCTGACAGTTAGAACATCAGCTTTCTTATATACTAAATGTGTGGGGTGGCGAAATGGTAGACACAAAAGAACTTTAAGGACGACACGTTGAGCTCTTTCAAGTGCAATTAAATTTGTCTTAGCCGCTGAACCCCAACAACAATACGTAACCACACATTCAGCCAATGCTTTATAAGTTTGGATTAAAAGTATAGGATCCTGTATCATTCGCAAGTCTCTAAATATATATATAAGTTTCCTTAGTCTACCACTAACCATAGTAATATGCTTCTTCCAATTTAATCTGTCATCAATTTTTACGCCTAAATATCTAATGTCAGTACTTTTTGATAAAGTGGGACAGCAGCAATGTGAAGGTAAAGTATAACTTCCATTACATGGATAACCGTGCACACGAATCTGAAAATTTATAGGCACAGAAGCCTTTCTTTTGCTAAAGCAGAGGAACTTGGTCTTAGTCGTATTTAATGATAGTAAACTATCTTCAAGCCATGCTGTGATAACTGACATACCTTCTTCTGCTAGTTGTTGTACACGGTTCCAAGAGCTACCGTAAAAAAGTACGACAGTGTCGTCTGCAAACATTTGTATATCTGCCCCCCCAATTTGCTGTTTGCATAAATCGTTGACATAGGTCAAAAAAAGCGTTGGACCGAGTGTACTGCCCTGCGGAACCCCATATGTCGCCGTGTCGTAGTCACTAACGTGATTATCTACTCTAACATATTGCCTTCTTTCCGTTAGGTAGTCCTTGAACCACGGAAGTGCGTTCCCTCTAATTCCAATGTTCTCCAGGCGGGTAATTAATATTTTAGTTGAAACTGTATCGAACGCCTTCTGTAAATCCAGGAATACTCCTATGCATTTGTCCTTTTGGTCTAGGTGTGATGTTATTTTTGTTGTGAGTTGTAGAACAGCATCAGCAGTAGAGCGATTGTGGCGAAACCCATACTGGTTTTCCGAAAGAATATTATTGCTTTCTAGGTAAGCAATCAATCGCTTATTCATGACCTTTTCAATAACTTTACAGATGCAACTTAAAAGAGAAATTGGTCGATAATTTGTTGGAAGTGATTTGTCACCTGATTTATAAACAGGACATACAACAGCACGTTTAAATATGTCAGGAAAGACACCTTGCTCAAAACTTGAATTAATTAAGCTAATTAATATGGGCTTCGCAAGACAGTGACAAAATTTCTGTAAAATATTCGCAGTGATGTTGTCCATGCCAGGAGCACTATGTTTTTTCAGGCCATTAATCACACCACTAACTTCAACCGGGTCTGACAGATACAGCGCCATTGATTTTGGGGGTGAATTTGTTGTTTTAGCTTTTCGTGCTAGTGCTGTCTCATCAGTATTTAATTTTTGTAAGGTTTGTTTTGCAAGACTTGGGCCAATAGATGTGAAAAACTTATTAACCTTACCAAGAGATTCAGCAGCAGTCGCTTCTATGTTAAGTAATTCCGATGATGATGTATTTGATGTATTCATATTACACAATTCTTTTATAATACTCCATGTTTCCTATATATTTCCCTTACTTTTAGTAAATTTTTCTTTATAGTAATTTTGTTTTAAATTCTTAATGATTTTCTTTAATGCATTTCTGTAGTTAATGTATGTGTTTCTGATGTTTGAATTAAGATTCACCTTTGCTTTTTTATGCATTCTGTCTCTTTTACGTATTGATTTAATTACCCCGATGGTAATCCAAGGCTTTAGAGGTCTATAACGTTTGGCAATTTTTTTTTTGTAGTGTTGACATTAATGATATTTGCTAGTTTTTCTGTTAAAATAAGTGCAGCGTGATTGACATCAGTTGTAGAATATAAATCACTCCATGTTTCCTTCTCCAAACACTCACCCACACCATCAAAATCAACGGTAATTTTATTGTCGCATACAGTTTGCTTCTGAACAGGTGAAATATCAATGTGCAACAGAATAGGTGAGTGATCAGTTAGTTCATCAAACACATAACAAATGCAACAGGACACTTAGCTTTCAACTAACAATTACGTTATCGTAATTTGAATTCAAATATTTTGTTTGATTATGTACACAAATAGATCATTTAATAATTTTTTTATAGAATGGTGCCTGTTTTTCAGTCACCATTCTATAAAAAAATTGAAAAATAATGTTTCCATCATTTCATGTTTTGTTGCAATAAAGTGGCAACTGGATATTGAATATTGACGTGTCACTATTGAAATGCGTTAACTACCTTGTTTTTAGTTGTTTTCTTCATAAGCCATCATTTATACTAAAAGTACAGATATATTCATACGGATTATATAAAATGACATCTAAGAAAGAATTAAAAATTGAATTACGATCGGCAGATTTAAATAAGTTGTTAAATAACTCACAGTTATTAAAAGATCAACCGAGCAATAAAAAAACTCAAAAGCGTTTAAGAAATACTCCCAGCGATACTACCGAGGAAGAGGGTACAAGTAAGGGTAAGTAAGGGTGCTTGGGGTGTATGTGTACGCTCAGGTGTGACGCTGAGATATCGGCACGTACACTCAAGTGCTTCTCACACGTCCTCGTCGACCCTGTATCTGCCGACACGGAGCAGGGGAGAACCTGCTTCATTTAGGAGTGGGTCGTGCGCCCTGGTAATACCGGAGATTTGAACGGGCGCCGCACCACCAACCCCGCATCTTCGGTAGTCAAGTGAGAAGGGCTTGCCCGACTGGACAATACCACCAGCCGAGTATAACCCACCTAATTATCCAGTGCTCCAAAACCACCCCCTTATAAACAAATCCTTCCCTAACCTTCCTAGTTTAATTCCCGTCTAAGTCCAACTCCCAATCCTATATCACTATTCACCCATTACTCATAACTCATTACATCACTCAATCATTCATTCACTCATCAACTTACTCATCTCTCACTTCATATCACGCTGTTCTCCGGGGTCAGCAGGCGACCCCAGGAGACTATCACGCCTGCCCGCGCTTGTCCTACGCAGTTGAGCGCCGTAAGCCGGGATGAAGGAATCCTGGAGGGTTGAGCTGAACGGGGTCGGGTTAGTTACCTCTGGGAAGCAACACGCCCTCTTTGGTCCGGAATTCTGGCAAAACGGTAGCCCTATAGCTAGCCACTATAGGGTAACGGACACGCGTCCCGTACGGAAGAGGTGGTACGGGTCGCAGGCGAGGTTCGGGGGGTGTGTTCTCTGGGAGAGCACGGGGGCTTGGCCATGCTGACGGAACGAGGGCAGGTGGAACAACTGGGGATGGATGTGGATCGTTCTCCCCAGCCACAAGTCTGCAGTTCCCGATGTCGCGCATGAGTCCCAACCCAACGAACCTATACCTCTCGGGTATTCCTGGTGTCCTTAGGGACATCCCCAAAGGTGCGGGTTCCACGGAAGGTGGGAAGCTCGAGAGGTGAAATCAAAAACTACAAATACCATGGACAATAAAAGATCCAACAACCCAAAGGTGGACGGTACGGCGGCAGCCGGACCTGACGCCCAAGGAAGGCTTCCTTCCTTATCAAGAGCCTCCAGGATTGCTTCGGCAACCCAGGAGGTCAAAACCAGACAGCCTCGGGACGGCGCCACTATGGCACCGATACCGAAGGCAAAATTGACAGCGGGGGGCAGAAAGGTATTAACCGGTGGGTCGTCGGCTTCAGGCATGTAGACTGATGCCATGACAACCTGCGCAAGTCCTGTGTCCTGGGCTCCCTGCACCTTTACGGCACATAGGTCTCTGGAACAGAAGCTATTTAGGGCCTGCACGTTTAGGTCACTTGTATTGTATATACATGTGCGAGGATTTTCTAATCCCGCGTAGACTGTCAACTTACCTCCTAAGTTACGGAGTCCGCAGACTTTGCCATTCCTGACCCACGGCTCCTGGATCAGTATGATGGCTGTTTTGTTTACCTCCAGCCACTTCCGGATCTGAGCCGTCGCGGTTATACTGTGGTGGAGGTTTGCCTGAAGGATGTTGGTTTCAGAGGAAGAAGACAGCGCCATTGGAGTTAGATATCTCCGCTGCTGTGTCCTCACTCTCGTTTCCGCCTTCCCTTTGGATGGCCAGTTTACGGAGCTCCTCCGCGCAGTCGTCCCCACCATCCTTACGGTCACGAAGAAGAGAGTCTTCTTCCATCACGTCGGAGGCGGGAACGGACCGCACCGGAGTTTGGGGCTTAGGTGCCGCGACTGCGTCAACGGCATCCTTTGCCCCCTCCGCAGTGACCATCGGTGGGGTGTGAACGGTGTTATCTGCATCCCTGGAGACGGCTTCGGCTGGTGGATGTTCCACAAACTTGCCGCTGGGCCCCAGGAACTTGACGTACACCGTACCCAGCATGAAGCTGAATCGGCGGCCGCGCTCGACCAGGGGCTTCACCACCGTCTCCGGGATGCTAACCATTGCAAACGTGTCTGACGTTTGTTTGTCCATTTTAATGAGGAGCCATCTTTCGATGTCTGCCCATCTGTTTTGAAAACGCAGCATGTGTGCTACCTTTCTGTGGTCCTCGTGGATCCCAGGGAGCAAGATGCCACAGCGGACCCGCTTAGCCACCTCGCCCAGGCGCTTTACCACTAGCTTCTCCCCGGTGGAGAGAGTGATAGTGGCCACACTGCGCTTTACCCATTCCAGCGTAGGCTGGTTCTCGCACCAGAGCCTCAGGGATCCGTCGGCCAATATTGGCATACCCCGATACGCTGGGCCCTCTGAGGTACTACTGCCCGGCTTCGTCGACTCCTCGAACAGTAGTTCCACAATGCGTTTTTGGACCTCATCAGACTGACTCTGGCTGAGGTTTTCCGTATTGACGGTGGTAATCGCCGCCATCAGGTCCGCTTTGAGCGCACTTGCGTAGTCAGTCTGAGTGTTTTCCCCTGGTGGTCCAGTTCTCTGCCTCTTTGGCTCGCCTTTCGGAGAAAATGTCTCGTCAAGTCGCGCCCTTTTGGCTGAGTACTGGCCCCCCTGGGTACTACCACCCTGAGGTCCTGTTGGTGTCCCTTTGCCCTTAGGGGGGGGGCGGGTGTCGCGGCGTCGAAGATTCCCTCCCTGCGGACGGGTTCCCTGCCCTTGGGTGGGTACCTGGGACGCGCCAGATAAAGCAGCATGCCGCTTCGCCCTCTCCCTGCGACGCTGCTTTTTGTTATTCTTGTGCGGCTTGCTTTGTGCCGTACAAGATGAGGAAGATGGGGGTTGGGGCGTCGCTATTTGACTTACCGCCGTTGCTTCAAATTGACCCTGAGTGCTCTCCTGCGTCCCGTAGGAGAAAATAATCCTGAAAAATAGAGAATTTTTTTTTATTTTGTACTTAGGATTTTTTAAATCCTCAAATTTTCGAAATATTTAGAGGTTTTTGTCGATTTACTCGATAATCCCTCATCTTAAAGTTTTCATTTTTACAGTTTAGACGGCTCTCATCTAGACCCGTTTAATAACACCTCTTTTATTGAAGTCCGGCAAATAAAACTTAGATATTATCACATTTAGTTTGAATTTTGTTAATTTTTTGTTTTTTTTTTTTTTTTTTTTTTATTTATACTTTATGCACATTATACTAACAAAGGTGAACTTAATGCCGTAGGCATTTTCTACCAGTCGACCTTAGGGCGATGCAGAGCCAAACAAGGTAGATGCACAAACTAAAAATTTATACCGACTTCTCAACAAGGAATTCACCAATTAATAATAAATTTCTCATCGAGAAATCAACAAGATTAAGAATAATAAATTAAACAATAATTAGTAATAATTTATATAGATACACATAACATATACGTATTAAATACTTATACATACAAAGGTACTAATATATATATATATATATACATTATACATGTATACACACAAACATATAATACATACATAATATAAATTCTAAAAGGGGAGAGAGTATGATGAAATCAGCGTGGATCCGATAGGGTGCTCAAGAAATGTCTCTGCAACAAGTGTTTAAAATTTTGTTTAGTTTTAGCCATCCTGATCGTGAGAGGGAGCTCGTTCCATAGTAGGTAGCTTGTATGAAGAAGGTTGAGTGTAAAAAATCAGAGCGGTGAGTGGGACATTGTAGAAGCAAGTTGTTGGAAGACCTAAGGTTCCTATCGTGGTTTGAACCTAGATAATGAAATTGAGTAGTTAGGTAGGAAGGAGAGCTTGAAGAGAAGAGTAAAGAATAAAGGGTAGTTAATGCCCGTATATGTCTACGTTGGCGAATTGGAAGCCACTTCAAATAAGACCGATACTCGGACACGTGATCATATTTCCGTAAGTTGAAAACGAATCGAATGCAATTGTTGAGAAGACGGTCGAGCTTATTGAGCAGATCTGCATTCAGGTCAAAGTAGCACACGTCACCCTAGTCGATTATTGGGAATATTAGGGTCTGGACAAGCATTACCTTAGTTTTCATTGGCAGAAAGTTTTTAAGCCTATAGAGAGTTCGTAACGAGCCCGTGACTTTCTGGCACACAGATGCAACTTGTTTTTGCCAGCTGAGTGTTGTATCGATGTACAATCCGAGGTCCTTCACATTTTCACAGTATGGGATAACCATACCATCGTAGGTAAGTGGTGGAAGCGAAGCAAAGTCTAACTGGCTCATGCGACGGTTACTTCCGATGATGATACCCTGACATTTATTTGGATTTACCGATACGCCAAACATATCGGACCAGTGTTTAATGGCTCCCAGGTCACTGTTTACGATCGAGATCGCGGACGATATATCGCACAAATCAGTTTGATAATATAATTGCAAGTCATCAGCATACAGATGATAGGAACACCGAAGTCTTAACGTGATGAGATTAATGAATATTGAAAAGAGAAGAGGTGAAAGAATACCGCCTTGGGGGACGCCAGCATGGAGATGGCACCAGCTAGAGGAACAATCTTCCATCTTCACTGACTGCTGACGATCCCGAAGGTAAGAGGAGAACCAGTCCAGCGCTTCTTGAGAGACTGAGAAATTGGATAGGACAGCGAGAAGGAGTTCATGACTGACAGTGTTGAAGGCATTGGAGAAATCAATCAGTACCACGGTGGTAACCTTGGCATTCTCCATTCCCGCCTTAACATCACCAGTCACTTTAAGAAGGGCAGAAACTGTGCTGTGGCCTGGTCGAAATCCAGACTGAAGAGGACTGAGTAAGTTGTTACAATATATGAAGCGAGAGAACTGTTTGTGGACACAGGCTTCTAGCACTTTGGAGAGAAAAGGAAGAATAGAAATAGGACGAAAATGACTGGGAAGAGACGGATTAGGAATTTTAGGCAATGGGCGTACATACGCTTTACGCCACAGAGAAGGAAATGTGCCGGACACAAGAGAGAAGTTAATAATATGGGAAATAGCAGGGAGGAGGTGAACTATTAATGTGGTGATCATTCTCCGGCTAATTCCATCACAACCAACCGCTTGGGATTTGATGGATAGGATTACTTTCTCAATTTCTCCTTCCGCGACTGGAGCAAAGTGAAAAGGGCTTGAGTTAGAGCGCGGTAGACTATTAATGTAGTTAAGGGTATTATGTTCAGACAGACTGTCCATAATAAAAGATGTAGTAAAATGTTGATTCAGGGAATCGAGACTTACTGATTGTGGAAAGTCTACATGCCGCGATCTGCCGACACCAAGAGTTCCAAGGAACTTCCAGATGTCGGCAGGAGAAGAAGAAGAAATATTATCTAGAATATGGCGGCGTTTAGCGTTCCGTATCATCTGGTTACACCGATTTCTTGCAGTCTTATACAGTTGGCAGTTGACTTCTACACGGTCCCTCTTAAAAGTTCTAAAAGCTCGATTTCGGTGTTTCATGGCCGTCCGTATATCCCTGGTCATCCAGGGCGCTGGCGGTCGTTTAACCCTAACCTTTTTAATTGGAGCGTGAGTGTCATACAACTTAGTGACTAGTTCGTTGAATATGTTTACCTTGTCATCTATGGAAGAACAGTCGATCAAGGGTGTCCAGTCAATACATGAAGCATCACCACTTAATTCATCGATGTTCATTCTCCTAAAGCAACGCCTGTATAGGATTTCGGGTTTGGGTTTAGAGGGTTTGAGGATATAGGCGAGGAAAATTAGGTCATGATGTGAGAATCCGGGAGCATCTAGTTGCCCATGAGAGGAAACAAGTGAAGGATTGGAGGCGATGATTAGGTCGAGCCAAGTGTCCTCGCCGTTATTGTTGTGATGAGTGGCATGTAGTGGCAGAACATTAAGGCTGACCGACTCAAGAAGGAGTTGGAGTTTACAGGAACGACGGGAGGTTTGATCTAGGAGATTGGTATTAAAATCACCCATGATGACGTGATGAGCATACTCTGTACCCAAGGATTCAAGGACTGATTCGAATTCAGTGAAATAGTCAACAGAAGGGGGACAATAGGTAACACCAAGGACAGTTTTAACGCCCCCGACACAAACCTCTAAGAATAAGTACTCAGCAGCGGCAGCAGAAGAGGAAGATGAAATAATTTTATGAGAAAAATCACTGCGTAGGTAAATAGCCACGCCGCCCCCTCTTCCCTCCATCCGGTCATTTCGGATAAGGATAAAGCCAGGGAGCGAGTAAGAGGTAGATAAAAGATGTGGTTTGAGCCAAGTCTCAGAAACCAGGACGGCATGAACATTAACATCACTGAACGCCTCGTACAAATCAGAATAGTGGCTAGGAACGCTTTGGGCGTTTAAATGACATATGTTAAATAGATGATTATTATTAAAATTAAATTTATTGCGTAGAACACCACCGAGAGTATCTGATAAGGAGGAGAAGCTTTCATAGCTTAAGCCGATCTCGGACCCACATGCAGAACCATAACATTCACTATCTGATGACATATATATAAATAAACTATAAATATATAATAAAATAAAAGTTAGGAGAATAAAACTTATTAATAAAACAGAATATATTAAAATATATGTGTATACCTATCAATGTGCAAATATTCTGGTACACCGTTTGTATCTCTGCACCACCCGCCAGCTTACATCACTAGAAAAAGAAAAAAAATATATATATATATAAGAAAATTAAACAGAAAACTAAACAGGATACATTTTATAAAAGTTCTCAACACGAATGCAAAACAATATTTATGGTGCAGCGTATCCGAACTGTAATGAGTAAAATGAGTGAACGATTGCATCTTTAATCTATGATATCACTCATAATGCACCGCACACAATTGCTAAGTTACATAAAAACAGAGAGGGTATATTAATATTTTGTCGTTTCAATCAAAACAAAGGTGCAGAAATCAACACAATTTGTGATAGTGTTACATAAATTTAGGTATGAGTTTTGTTTACATGGAGATTTTAGGATTAAAATTGTTAAAATAAAGAAGAAAAAATAAATAAAATGAACTGAAATACCCAAAACAGAAAACTTGAATAACTATTTTAGTTGTTTACGAGACCTGATATCTCCCGCGGATCGGTCACTGGGACCCGCGGAAGCCGATTGTGGCTTTGGGTACTTCGTCAGTAGCGGGTTCAACTCGTCGATGGTCGTGACTTTATGTCTGATACCACCTGGGACCTTGATAACTATGGTGCCATTCTGAGTCCAGCTAGCAGAGACCCCAAAATGAATCCTAGCCTTGGCGAAGATGGATTGCCTGGTTTTTGTGAGGAACTCCTTAACACTGATAGAAGAACCCTTAAGCCCTGATTTCGCATTCCATACCGATGATCTGTCGTCCACACTTGAAAACTTTACTAATATAGGCCGCCGACGCTCCCCACTCGCCGCTCCAAGTCGGTGGCAGAGCACGATAGATGAAGCAGTTATGCTCTTGAGGCTTAAGTGGTTGTTGATGATTTGCAGCGCGACAGTCTTGCAGTCCTCCTTTTGAGCCTCTTCGACACCCAAAAAAATTAGTGACTTACGTCGCTGTCTGGTTTCTATGTCGTCGATCTGTCTGGAGCACTCGCCTATCTGCTTCCGGAGCAAGCCTAGCATCGAGAAGATCAGCTCTCGAAAGCATCGAAATTCCTCCGCCACCTTAGCCACGGTGTCTTTGGCGGGACCAGCACCCTGAATCTGAGACTCAAGGTCTGACATCTTCCTCATAAAAGTGTCTTCAAGTGTCCTCTGCGCCGATATTATATCACTGATTTGTGACATTCTTCAATATATTTAAGATACTCGTAGTTGTTGTTTAGCACTGTAAAGCGATGCGCTGGCAGGTGGTGTGTACCAATTGTCCAATTATTACATTAAATATGTTGCGAACGTGAGTACCAGTAATTTAACTATATTTACTTGTCCCAAGGTAAAGAATTGAGTCAAATGTATAATAAATTGTAATTAATTCTTAATTCCGAAATTTACGACACGTCTATATTTTTCTACACCTACCGCCGAAAAAAGCCTTTTTGTTGAAGGTTATTGTCGAATATTTCGATAATACTTATTTTTGTAGTTTCTTATTATATAAACCTAGTTAGATCTCATCTAGATCTACCTAGTAAATAGCTTTTTACATAAGTCCGGTACATAGAAGTTTGAAATTTTCGATATATAAACATACAATTTGGTATTTTGAGGTTTTTGTCAAATAACTCGGCAACCCTTATATTTAAAATCATATTTTTTGCATATTTAGGAAGGTCTCGCCGAGACTCGTCGATCGACACCCCATTTGTCCGGTTCGGGCGAGTGAAATATTAAAAATTTTCAGTTATAAGATTTTCAGTACTAAAGTTAAAAGTCTACCTTGGGGACACACATTTCGAGTAAATTTACGAAGTTTTTTCTTGTTTTTCGCTATTTGACTTACCGCCGTTGCTTCAAATTGACCCTGAGTGCTCTGCTGCGTCCCGTAGGAGAAGATAATCCTGAAAAATAAAGAAAAATTTATTATTTGTACTTAGGATTTTTTAAATCTTGAAATTTTGAAATTTTTTAGAGGTTTTTGTCGATTTACTCGATAATCCCTCATCTTAAAGTTTTCATTTTTACAGTTTAGACGGCTCTCATCTAGACCCGTCTAATAACACCTCTTTTAGTGAATTCCGGCAAATAAAACTTAGATATTATCACATTTAGTTTGAATTTTGTTAATTTTTTGTTTTTGTTGAAGGTTATTGTCGAATATTTCGATAATACTTATTTTTGTAGTTTCCTATTATATAAACCTAGTTAGATCTCATCTAGATCTACCTAGTAAATATCTTTTTACATAAGTCCGGTACATAGAAGTTTGAAAATTTCGATATATAAACATACATTTTGGTATTTTTTGAGGTTCTTGTCGAATAACTCGGCAGCCCTTATATTTAAAGTCTAATTTTTTGTATATTTAGGAAGGTCTTGCAAAGACCCGTCGAATGACACCCCATATGTCCGGTTCGGGCTAGTGAAATATCAAAAATTTTCAGTTGTAAGATTTTCAGTACTAAAGTTAAAAGTCTAC
This sequence comes from Spilarctia lutea, assembly GCA_916048165.1. Classification (NCBI taxonomy): domain Eukaryota; kingdom Metazoa; phylum Arthropoda; class Insecta; order Lepidoptera; family Erebidae; genus Spilarctia; species Spilarctia lutea. The sequence goes on from CAJZHC010000004.1 coordinate 369,658, forward strand.
CTTAGGCACACACATTTCGAGTAAATTTACGAAGTTTTTTCTTGTTTTTCGCTATTTGACTTACCGCCGTTGCTTCAAATTGACCCTGAGTGCTCTCCTGCGTCGCGTAGGAGAAGATAATCCTGAAAAATAGAGAATTTTTTTTAATTTTGTACTTAGGATTTTTTAAATCCTGAAATTTTCGAAATTTTTAGAGGTTTTTGTCGATTTACTCGATAATCCCTCATCTTAAAGTTTTCATTTTTACAGTTTAGACGGTTCTCACCTAGACCCGTCTAATAACACCTCTTTTACTGAAGTCCGGCAAATAAAATTTAGATATTATCACATTTAGTTTGAATTTTGTTAATTTTTTGTTTTTGTTGAAGGTTATTGTCTAATATTTCGATAATACTTATTTTTGTAGTTTCTTATATTATATAAACCTAGTTAGATCTCATCTAGATCTACCTAGTAAATAGCTTTTTACATAAGTCCGGTAAATAGAAGTTTGAAATTTTCGATATATAAACATACATTTTGGTATTTTTTGAGGTTTTTGTCGAATAACTCGGCAACCCTTATATTTAAAGTCATAATTTTTGCATATTTAGGAAGGTCTTGCCGATACCCGTCGATTGACACCCCATTTGTCCGGTTCGGGCTAGTGGAATATCAAAAATTTTCAGTTGTAAGATTTTCAGTACTAAAGTTAAAAGTCTACCTTAGGGACACACATTTCGAGTAAATTTACGAAGTTTTTTCTTGTTTTTCGCTATTTGACTTACCACCGTTGCTTCAAATTGACCCTGAGTGCTCTCCAGCGTCCCGTAGGAGAAGATAATCCTAAAAATAGAGATTTTTTTTTTATTTTGTACTTAGGATTTTTTAAATCCTGAAATTTCGAAATTTTTAGAGGTTTTTGTCGATTTACTCGATAATCCCTCATCTTAAAGTTTTCATTTTTACAGTTTAGACGGCTCTCATCTAGACCCGTTTAATAACACCTCTTTTATTGAAGTCCGGCAAATAAAACTTAGATATTATCACATTTAGTTTGAATTTTGTTAATTTTTTGTTTTTGTTGAAGGTTATTGTCGAATATTTCGATAATACTTATTTTTGTAGTTTCTTATTATATAAACCTAGTTAGATCTCATCTAGATCTACCTAGTAAATAGCTTTTTACATAAGTCCGGTACATAGAAGTTTGAAATTTTCGATATATAAACATACAATTTGGTATTTTGAGGTTTTTGTCAAATAACTCGGCAACCCTTATATTTAAAATCATAATTTTTGCATATTTAGGAAGGTCTCGCCGAGACCCGTCGATTGACACCCTATTTGTCCGGTTCAGGTGAGTGGAATATTAAAAATTTTCAGTTAGAAGATTTTCAGTACTAAAGTTAAAAGTCTACCTTGGGGACACACATTTCGAGTAAATTTACGAAGTTTTTTCTTGTTTTTCGCTATTTGACTTACCGCCGTTGCTTCAAATTGACCCTGAGTGCTCTGCTGCGTCCCGTAGGAGAAGATAATCCTGAAAAATAAAGAAAAATTTATTATTTGTACTTAGGATTTTTTAAATCTTGAAATTTTGAAATTTTTTAGAGGTTTTTGTCGATTTACTCGATAATCCCTCATCTTAAAGTTTTCATTTTTACAGTTTAGACGGCTCTCATCTAGACCCGTCTAATAACACCTCTTTTAGTGAAGTCCGGCAAATAAAACTTAGATATTATCACATTTAGTTTGAATTTTGTTAATTTTTTGTTTTTGTTGAAGGTTATTGTCGAATATTTCGATAATACTTATTTTTGTAGTTTCCTATTATATAAACCTAGTTAGATCTCATCTAGATCTACCTAGTAAATATCTTTTTACATAAGTCCGGTACATAGAAGTTTGAAAATTTCGATATATAAACATACATTTTGGTATTTTTTGAGGTTCTTGTCGAATAACTCGGCAGCCCTTATATTTAAAGTCTAATTTTTTGTATATTTAGGAAGGTCTTGCAAAGACCCGTCGAATGACACCCCATATGTCCGGTTCGGGCTAGTGAAATATCAAAAATTTTCAGTTGTAAGATTTTCAGTACTAAAGTTAAAAGTCTACCTTAGGCACACACATTTCGAGTAAATTTACGAAGTTTTTTCTTGTTTTTCGCTATTTGACTTACCGCCGTTGCTTCAAATTGACCCTGAGTGCTCTCCTGCGTCGCGTAGGAGAAGATAATCCTGAAAAATAGAGAATTTTTTTTAATTTTGTACTTAGGATTTTTTAAATCCTGAAATTTTCGAAATTTTTAGAGGTTTTTGTCGATTTACTCGATAATCCCTCATCTTAAAGTTTTCATTTTTACAGTTTAGACGGTTCTCACCTAGACCCGTCTAATAACACCTCTTTTATTGAAGTCCGGTAAATAAAACTTAGATATTATCACATTTAGTTTGAATTTTGTTAATTTTTTGTTTTTGTTGAAGGTTATTGTCGAATATTTCGATAATACTTATTTTTGTAGTTTCTTATTATATAAACCTAGTTAGATCTCATCTAGATCTACCTAGGAAATAGCTTTTTACATAAGTCCGGTACATAGAAGTTTGAAATTTTCGATATATAAACATACATTTTGGTATTTTTTGAGGTTTTTGTCGAATAACTCGGCAACCCTTATATTTAAAATCATAATTTTTGCATATTTAGGAAGGTCTCGCCGAGACCCGTCGATCGACACCCCAATTGTCCGGGTCGGGTGTGTGGTATATCAAAAATTTTCAGTTATAAGATTTTCAGTACTAAAGTTAAAAGTCTACATTAGGGACACACATTTCGAGTACATTTACGAAGTTTTTACTTGTTTTTTGCTATTTGACTTACTGCCGTTGCTTCAAATTGACCCTGAGTGCTCACCTGCGTCCCGTAGGAGAAAATAATCCTGAAAAATAGAGTTTTTTTTTTATTTTGTACTTAGGATTTTTTAAATCCTGAAATTTTCGAAATTTTTAGAGGTTTTTGTCGATTTACTCGATAATCCCTCATCTTAAAGTTTTCATTTTTACAGTTTAGACGGCTCTCGTCTAGACCCGTCTAATAACACCTCTTTTATTGAAGTCCGGCAAATAAAACTTAGATATTATCACATTTAGTTTGAATTTTGTTAATTTTTTGTTTTTGTTGAAGGTTATTGTCGAATATTTCGATAACACTTATTTTTGTAGATTCTTATTATATAAACTTAGTTAGATCTCATCTAGATCTACCTAGTAAATAGCTTTTTACATAAGTCCGGTACATAGAAGTTTGAAATTTTCGATATATAAACATACATTTTGGTATTTTTTGAGGTTTTTGTCGAATAACTCGGCAACCCTTATATTTAAAGTCATAATTTTTGCATATTGAGGAAGGTCTCGCCGAGACCCGTCGATAGACCCCCCATTTGTTCGGTTCGGGCTAGTGAAATATCAAAAATTTTCAGTTGTAAGATTTTCAGTTCTAAAGTTAAAGGTCTACATTAGGGACACACATTTCGAGTACATTTACGAAGTTTTTACTTGTTTTTTGCTATTTGACTTACTGCCGTTGCTTCAAATTGACCCTGAGTGCTCACCTGCGTCCCGTACGAGAAGATAATCCTGAAAAATAGAGATTTTTTTTTTATTTTGTACTTAGGATTTTTTAAATCCTGAAATTTTCAAAAATTTTGGAGGTTTTTGTCGATTTACTCGATAATCCCTCATCTTAAAGTTTTCATTTTTACAGTTTAGACGGTTCTCACCTAGACCCGTCTAATAACACCTCTTTTATTGAAGTCCGGTAAATAAAACTTAGATATTATCACATTTAGTTTGAATTTTGTTAATTTTTTGTTTTTGTTGAAGGTTATTGTCGAATATTTCGATAATACTTATTTTTGTAGTTTCTTATTATATAAACCTAGTTAGATCTCATCTAGATCTACCTAGGAAATAGCTTTTTACATAAGTCCGGTACATAGAAGTTTGAAATTTTCGATATATAAACATACATTTTGGTATTTTTTGAGGTTTTTGTCGAATAACTCGGCAACCCTTATATTTAAAATCATAATTTTTGCATATTTAGGAAGGTCTCGCCGAGACCCGTCGATCGACACCCCAATTGTCCGGGTCGGGTGTGTGGTATATCAAAAATTTTCAGTTATAAGATTTTCAGTACTAAAGTTAAAAGTCTACATTAGGGACACACATTTCGAGTACATTTACGAAGTTTTTACTTGTTTTTTGCTATTTGACTTACTGCCGTTGCTTCAAATTGACCCTGAGTGCTCACCTGCGTCCCGTAGGAGAAAATAATCCTGAAAAATAGAGTTTTTTTTTTATTTTGTACTTAGGATTTTTTAAATCCTGAAATTTTCGAAATTTTTAGAGGTTTTTGTCGATTTACTCGATAATCCCTCATCTTAAAGTTTTCATTTTTACAGTTTAGACGGCTCTCGTCTAGACCCGTCTAATAACACCTCTTTTATTGAAGTCCGGCAAATAAAACTTAGATATTATCACATTTAGTTTGAATTTTGTTAATTTTTTGTTTTTGTTGAAGGTTATTGTCGAATATTTCGATAACACTTATTTTTGTAGATTCTTATTATATAAACTTAGTTAGATCTCATCTAGATCTACCTAGTAAATAGCTTTTTACATAAGTCCGGTACATAGAAGTTTGAAATTTTCGATATATAAACATACATTTTGGTATTTTTTGAGGTTTTTGTCGAATAACTCGGCAACCCTTATATTTAAAGTCATAATTTTTGCATATTGAGGAAGGTCTCGCCGAGACCCGTCGATAGACCCCCCATTTGTTCGGTTCGGGCTAGTGAAATATCAAAAATTTTCAGTTGTAAGATTTTCAGTTCTAAAGTTAAAGGTCTACATTAGGGACACACATTTCGAGTACATTTACGAAGTTTTTACTTGTTTTTTGCTATTTGACTTACTGCCGTTGCTTCAAATTGACCCTGAGTGCTCACCTGCGTCCCGTACGAGAAGATAATCCTGAAAAATAGAGATTTTTTTTTTATTTTGTACTTAGGATTTTTTAAATCCTGAAATTTTCAAAAATTTTGGAGGTTTTTGTCGATTTACTCGATAATCCCTCATCTTAAAGTTTTCATTTTTACAGTTTAGACGGCTCTCATCTAGACCCGTCTAATAACACCTCTTTTATTGAAGTCCGGCAAATAAAATTTAGATATTATCACATTTAGTTTGAATTTTGTTAATTTTTTGTTTTTGTTGAAGGTTATTGTCTAATATTTCGATAATACTTATTTTTGTAGTTTCTTATATTATATAAACCTAGTTAGATCTCATCTAGATCTACCTAGTAAATAGCTTTTTACATAAGTCCGGTACATAGAAGTTTGAAATTTTCGATATATAAACATACATTTTGGTATTTTTTGAGGTTTTTGTCGAATAACTCGGCAACCCTTATATATAAAATCATAATTTTTGCATATTTAGGAAGGTCTCGACGAGACCCGTCGATCGACACCCCATTTGTCCGGTTCGGGCGAGTGGAATATTAAAAATTTTCAGTTATAAGATTTTCAGTACTAAAGTTAAAAGTCTACCTTGGGGACACACATTTCGAGTAAATTTACGAAGTTTTTTCTTGTTTTTCGCTATTCGACTTACCGCCGTTGCTTCAAATTGACCCTGAGGGCTCTTCTGCGTCCCGTAGGAGAAGATAATCCTGAAAAATAAAGAAAAATTTATTATTTGTACTTAGGATTTTTTAAATCTTGAAATTTTGAAATTTTTTAGAGGTTTTTGTCGATTTACTCGATAATCCCTCATCTTAAAGTTTTCATTTTTAAAGTTTAGACGGCTCTCATCTAGACCCGTCTAATAACACCTCTTTTATTGAAGTCCGGCAAATACAACTTAGATATATTTCTGTTATTCGAAGTAATCACCCATGCAATCGACGCATCTTTGCCAACGCATTGGCAGTTTATTGATGCCCTTCTTGTAAAAATCAGCTGGACGGGAGGCAACAAACTCTTCAAAGGCATTTTGTACTGCCTCTCGGTAATTGATTTTTTTACCCACAAAAAAGTTGTCTAAATTTTGGAAAAAGTAATAGTCGGTAGGTGCAAGGTCTGGTGAGTATGGCGGATGAGGGAGAGCTTCCAACCCCAGCTCTTGCAGCTTAGAGACTGTCTGTTGCGCAGTATGGGGTCGCGCGTTGTCGTGAAGGAGCAGTGGGGACGACCGATTGACCAAAGCTGGTTGCAGATGTGCAAGCTTCTCCATCATTCTCTCCAGTTCTTCACAGTACACATCTGCATTAATGCTCATGCCGTTTTGTAAAAAGCTGTGGTGAATAACACCCGCATTAGGCCACCAAACAGTGACCATCACCTTTTTAGGGGTCATTTTTGGTTTAGCGCATTGCTTTGGTGCTGAACCAGGGTCTAACCAACTTGCTGAGCGCTTTCGATTGTCGAACAGAATCCATTTTTCGTCGCACGTAACTATTCGTTTCAAAATTCCTTCATTTCTTTGCCTGTTGAGCAGCGAAAGGCAGGTCTCGACGCGTACGTTGCGCTGGCGATCGTTAAGGTCGTGGGGCACCCATCTATCAAGCTTTTTTACCTTGCCAATTTGTCGCAAATGGATCAATATTGTTTTGATGCTTACATTAAAAGCTGCTGCTAGCTCAGCTGTAGTTTGAGTTTCGTCAGCTTCCACAATCGCCTTTAATTCATTATTGTTAACCAAAGTCTCCGGACGACCACGAGCTTCATTTTTCAAGTCAAAATTTCCAGAACGGAACCGGGAAAACCAATAAAGGGTTGTGCGTTCGTTTGTACAGTTCTCTCCGTAAACGTTTTTGATGTTACGTGCCGTTTGTGTCGCGTTGGTGCCACGACGGAACTCATATTCCATAATTACACGAAATTTTAATGTATCCATTATGACGAAAAATGTTCAAATGTAATGAAAATACAACGCTAATCAAAAAACAAAAGACTGAGTTTGTAAATAGAATGTCATGGTTTTAAAACAAAATTAATTTGAATTTAGAATACAGAGCCATTACAAACTTTTTTTTATTTGAAATGACCAGTACTGAAGAAACGCAATTTCATAGGTAAAGACCTATTATTTTGCGCGGCAAATTGAGTAAATTTTAGCGGGAAAGTTGATCTAACCCATATGGTTTTGCAATATACCTACTTCGCCAGGTATAGCATTCCGAGACACAGTGATCACGTATGATCACCGCTATCGCTGGTTCTCAAATTTACACTTTTGGGGAAATTTTATAACTCACTTAATTTAGTCAATAACTATTGTCACTAAGTAAATTATTTACTTTATAAATAATAATATATAGTTTACACTACCTACTTGTTTATATTTATTTTACCATTGCTAATGTTTCGAGACAACAGTTATCAGTATTTTATAATTATGTAGGTATACGTCTTTTCATTTACCGTTAGGGTAAATGGGTTCTTGAGTGGAGACCGCGTCTCAGCAAACATAGTGTAGGATGTCTACAGGCCATGTGGAGTGATGACTTGCGCAAGATGGCTGGTAGAAGTTGGATGCGAAAAGCCGAGGATTGATCTAAGTAGCGTGCAATTGGAAAGACCTATGTCCAACAGCGAACTGCGATAGGCTGATGATGATGTAGGTATCTTCTTGTACACCTACTACTTTTTAATGAATCTTATTTTAATACTATATTTTGTCCGCTGCTCCGCCCGCATGTATGTCAGTTATCGTGGTAATTTCCGAAGTCTATGCCCTTTCTTAACAATCAAAGTATCTCCATGGTAAATTTCATTAAAATCTGTGCAGGCGAATCAGTTCCGAATACCAATCATTTTTGAATCATACAAATAAATATTTGAGAATCACTGTGAAAACTAGTAATGAGACAGACATCTGTAGGTATACCGATAATATATATGCCACAATGACAGCTTAACAACAACACTGCTCGTTTCTGTGTTATCAGTAGTTTGAAATAATAGCTCAACAACCACCATTATTTCTTGGGTAAATGCAACAGGACACTTAGCTTTCAACTAACAATTACGTTATCGTAATTTGAATTCAGGGTAGGAAGACAGTGCGACCGTTCACATCGCTTTTATCTTCTTCTGTGTTTTCAATTAAATATCAAATAATATTAGCGATAAAAATGCGACTAAACAGTGATAAATCAATGTGCTTGACTAAGGACCATAAGGTCAAAGTGTATTTTTGACTGTGAAAGTGCGTAAACAGTGAAAAAACTATCAAAATATGAAAGGACTTACAACTGTCGTTTCTAACGATTATCTTAAGCGTATAAGATCTGGAACTCGTTGAATACAGTGAATTGGAAATAAATTAAGATCAAAAGCATTAAACTGTTACTGTGGACGTGATAAATGTGTATTGCATCAAAGTGGATAACCTCAAATAAGTGTTTTTTTCTTTCTTTTCACATCGTCATCGCGTTTTAAAAGATTAGCGCCATCTGGCGTTGAGAAGCTGAGCTCTCAAGATAATATCAATAATCGATACACATCATCTACAACTGACAACGTGGTTCCGCTGCTAACCACAAGAGGGCATTAGTGGTACTTTAAGGTATATAAAAATATAAACAACATCAAAAATTTACAAAAAAATGGAAGAAATTAAAAATATACTAAGAAGTATGCAAGAAGAGATGAAACAGCAAAAAACGGACATGTTAGACATGAAAGAGGAATTAAAAAATACTATTATTAGTAACATGAATGAAAAATTTCAAAGTCTTGAATTAAAAACTGAACTACTGGAACAACAATTGGAAGCACTAAAGAGTAAAACAGACAACATGGAGAGATTAATGAGAAGGAAAAACTTACTTTTTTTCGGAGTAGAGGAAGGTGAAAGGTCGTATCAAGATTTGTTAAAAACTGTACTAGAAATAATAATCAAGTATCTAAACATTGAATGTAACAGTGTTGAATTTGTGAGGAGACTTGGAAAAAGGGGAGAAAACATGAGACCCATCGTAGTAACATTGATCACTATGGGTCTAAAAATAAAAATACTTAAAAATAAGAAAAAACTAATATCATTACCATTCTACATAAAAGAAGATTTCCCTCAAGAAATACTAAAAAAACGAAAGGAGCTTCAATTGGAGCTAAATAAGGAGAGAGAATCTGGAAACAGGGCAATCATAAAATATGACAGACTTGTCTTTTTAGGAAACAAACATACACAAAAAGATAGTACTGTTACGGAAAAACAAATAGAACAAGAGAAAAAAGATAAGAAAAGAAACTCATCAGAATCGCCAGAATCACTGAGAGGATCTAGTAACAAAGGAAACAAAAAACAATCAATGAAAAATATTAAAAACAATAACATGACCAACTACCTTATGAAGAAACCAACCCAAACATTTCAGGGACCATCCTCTCAGCCTCAGCCTACCCCAGAACAAAAAAATAAAAATACAACAGAATAACAATTAGCACGAACCCCTCTCTACCTAAACCTTAACCTCCCAAGACGGCTGGTCACCGCGGGAGAGTCAGACCAAAACCCTCCAAAGATAAAAAACATTGAAATAAAAAATCCAAACTTATGTTATGTAGCCACATACAATGTCAGAACTTTATCGACTCACGCACACCTCCTAGAACTACTAGACGCACTAAAAAATATAAAGTTCGACATCGTCGGCTTATCGGAAGTTAGACGACTGGGAAATTCAATACAAGAATACCAAAACGTAATTCTTTACTACAGAGGACAGACCCCAGGGCTTTATGGTGTGGGATTTCTGGTAAAAAGGTATCTTAAAAACTACATAGAAAGTTTTGTTGGCTTATCAGAAAGAGTGGCACTCTTAAAATTGAATATAAATGAATTCAAAATAAGCCTCATACAAGTATATGCGCCGACAGATAGAGCCACTGAGGAGATAAAAGAAAATTTCTATGTGACCATCGAAAAAGCTATAAATTTATCTGATGAAAACGTTGTAGTTATGGGCGACTTTAACGCTCAAATAGGACAACCGACACGCGAAGATAGTCAAGTTATAAACCAATTTGGATATGGCAAAAGAAACTGTAGCGGCGAAAGATTGATCCAATTTGCACACGAAAATAACTTCAGTATAATGAACACTTTTTTTAACAAGAAAGATAAACAAAGGTGGACATGGAGATCTCCCGGTGGAAAAACCAAAAATGAACTAGACTACATACTTACCAACATACACAAAAATGTTCAAAACGTAGAAGTTCTAAATATACAATATCCGTCAGATCACAGGTGTGTAAGGGCAACATTTAACTTAAAAGGTGTCAAAAAACGAAGAAACAACTACTCGGGTCTATCAAGAAGCACACTGAAAAATAATGAAGATATTTCAAAGTACATTGACACACTAAGCAAACATCAAGAGTCCCTTACCAACCACGAAGGCGACACAGTCCAGATCTACTACAATAAGATAATAGCAGCTATTGGGGGCAGCTTAGAAACAGCTCTACCAACTAACAATAAAAATTGTAGCGCTATATCTGAACGCACAAGAAGATTGATATCACGCAGACAGGACCTACAAATGACGAAGCCTAAAACAAGAGAAATGAAAAACGAGTTAAGTGCCCTCTACAAACTTATAAGCAAGTATTTACGACAAGACTACAAAGATCACCGCAGACAAACCAGTTCAGGATCCTTAAAAAGAGCGTACAATGCACTAAGATCTCACAAAACCTGGATAGAGGGCCTGTGTGAATCTGATGAAGTCACACACAGTAGAAAAAATATACTCCATATAGCCACCAAGTTCTACAAGACCTTATACGACGCCCCAAAATCAGAAAACATAACTGCTGTACACCTACAAAATGAAAATAATATCTCAGAAATAACCCCAATAGAAGAAATCGAAATAATTAGAGAAATTAAGCGCCTAAAATCAGAAAAGAGTCCGGGTCCGGACAGGATAACTAATGAAGAAATAAAAGCAGCTTATGAACCCCTTGCCACACCGCTGATGATTCTCTTTAACAAAATACTTGACACCTCTACAACGCCTCAGCAGTGGTCAGAGTCAGACATAATATTGTTATATAAAAAGGGCGATCCCAATGACATTAACAACTACAGACCCATCAGCCTTCTACCGTCTCTGTATAAACTTTTCTCGTCAATTATAAAAAATAGAATCAGCTCTACACTCGATTCGTACCAGCCAAGGGAACAAGCAGGCTTTCGGAAAGGTTATTAATTGAGAAATACCAAGAATTCCAGCGACCGCTCTACATAGCGTTTATAGATTACCAAAAAGCCTTCGACACTATACTCCATTCATCAATATGGGAAGCGCTAAGTTCACAAAATGTAGAGGCTAAATACATCAAAGTGATAAAATATATCTATGAAAACAACATTAGTAGAGTGAAGCTGGAGACAACCGGAACCCCCATTCCAATTAAAAGAGGGGTAAGACAAGGGGACCCTCTCTCACCAACAATTTTCATCTCAGTACTAGAGTCCATAATAAATAAACAAAATTGGGGTACGATGGGCTTAAATATAAATGGAGAGCATATAAATCACTTAAGATTCGCTGACGATCTCGTCTTGTTATCCGAGAACAGCGTTGAGCTGGAACATATGATAGACACACTACAACAATCAAGCAGACGATCAGGCCTAGAAATCAATTTCAACAAAACAAAAGTGATGACAAATTCATTAAAAAACGAAATAAAAGTTGATAATACATCAATTGAATTCATCTCCTCATATATTTACTTGGGCAAACAACTATCCTTTGATAATAAAAATAACGTCCAGGAAATCGAAAGAAGGATAAAAGGGACATGGAAAAAATATTGGAGCTTAAAAGAAATATTTAAAGGCCAAATGCCAATGAAAATTAAGAGAAATGTCATGAATACCTGTCTCTTACCGTCACTCACATACGGTTGCCAGACGTGGAAATTCACGCGCAATGTTAAAAACAAAATAAACTCTTGTCAACGGAGCATGGAAAGAAGCATGATGAAAATCAGAAAAATTCAAAAAATTCGCAACTCAATTATAAGAGAGAAAACAGGAGTAATAGACGCGCTAAATTACTCCTTGAGATTGAAATGGAGATGGGCGGGACACGTGGCAAGAATGAGTGACGGTAGATGGACTTCTCGACTGACGTTATGGTCAGGGCCCCGAGGAACTAGAAAAAGAGGAAGACCTAAAAGCAGGTGGGCAGATGATATTGAAGGGACAGCTGGTAAACTATGGAGAGAAAAGGCCACAGATAGAGATTACTGGTTTTCTTTGGAGGAGGCCTTCACCCTCAAATAGAGGGGTTCACGCCATTTTCTTTTTCAATAAAATTTAAATCAATCACGAAATAAAAATATAATTAATCTATAAACAAAATGTATAGAAAAAAAAAAATGAGAATAGTAAAATGTAAATGTAATTTAAAATATTTTTTTTAATAATGTATATAATTCAATTATAATGCATGATGTATTTTTTTGGTTATTTGTCTTAATTGCAATATTTATACACTAAAAACCAAATTTAAATACTGTAATTTAACTTATTTGGTGTGAAATAAAGGGCTTTTTTATTTTATTTTATTTAATTTGAATTCAAATATTTTGTTTGATTATGTACACAAATAGATCATTTAATAATTTTTTTATAGAATGGTGCCTGTTTTTCAGTCACCATTCTATAAAAAAATTGAAAAATAATGTTTCCATCATTTCATGTTTTGTTGCAATAAAGTGGCAACTGGATATTGAATATTGACGTGTCACTATTGAAATGCGTTAACTACCTTGTTTTTAGTTGTTTTCTTCATAAGCCATCATTTATCCTAAAAGTACAGATATATTCATACGGATTATATAAAATGACATCTAAGAAAGAATTAAAAATTGAATTACGATCGGTAGATTTAAATAAGTTGTTAAATAACTCACAGTTATTAAAAGATCAACCGAGCAATAAAAAAACTCAAAAGCGTTTAAGAAATACTCCCAGCGATACTACCGAGGAAGAGGGTACAAGTAAGGGTAAGTAAGGGTGCGTGGGGTGTATGTGTACGCTCAGGTGTGACGCTGAGATATCGGCACGTACACTCAAGTGCTTCTCACACGTCCTCGTCGACCCTGTATCTGCCGACACGGAGCAGGGGAGAACCTGCTTCATTTAGGAGTGAGTCGTGCGCCCTGGTAATACCGGAGATTTGAACGGGCGCCGCACCACCAACCCCGCATCTTCGGTAGCCAAGTGAAAAGGGCTTGCCCGACTGGACAATACCACCAGCCGAGTATAACCCACCTAATTATCCAGTGCTCCAAACCACCCCCTTATAAACAAATCCTTCCCCAACCTTCCTAGTTTAATTCCCGTCTAAGTCCAACTCCCAATCCTATATCACTATTCACCCATTACTCATAACTCATTACATCACTCAATCATTCATTCACTCATCAACTTACTCATCTCTCACCTCATATCACGCTGTTCTCCGGGGTCAGCAGGCGACCCCAGGAGACTATCACGCCTGCCTGCGCTTGTCCTACGCAGTTGAGCACCGTAAGCCGGGATGAAGGGATCCTGGAGAGTTGAGCTGAACGGGGTCGGGTTAGTTACCTCTGGGAAGCAACACGCCCTCTTTGGTCCGGAATTCTGGCAAAACGGTAGCCCTATAGCTAGCCACTATAGGGTAACGGACACGCGTCCCGTACGGAAGAGGTGGTACGGGTCGCAGGCGAGGTTCGGGGGGTGTGTTCTCTGGGAGAGCACGGGGGCTTGGCCATGCTGACGGAACGAGGGCAGGTGGAACAACTGGGGATGGATGTGGATCGTTCTCCCCAGCCACAAGTCTGCAGTTCCCGATGTCGCGCATGAGTCCCAACCAAACGAACCTATACCTCTCGGGTATTCCTGGTGTCCTTAGGGACATCCCCAAAGGTGCGGGCTCCACGGAGGGTGGGAAGCTCGAGAGGTGAAATTAAAAACTACAAATACCATGGACAATAAAAGATCCAACAACCCAAAGGTGGACGGTACGGCAGCAGCCGGACCTGACGCCCAAGGAAGGCTTCCTTCCTTATCAAGAGCCTCCAGGATTGCTTCGGCAACCCAGGAGGTCAAAACCAGACAGCCTCGGGACGGCGCCACTATGGCACCGATACCGAAGGCAAAATTGACAGCGGGGGGCAGAAAGGTAGTAACCGGTGGGTCGTCGGCTTCAGGCATGTAGACTGATGCCATGACAACCTGCGCAAGTCCTGTGTCCTGGGCTCCCTGCACCTTTACGGCACATAGGTCTCTGGAACAGAAGCTATTTAGGGCCTGCACGTTTAGGTCACTTGTATTGTATATACATGTGCGAGGATTTTCTAATCCCGCGTAGACTGTCAACTTACCTCCTAAGTTACGGAGTCCGCAGACTTTGCCATTCCTGACCCACGGCTCCTGGATCAGTATGATGGCTGTTTTGTTTACCTCCAGCCACTTCCGGATCTGAGCCGTCGCGGTTATACTGTGGTGGAGGTTTGCCTGAAGGATGTTGGTTTCAGAGGAAGAAGACAGCGCCATTGGAGTTAGATATCTCCGCTGCTGTTTCTATGCAATAAGTGAAAGTACTTATTTTTTCAAACTTTTTTATTTCTGTTATTCGAAGTAATCACCCATGCAATCGACGCATCTTTGCCAACGCATTGGCAGTTTATTGATGCCCTTCTTGTAAAAATCAGCTGGACAGGAGGCAACAAACTCTTCAAAGGCATTTTGTACTGCCTCTCGGGAATTGAATTTTTTACCCACAAAAAAGTTGTCTAAATTTTGGAAAAAGTAAAAGTCGGTAGGTGCAAGGTCTGGAAAGGATGGCGGATGAGGGAGAGCTTCCAACCCCAGCTCTTGCAGCTTGGAGACTGTCTGTTGCGCAGTATGGGGTCGCGCGTTGTCGTGAAGGAGCAGTGGGGACGACCGATTGACCAAAGCTGGTTGCAGATGTGCAAGCTTCTCCATCATTCTCTCCAGTTCTTCACAGTACACATCTGCATTAATGCTCATGCCGTTTTGTAAAAAGCTGTGGTGAATCACACCCGCATTAGGCCACCAAACAGTGACTATCACCTTTTTAGGGGTCATTTTTGGTTTAGGGCATTGCTTTTGTTGCTGAACCAGGGTCTAACCAACTTGCTGAGCGCTTTCGATTGTCGAACAGAATCCATTTTTCGTCGCACGTAACTATTCGTTTCAAAATTCCTTCATTTCTTTGCCTGTTGAGCAGCGAAAGGCAGGTCTCGACGCGTACGTTGCGCTGGCGATCGTTAAGGTCGTGGGGCACCCATCTATCAAGCTTTTTTACCTTGCCAATTTGTCGCAAATGGATCAATATTGTTTTGATGCTTACATTAAAAGCTGCTGCTAGCTCAGCTGTAGATTGAGTTTCGTCAGCTTCCACAATCGCCTTTAATTCATTATTGTTAACCAAAGTCTCCGGACGACCACGAGCTTCATTTTTTCAAAATACAACGCTAATCAAAAAACAAAAGACTGAGTTTGTAAATAGAATGTCATGGTTTTAAAACAAAATTAATTTGAATATAGAATACAGAGCCATTACAAACTTTTTTTTATTTGAAATGACCAGTACTGAAGAAACGCAATTTCATAGGAAAACACCTATTATTTTATTTGCGCGGCAAATTGAGTAAATTTTAGCGGGAAAGTTGATCTAACCCATATGGTTTTGCAATATACCTACTTCGCCAGGTATAGCATTCCGAGACACAGTGATCACGTATGATCACCGCTATCGCTGGTTCTCAAATTTACACTTTTGGGGAAATTTTATAACTCACTTAATTTAGTCAATAACTATTGTCACTAAGTAAATTATTTAGGTTATAAATAATAATATATAGTTTACACTATAGTACCTACCTACTTGTTTATATTTATTTTACCATTGCTAATGTTTCGAGACAACAGTTATCAGTATTTTATAATTATGTAGGTATCCGTCTTTCCATTTACCGTTAGGGTAAATGGGTTCTTGAGTGGAGACCGCGTCTCAGCAAACATAGTGTAGGATGTCTACAGGCCATGTGGAGTGATGACTTGCGCAAGATGGCTGGTAGAAGCTGGATGCGAAAAGCCGAGGATTGATCTAAGTAGCGTGCAATTGGAAAGACCTATGTCCAACAGCGAACTGCGATAGGCTGATGATGATGTAGGTATCTTCTTGTACACCTACTACTTTTTAATGAATCTTATTTTAATACTATATTATGTCCGCTGCTCCGCCCGCATGTATGTCAGTTATCGTGGTAATTTCCGAAGTCTATGCCCTTTCTTAACAATCAAAGTATGTCCATGGTAAATTTCATTAAAATCTGTGCAGGCGAATCAGTTCCGAATACCAATCATTTTTGAATCATACAAATAAATATTTGAGAATCACTGTGAAAACTAGTAATGAGACAGACATCTGTAGGTATACCGATAATATATATGCCACAATGACAGCTTAACAACAACACTGCTCGTTTCTGTGTTATCAGTAGTTTGAAATAATAGCTCAACAACCACCATTATTTCTTGGGTAAATGCAACAGGACACTTAGCTTTCAACTAACAATTACGTTATCGTAATTTGAATTCAAATATTTTGTTTGATTATGTACACAAATAGATCATTTAATAATTTTTTATAGAATGGGGACTGTTTGAAAAATTGAAAAATAATGTTTACATCATTTCATGTTTTGTTGCAATAAAGTGGCAACTGGATATTGAATATTGACGTGTCACTATTGAAATGCGTTAACTAACTTGTTTTTAGTTGTTTTCTTCATAAGCCATCATTTATCCTAAAAGTACAGATATATTCATACGGATTATATAAAATGACATCTAAGAAAGAATTAAAAATTGAATTACGATCGGCAGATTTAAATAAGTTGTTAAATAACTCACAGTTATTAAAAGATCAACCGAGCAATAAAAAAACTCAAAAGCGTTTAAGAAATACTCCCAGCGATACTACCGAGGAAGAGGGTACAAGTAAGGGTAAGTAAGGGTGCTGTTACGATGTCGCAACCCCGGCATTCCATATAAAACAAAACTGCATCGTTTGCATTGACGTAAGCGACGCAATTCATTATAATCGATATTTTAATATACGACATCAGACTTATTTCCGATTTCGTTGAAGGCACTAAGTATTTATGTAATTCTATTTATTTTTAATTAAATAATGTTTCAGTCTCAATTAAAATTGTTTCTTTTTAAAGAACTTCTAGACCCACCCCGTAACAGTGGTGTCAGAAGTGGGATATTTGGGTAAAATTTGCGTGAAAATAAACGTGTGCCCGATATTCCGATTAAGATAACCAGTGCCCATTTTTAAACCGTATCACAATTCTATTAGCTTTCGTGACAAAACAATCGTTGTGATACATCTCCGACTCAAGAATCCATCAAATGTCTCGCCGTATCTCGCTGCTCCTGTACCACACAACATCAGAAGACTCGTCCCACTGTATCCCGCAGTGCCCTACTGCACTTTGTCGTATTCCGCTGCATCCAGTCGCGATTGCCTGCGACAGAAAGTCTTGCGCCACTTGCAAGGCAGTCCCGTCGCTGAAAACGAGCTGCCATTCGTACCGCCGCCAACGACATCTCTACCGACGCCGTTCCTGTGAAGAATCCTGTCAACCAACGATGCTCGTCCAGTACGCGATTTTACTGTGAGTAAAATATTTTTATCCCTAGTTATTGCCATATCCGCGTTCTACATTAAATCTGTTTCTTATTATTGAATTTTAGATCCTAAATTTAGCCAAAAATACTTCTGTCATATCTAAATATTGTAAAAATTGCAATAAAATGGGTTATGTAGAATCGGAATGCTACAGCAAATTGAAACGTGATATGCAACGCTCGCAACTTCGAGTTCATTCACAGGCACATACTAATAATTTTCATTACAAGTCTCAAAATGCTAACACAACAATTACGTGTAGATATTGCAAAAACATAGGCCATGATATTTCCCATTGCAGGAAACGACAGTATAATAATTCACGACCCTTCAATAACAACTATCCTAGTGGTTCAAGAGCATATCGACAAAATTGTATAGAATCGGCTTCCGAGACATCATTGCCTCCACAAGTACAAGAAATAGAAAATGGTGATTGTTTAAACTAAATGTTGGGTTTGCGCATCGGTACCAACGCAAATCCCATACTTTAGGTACCAGCCCTACTACTTCAATATCTAAATCCACTGTTTCTAAATCAAATAAGCCAATTTCTAAGTCCAGTCTACGAAATGCTAAATCTAATTCTATTTCCACTGAATCTACGTCATCGTTATCTTCTATTTCGGCTAAAGTGCCCATTGTTAACGGTGACAGCGTGACATTGTCTTCTATTTCGGATAAAAATCCCATTGGCAATGAACGTCTTCTTCGTCATCGTTATCTTCTATTTCGGCTAAAGTGCCCATTGTTAACGGTGACAACGTGACATTGTCTTCTATTTCGGATAAAAATCCCATTGGCTGTGAACGTCTTATTCCTTCTACATCAGAATTGAAAAATAGTTTTACCACTGTTTTATCACCCAAATACCAAAATACTATTTCCAAGGGCCACACGGGTAACCAGCTCCAAACAAGTGTCCATCGTTCTAAATCCAAGGACCACACGGGTAACCAGCCCCAAACAAGTGTCCATCCTTCTAAATCCAAGGACCACACGGGTAACCAGCCCCAAACAAGTGTCCATCGTTCTAAACCTAGGACCACACGGGTAACCAGCCCCAAACAAGTGTCCGTCCTTCTAAATCCAAGGACCACACGGGTAACCAGCCCCAAACAAGTGTCCATCCTTCTAAATCCAAAGACCACACGGGTAACCAGCCCCAAACAAGTGTCCATCCTTCTAAATCCAAGGACCACACGGGTAACCAGCCCCAAACAAGTGTCCATCCTTCTAAATCCAAGGACCACACGGGTAACCAGCCCCAAACAAGTGTCCATCCTTTTAACTCTCAGGACCACACGGGTAACCAGCCCCAAACAAGTGTCCATTCTTTTACATCCAAGGGTCACACGGGTAGCCAGCCCCAAACAAGAGCCCAGAGTCATGCAACTTTCTAAGTTCGATGACAACTCGCCCGACATAATGACCTTAGAACGAGAACTTTATACATTCCAAAGTACTTCCGATGACAAACATATCTACACACATTTGTATTTACGTGCCCATCTTTACGACGAGATGACGTACAATGACATTTTCAACATGTTGAGTGACTACCGAGATATGATTTCGACTTGGTACATGGAAGAGAAAGAATTTGCTATATCTGACTTTAAAGACCCTTTCAATAAATTGTCGTTTAACAAAATATATAATATGCTTCCATTCCTATTTCACAATACAGGCATCAAAATACACATCTTTCATAACAATATCTTGTTCCCGACTCCTTCGGAGGTCCCTCACATATTAAAAGATAATCATGACTCACCCTCTGCGGGCCATCCTGGCATGTCCCGTATGTATGAAAGACTCAAGACCTTATACTGGTGGAAAAATATGCGCCAAGACATAGAAAACTATGTCAAGTCTTGTAAGTCTTGTCAAATAAACAAACCTTTACGGGGTACTAATAAAGCCCCTATGATAATTACTTCGACAGCTACACGACCTACTGAAAAACTCTTTTTGGACATTGTCGGACCTCTAACCTGAAACTAGAATTGACAAATTTAGATTTATTTTGACCTTGCAAGATGACCTCACGAAATATTCACAAGCTTACCCCATGCAATCCTGTTCGGCCCAAGAAACTGCTCAACGCCTGGTTCATTTCATATCTCATATAGGCATTCCACGAACTATCGTCACCGATCAAGGCACAAACTTTTGTTCAGATGTGTTTAAACAGCTAGAGAAACTATTTGGCATTAAACACATTTACGCCTCACCTTATCACCCACAGACTTGTGGCGCGTTAGAGAGAAGTCATTCTACATTAAAAGAATATTTAAGATCTTACATTGAAGACAACGCTCATACTTGGGATTTGTACCTAAACACAGCGATGTTAGCCTATAACTCCAATATCCATTCAACAACAGGATTTGCACCATTCGAACTCTTACTGGGACATAAACCCTATATTCCTAAGTCTATAGACGCTTTAGATAGTAATACATACACCGATTACGTAAGGGCGCTCAATCACAGATTATATTACAGTAGGCAAAAGGCGCTACAAAACATACAAACATCTAAAGAACGTTCCAAACGCTACTATGACTCACACTCCCGGCCAGTGACGTATAATATAGGCGACATGGTTTATATACGATGTCACCATAAACAAAACAAAGCGCTGTCTCCAGTATGGAAACGTCCGTACAAGATAGTAAAGATAAACGGAAACCATACCGTCACAGTCCAAGTAGATAGGAAGCACATACGTCATCATTATGACGAAATTAAACCCGCCTCCGTCTAGTGTAAACATGTCTCCATTCTATTGGTTACAGGTTAATGTCAGCAGTTTCCGGAAGTCAACTCGTCACTAAGTTAATCGGATCTCCCGGATTATATTTCGATAAGTTACTAGATTTAAAGTTTACAAATGATTACTGGAACGTTATCACCTATATAGATTTGAGCCATATTCAACCACATATAGAAAATGTCGAATTTTTGTTAGAAAGAGTTTCTAAGTATTGCGATTCAACACAGTCTTCTAAAGTAAAAGATGATTGCTTAAATTCCTTAAATGCATTAAGGACTCAACATAGCAATAACATTAAAAAGTTCTCTTCTATCTCCTATTTAGTAAATGTAAAAGAAACAAAACGCTCAAAACGCGGGCTATTTGACGCCGGTGGCTCCCTATTAAAAACGTTCTTCGGCACTTTAGATTCTGATGATGCAAACAAGTTCACGGACGCTATTAATAAAGTACAGTCGGACGAAAAACAGTTAACAGTACTTATGCGCGATAACATTCACGTTATTAAGTCTACTATTTCTACTTTTAACAATACTATGTCAAAGGTCAAAGAAAATGAGTATCGTCTAAATCAAAATATGGTTGTTATTGAATAAACCTTTGAAAAATTTATAAACACCAACGACAAGCTTGAAATAAGATCTCATTTGTCTCTTATGTTAACTTCAATAGAAAGCATTATCATAACGCTGTCCTTTGATATAGACAATATAAACAATGCCATATTGTTTAGTAAAATAAACGTACTGCACCCGACAGTACTCAGTCCCATACAGTTATACAAGGAGCTCGAGTTACACGTCAACTATTTGTGGTTAAAGACATTTATTTCTCTAAAGATTACAATAATCACTTACAGAGAAAAACATAGTTTTAAACAAAAAATATATAACCTAATTAGCGTAGTTAGTGAGGTAGTTATGATTTCTTTTTTTTTATTTTTATTAGGTGGGTAGTACAAATATCTTTTACAAAATAATTCAAAAATGTTAGTGGAGAAACAATTTATGTTTACTAAGGCCTATGACTTAGTGACATATCGATTGATTTAAATATTTTGTTTGTTAGAATAGCAAGAACAACAGTTTAAGAGGTTTGAATAGTAGTTAGTACATTAAATATATACTAAATCAGAGTTTAATATTATTATATGTTGTGTTTTGTACATAATATTTGTTTAGTAATTATAATTTATATCTTAGCAAGTATATAAAATAAAAATATGTGTAAGCTTTTTTATTATTTATGGGAGATTGTTTCATAGTTATTTATCAGTGTTAGATGCTGGTTGTTTGTATATAGCTCCAATATTTATAGAAAAAGTATCCAGGTATACCCACAGAAAATGGTTTCCATCCTCGCACTGTTCTTCTTAAAGTTCATGCTTTAAGTTTTATGGATAAATATAGAAACTCCACCACCTCGGGCATGTTTTCTATATATTGAAGTAATGCGTGTAGTTTGGTAAACTTATTCTGTTAGCTTCCTCTTCGTTTTTTATCCATGTCTCTGTTAATACTAATACATGTATAGTAGTTTGAATTGATTCCAAGATGCACCTTACTTCGTCTAATTTGCCTGGTTATACTATGCTTCGCACATTTGCATAGAGGAATTTAAGAGATTTTTTTTTTTTAGTAACTGACAATTGAGTATATTTTTTACACATTTTATATGTAATATACTTGTTTGCTCTTACACTTTTTACTATAGCACCTAGTTTTTTGATTGTTGTTTAATAATTTTCGGTATACCTCTTTGATATTTTATAATTAAGTCCTTTTCGCCCGTTTCTATTCGTTGACGTAGCTCTTCTCGCAATTTCAACATAATATGGTGCTGATTTGGGGTCTGATCAGAATAGATTCGAATAGTGTTATTATTAACTTTAGATTTTCCTTTTAATACTTCAAGGGCCGTGTCCCGATATTCGAAACAAACTTTAATGGCACGCATTTTATTCTTGTCATATTTGCCTAAGCGTATAATTTTTATTGGGTTAGGACAGGTTGGATAAATGACTGATATTACATTCAACACCTGTTTTTTATCTTCCTCTCTTCTTTGTTCGGCGTGGTCAAAGCACGGTTCAGTGATGCCTGTAATTATTATATTTTTGCTACGTTCAGAGCGCTCTTGCACTTCTGCTATTATTTTATCACAAGTAGTTAACGAATCAAAGTTTTCCATTGATGCCGAAAATTTTGCATTCGATTGTAGAGTATGGAGGTCACTCTCCAGGGACTCAACTTTCTCCTGTGTTTTGTTAACAGCACTTGTAAGACTTGTTATTTTTGTGTTGAACATAATATTATCAGTAGTCAGTCTTTCCGTTGTGGTTTTGATATCATTCAATTGTTCCTTTACAGAAGATATGTCTTGACTTATGGCAGTAAAACTATCTGTCTGGAACGTTTTAAACTCCTTAAACATTCCAAGAATTTCATTTTTGAATGCAGTGAATTGTTGCAAAAGATCATCGTCACGAGTTTTTCGTCTTCGTGTGGTTTTGTTCATAATTTCCGGTTCAGAGGTCCCGAAACTTGATAAATCGGGTTGAGAACTACTAGCTCCAACGGTATCAGTAGGTGATCTTAATTCGACGCTCATACTAATTATATTTGTTACTAATTAAATGACTTTAGTATATTACCCGCTCCGCTTGTCGCTCCGCTACTATAATATGTGCACTACCTAGTGACGTGTACGCACACTATGATTAAACAACGCCGAGCACTCACTATTATTCAAAATTATACTTTACTTCTAGTGATATAAGGTTTAATCTATTTTAGCACCTATTTAATTTTACTCAATTAAAACTTGAAACACGTCTGCTCACCACGCTAATCGGTTCGTAAAGTCTGCTTTGCCTAAGCATTCCGAACTATCTATTCGTTTATCATTACATAACATAAATGACCTAATTAATAATTATATGTGACATTGTATGTTATTACCATGACAGTAAGCTTGTTATAGTTGTAAAAATACCGCTGGTTCTTCTACAGATTTATAACCTTTACCATAACATCCCGTTTCCTGTCCCATTCGACGTTTCTGCACCAGACACCTATCTTCTTGTCGCACCGAGTAAACAATATTTGGCAATGACTTCGGATAGGCTGTTTTACTCACAACTCGATAGTGTGAGTGAGTGCAAAATCATAAAAGACCAGTGCTATGTGTGTGTTCTCGGTAACGTTTACTCGACTATCGCGAGTCCTACGTGCGAAACTACGTTGCTTACAGAAGTTATCTCTGAGTTACCAAAGTCTTGCGAAACAAGAGTTCTTCGGGGTTCAGTGGATTTGTTCCAAAAAATTACCAATCAAAACAATCGATGGATATTCGTGCAATCTGAACCAGGAAAATTTAATTTCGTATGTGACAAAGCCACCAGTAACACCGACGAAATCTTGTTTGGTTCAGGAATAATGCATGTACCAAAATCATGTTCTGCTTTTTATAAGACTTTAACTTTTACTCCAGCCGACAGTTTCACTTCAAATACTACCAGTTCAATCTCGAATTTTAATATTGTAACCGATTGTTGCGATACCAGACATTTAAATAAAACCATCAATCAGGTTCCTCTAATAAAATTAAATGAATTTAATAATCTGGATTCCTTAGTTAAAGCCAGTACACAATTAGATGAATTTGAAAACTAGATAAGGAAAATTGAAGAGCCTTCTCATTTAGAAAGATATTCTACTCATTATTTATCATTAACTTATGTACTAACTTATGTATTACTACAGTCGTTCTATTATACATTTTATTTAAAAGTAGACGATATGTCTGTAGTAAACATTGAGGCTGCTGCGTCACTATATACAACAAAAATTATAATAATAAAACAAAGAGTCAAAAAACTCACGACATAGTAGTCCGACAGTCATAACATCATACATCCGACTCCTCAGAGGAAGATGATCTTCGCTCATCTGTAAAATCCTTACCTAATTTGAAAAGAAATACAATTATGTAATGTTAAATAATGTTATGTGAAACATCGACTTACTGCTAGTTAAACGGTTTATGATACGATTACTTTTAATATATATATTTTTTTAATTGTAATATCTTTTAAACGCCTTAAAGTTAAGTAGATAAGTATAAAATTAAGTTGTAGTGATTATCCATTTCTGTAGCCCACGGCGATCTCTGTTTTAAGTCAATACATTGATCTTTACTTAATCTGTAATGATCAATCTTAACGGGGGGGATGTTACGATGTCGCAACCCCGGCATTCCATATAAAACAAAACTGCATCGTTTGCATTGACGTAAGCGACGCAATTCATTATAATCGATATTTTAATATACGACATCAGACTTATTTCCGATTTCGTTGAGGGCACTAGGTATTTATGTAATTCTATTGATTTTTAATTAAATAATGTTTCAGTCTCAATTAAAATTGTTTCTTTTTAAAGAACTTCTAGACCCACCCCGTAACAGTGCGTGGGGTGTATGTGTACGCTCAGGTGTGGCGCTGAGATATCGGCACGTACACTCAAGTGCTTCTCACACGTCCTCGTCGACCCTGTATCTGCCGACACGGAGCAGGGGAGAACCTGCTTCATTTAGGAGTGGGTCGTGCGCCCTGGTAATACCGGAGATTTGAACGGGCGCCGCACCACCAACCCCGCATCTTCGGTAGTCAAGTGAGAAGGGCTTGCCCGACTGGACAATACCACCAGCCGAGTATAACCCACCTAATTATACAGTGCTCCAAACCACCCCCTTATAAACAAATCCTTCCCCAACCTTCCTAGTTTAATTCCCGTCTAAGTCCAACTCCCAATCCTATATCACTATTCACCCATTACTCATAACTCATTACATCACTCAATCATTCATTCACTCATCAACTTACTCATCTCTCATCTCATATCACGCTGTTCTCCGGGGTCAGCAGGCGACCCCAGGAGACTATCACGCCTGCCTGCGCTTGTCCTACGCAGTTGAGCGCCGTAAGCCGTGATGAAGGAATCCTGGAGGGTTGAGCTGAACGGGGTCGGGTTAGTTACCTCTGGGAAGCAACACGCCCTCTTTGGTCCGGAATTCTGGCAAAACGGTAGCCCTATAGTTAGCCACTATAGGGTAACGGACACGCGTCCCGTACGGAAGAGGTGGTACGGGTCGCAGGCGAGGTTCGGGGGGTGTGTTCTCTGGGAGAGCACGGGGGCTTGGCCATGCTGACGGAACGAGGGCAGGTGGAACAACTGGGGATGGATGTGGATCGTTCTCCCCAGCCACAAGTCTGCAGTTCCCGATGTCGCGCATGAGTCCCAACCCAACGAACCTATACCTCTCGGGTATTCCTGGTGTCAAAGTCAAAGTCAAAGTCAAAGTCAAATCATTTATTTCCATAGGCCCCAAAAGGCACTTGAACACGTCAAAAATACAAACATCAAACATTATTAATACAAATATAAAATAAAACTCAAGTACTGAATTGATCAGTGATAAAAGGATGTAACTCAAGTAATCAATGATTTGAATTATTTATTTATTTATTTATTTAAACTTATTGCACATGTTGTACAGAGGCGGACTTAATGCCTTGAGGCATTCTCTCCCAGTCAACCTTCAGGTGATGTAGAAATTAGAGCTGGTAGGTGCAAAGAGATTGAGTTTAGTTACTAAGAAATAAACCTACATTAAATATAATTTAAATACATAAATTTACCGCTAAATAATACTATACTATATAAATAAACATAATACTATATAAATAAACACACAATACAGAAGAATGTTACATACATACACACATATAATACTATACATAGATATGATACACAGTCAGGTGTTAAGGATGTGATTGTGCTGCCAATTCACTCCAGAGAAGCTCTCGTACTTTTGATTTAAACGTGAGACGGT
This sequence comes from Spilarctia lutea, assembly GCA_916048165.1. Classification (NCBI taxonomy): domain Eukaryota; kingdom Metazoa; phylum Arthropoda; class Insecta; order Lepidoptera; family Erebidae; genus Spilarctia; species Spilarctia lutea. The sequence goes on from CAJZHC010000004.1 coordinate 396,137, forward strand.
TTGTAGACATCCTGATTTCGGTGGGGAGTGCATTCCAGAGAAGAACAGACTGCACATAGAAGGAAGAATGGATAAAGTCAGAGGTGTGGGAGGGGCATTGAAGAAGCATATTGTTTGTGGATCGAAGGTTTCGGTCGTGGTTGGAGCATAAGAAATGAAGGTGAGGTGCAAGGTATTTAGGTAACGATGGAGAAATGAGGAAAGAAAAAAGAGAAGTCAGCGCTCGCAAATCGCGGCGCTGGCGAATTGGGAGCCATTGCAGTTGGGACCGAAAAGCAGACACGTGGTCATACTTACGAAGATTAAAAACGAATCGAATGCAGTTATTGAGAAGTCGGTCTAGTTTATTGAGAAGGTCTGCATTCAGGTCGAAATAACACACATCACCATAGTCGATTAAGGGGACAATTAAGGACTGCATAAGCGTAGCTTTAGTTTTAGCGGGAACCTTCTGGCTAACGTGTGTAACTTGTGCCCGCCAATCAAGGGTCGAGTCGATATGTAATCCCAGGTTCTTCACCACTTCACTCAAAGGTATAGACACATTGTTGTAGGTAATTGGTGGGATGACCGATAAATCCAATTTTCGTAACATTTGTTTGCTTCCCACGACGATCGCCTGACATTTGGTTGGATTTACCGCCAGACCAAACCTCGTCGACCAGCTCTGAATAAGTTGCAAATCCCTGTTAACCTTATCGATGGCGAGTGATATGTCCTCCACCCTTGACTGCGTGTACACTTGTAGATCGTCGGCGTACAGGTGATACGTACACTGAAGGTGGTGAGTGACGAGATCAATGAATATTGAGAACAGTAAGGGAGATAATATACCGCCTTGAGGGACGCCAGAGAGAAGATCACACCAACTCGATGACATGTCATCAATGTGAACACACTGTTGTCGTCCCTGAAGATAGGAGGAGAACCATTCCAGAGCCTCTGAGGAGATCATAAGGTAAGAAAGGATGGCCAGTAGGACGTCGTGACAGACGGTATTGAAGGCATTTGAGAAGTCAATCAAAGCCAGCACTGTGACTTTGGTGTCCTCCATACCCTCCCTAATATCGCCTGTCACTTTGAGGAGAGCGGTGGTGGTGCTGTGGCCGGGTCTGAACCCAGATTGTAGAGGACTAAGAAGGTTATGCTGATATACAAACTGCGAGAGCTGCTTATGTACACAGGCCTCCAGCACTTTAGAAAGAAAGGGGAGTATAGAAATTGGCCGAAAGTGTTCAGGAAGTGAAGGGTTACATTTTTTGGGTAAAGGAATGATGAAAGCCTTGCGCCAAAGTGAGGGAAAGGTACCGGAGTCGAGTGAAAAGTTAATAATATGGGATATTGCAGGAAGGATGTGATCCAGGATAGTAACAATCATGCGACGGCTGATGCCATCACATCCCACAGCATTGGAACGAATGGACAGGATAACTCTTTTGATGTCCTCAGACGATACCGGAGAAAAGTCAAAGAACTCAAGATTGGGACGAGTTAGGCTAGCTATGTATTTCAAGGTTTGACGCTTGGTTTGATGATCCAAATGAGGCGTAGTGGAGAGATGATGGTTTATATCATCTAAACCAATCGTCATCTTAAACTCAGATCGTTGTTGCTTACCAATGCCTAGTGTTCCAAGAAACTTCCACACATCGGCAGGCGAAGAGGTTTCCAAGTTTTGAATTATGTGGCGGCGTTTAGCGTTACGTATCACCTGGTTACATCGATTTCTAGCAGCCTTGAAAAGGTTCCACTTCTCCTCGCATCGATCCCTTCTGTACTTGTTGTAACAATGGTCTCTCCGTCTCATAACCATTCGTATTTCCTCCGTCATCCAAGGTCATATCTAAGTTTTAAGGAAATATATCTAAGTTTTATTTGCCGGACTTCAATAAAAGAGGTTATTAGACGGGTTTAGATGAGAGCCGTCTAAACTGTAAAAATGAAAACTTTAAGATGAGGGATTATCGAGTAAATCGACAAAAACCTCTAAAAATTTCGAAAATTTCAGGATTTAAAAAATCCTAAGTACAAAATAAAAAAAAAAAAAACTCTATTTTTCAGGATTATCTTCTCCTACGGGACGCAGGAGAGCACTCAGGGTCAATTTGAAGCAACGGCGGTAAGTCAAATAGCGAAAAACAAGAAAAAACTTCGTAAATTTACTCGAAATGTGTGTCCCCAAGGTAGACTTTTAACTTTAGTACTGAAAATCATATAACTGAAAATTTTTAATATTCCACTCGCCCGAACCGGACAAATGGGGTGTCAATCGACGGGTCTCGGCGAGACCTTCCTAAATATGCAAAAATTATGATTTTAAATATAAGGGTTGCCGAGTTATTCGACAAAAACCTCAAAATACCAAAATGTATGTTTATATATCGAAATTTTCAAACTTCTATGTACCGGACTTACGTAAAAAGCTATTTACTAGGTAGATCTAGATGAGATCTAACTAGGTTTATACAATATAAGAAACTACAAAAATAAGTATTATCGAAATATTCGACAATAACCTTCAACAAAAACAAAAAATTAACAAAATTCAAACTAAATGTGATAATATCTAAGTTTTATTTGCCGGACTTCAATAAAAGAGGTGTTATTAGACGGGTCTAGATGAGAGCCGTCTAAACTGTAAAAATGAAAACTTTAAGATGAGGGATTATCGAGTAAATCGACAAAAATCTCTAAAAATTTCGAAAATTTCAGGATTTAAAAAATCCTAAGTACAAAATAAAAAAAAAAATCTCTATTTTTCAGGATTATCTTCTCCTACGGGACGCAGGAGAGCACTCAGGGTCAATTTGAAGCAACGGCGGTAAGTCAAATAGCGAAAAACAAGAAAAAACTTCGTAAATTTACTCGAAATGTGTGTCCTCAAGGTAGACTTTTAACTTTAGTACTGAAAATCTTATAACTGAAAATTTTTGATATTCCACTCACCCGAACCAGACAAATGGGGTGTCGATCGACGGGTTTTGGCGAGACCTTCCTAAATATGCAAAAATTATGATTTTAAATAGAAGGGTTGCCGAGTTATTCGACAAAAACCTCAAAAAATACCAAAATGTATGTTTATATATCGAAAATTTCCAACTTCTATGTACCGGACTTATGTAAAAAGCTATTTACTAGGTAGATCTAGATGAGATCTAACTAGGTTTATATAATATAAGAAACTACAAAAATAAGTATTATCGAAATATTAGACAATAACCTTCAACAAAAACAAAAAATTTACAAAATTCAAACTAAATGTGATAATATCTAAGTTTTATTTGCCGGACTTCAATAAAAGAGGTTATTAGACGGGTTTAGATGAGAGCCGTCTAAACTGTAAAAATGAAAACTTTAAGATGAGGGATTATCGAGTAAATCGACAAAAACCTCTAAAAATTTCGAAAATTTCAAGATTTAAAAAATCCTAAGTACAAAATAAAAAAAAAAACTCTATTTTTCAGGATTATCTTCTCCTACGGGACGCAGGAGAGCACTCAGGGTCAATTTGAAGCAACGGCGGTAAGTCAAATAGCGAAAAACAAGAAAAAACTTCGTAAATTTACTCGAAATGTGTGTCCCCAAGGTAGACTTTTAACTTTAGTACTGAAAATCATATAACTGAAAATTTTTAATATTCCACTCGCCTGAACCGGACAAATGGGGTGTCAATCGACGGGTCTTGGCGAGACCTTCCTAAATATGCAAAAATTTAGACTTTAAATATAAGGGTTGCCGAGTTATTCGACAAAAACCTCAAAATACCAAAATGTATGTTTATATATCGAAAATTTCAAACTTCTATGTACCGGACTTATGTAAAAAGCTATTTACTAGGTAGATCTAGATGAGATCTAACTAGGTTTATATAATAAGAAACTACAAAAATAAGTATTATCGAAATATTCGACAATAACCTTCAACAAAAACAAAAAATTAACAAAATTCAAACTAAATGTGATAATATCTAAGTTTTATTTGCCGGACTTCACTAAAAGAGGTGTCATTAGACGGGTCGTATTTAGATAAGTCTAGGTAGACGTAAAAAAGTTAGGGGGTATGCATTCCGATTTTGTAAAAAAAATATTTTTGTCTCATATAAGGGACACCCATGTATATTAACATGTGCGAGGATTTTCTAATCCCGCGTAGACTGTCAACTTACCTCCTAAGTTACGTAGTCCGCAGACTTTGCCATTCCTAACCCACGGCTCCTGGATCAGTATGATGGCTGTTTTGTTTACCTCCAGCCACTTCCGGATCTGAGCCGTCGCGGTTATACTGTGGTGGAGGTTTGCCTGAAGGATGTTGGTTTCAGAGGAAGAAGACAGCGCCATTGGAGTTAGATATCTCCGCTGCTGTGTCCTCACTCTCGTTTCCGCCTTCCCTTTGGATGGTCAGTTTACGGAGCTCCTCCGCGCAGTCGTCCCCACCATCCTTACGGTCACGAAGAAGAGAGTCTTCTTCCATCACGTCGGAGGCGGGAACGGACCGCACCGGAGTTTGGGGCTTAGGTGCCGCGACTGCGTCAACGGCATCCTTTGCCCCCTCCGCAGTGACCATCGGTGGGGTGTGAACGGTGTTATCTGCATCCCTGGAGACGGCTTCGGCTGGTGGATGTTCCACAAACTTGCCGCTGGGCCCCAGGAACTTGACGTACACCGTACCCAGCATGAAGCTGAGTCGGCGGCCGCGCTCGACCAGGGGCTTCACCACCGTCTCCGGGATGCTAACCATTGCAAACGTGTCTGTCGTTTGTTTGTCCATTTTGATGAGGAGCCATCTTTCGATGTCTGCCCATCTGTTTTGAAAACGCAGCATGTGTGCTACCTTTCTGTGGTCCTCGTGGACCCCAGGGAGCAAGATGCCACAGCGGACCCGCTTAGCCACCTCGCACAGGCGCTTTACCACTAGCTTCTCCCCGGTGGAGAGAGTGATAGTGGCCACACTGCGCTTTAGCCATTCCAGCGTAGGCTGGTTCTCGCACCAGAGCCTCAGGGATCCGTCGGCCAATATTGGCCTACCCCGAAACGCTGGGCCCTCTGAGGTACTACTGCCCGGCTTCGTCGACTCCTCGAACAGTAGTTCCACAATGCGTTTTTGGACCTCATCAGACTGACTCTGGCTGAGGTTTTCCGTATTGACGGTGGTAATCGCCGCCATCAGGTCCGCCTTGAGCGCACTTGCGTAGTCAGTCTGAGAGGTTTCCCCTGGTGGTCCAGTCCTCCGCCTCTTTGGCTCGCCTTTCGTAGAAAATGTCTCGTCAGGTCGCGCCCTTTTGGCTGAGTACTGGCCCCCCTGGGTACTACCACCCTGAGGTCCTGTTTGTGTCCCTTTGCCCTTAGGGGGGGGCGGGTGTCGCGGCGCCGAGGATTCAGCGCTCGCGTCACTCCCTCCCTGCGGACGGGTTCCCTGCCCTTGGGTGGGTACCTGGGACGCGCCAGATAAAGCAGCATGCCGCTTCGCCCTCTCCCTGCGACGCTGCTTTTTGTTATTCTTGTGCGGCTTGCTTTGCGCCGTACAAGATGAGGAAGATGGGGGTTGGGGCGTTGGCGTTAAGCGTTTCGCCTTTTTCCCCTTTCTTCTCCTCGTTGTTGCAATTTGCCAGCCGGACAAGCTAGGGTCCGTGGCTGGGTTGTTGTGTTGGGACCCCGTCCCCGCAGTCTGCTCCAGGTTGGTAGGTCTAGCCTCGCCCGGAACGACCGTGGGTGCTGGCTGGGTACGGCCCAAACTCGTGGAGCTTGTTGAAGCCTGTACCTGGCCCGCGGGTGTCTTCGCGTTGGGCGTCCTGGTCACTGGTGTACCAGTGACCTTTCTGCCCCCCGCTGTCAATTTTGCCTTCGGTATCGGTGCCATAGTGGCGCCGTCCCGAGGCTGTCTGGTTTTGACCTCCTGGGTTGCCGAAGCAATCCTGGAGGCTCTTGATAAGGAAGGAAACCTTCCTTGGGCGTCAGGTCCGGCTGCTGCCGTACCGTCCACCTTTGGGTTGTTGGATCTTTTATTGTCCATGGTATTTGTAGGTTTTGATTTCACCTCTCGAGCTTCCCACCCTCCGTGGAGCCCGCACCTTTGGGGATGTCCCTAAGGACACCAGGAATACCCGAGAGGTATAGGTTCGTTGGGTTGGGACTCATGCGCGACATCGGGAACTGCAGACTTGTGGCTGGGGAGAACGATCCACATCCATCCCCAGTTGTTCCACCTGCCCTCGTTCCGTCAGCATGGCCAAGCCCCCATGCTCTCCCAGAGAACACACCCCCCGAACCTTGCCTGCGACCCGTACCACCTCTTCCGTACGGGACGCGTGTCCGTTACCCTATAGTGGCTAGCTATAGGGCTACCGTTTTGCCAGAATTCCGGACCAAAGAGGGCGTGTTGCTTCCCAGAGGTAACTAACCCGACCCCGTTCAGCTCAACCCTCCAGGATTCCTTCATCCCGGCTTACGGCGCTCAACTGCGTAGGACAAGCGCAGGCAGGCGTGATAGTCTCCTGGGGTCGCCTGCTGACCCCGGAGAACAGCGTGATATGAGGTGAGAGATGAGCAAGTTGATGAGTGAATGAATGATTGAGTGATGTAATGAGTTATGAGTAATGGGTGAATAGTGATATAGGATTGGGAGTTGGACTTAGACGGGAATTAAACTAGGAAGGTTGGGGATGGATTTGTTTATAAGGGGGTGGTTTGGAGCACTGGATAATTAGGTGGGTTATACTCGGCTGGTGGTATTGTCCAGTCGGGCAAGCCCTTCTCACTTGGCTACCGAAGATGCGGGGTTGGTGGTGCGATGACATGACATGACAACTCGATGACATGTCATCAATGTGAACACACTGTTGTCGTCCCTGAAGATAGGAGGAGAACCATTCCAGAGCCTCTGAGGAGATCATAAGGTAAGAAAGGATGGCCAGTAGGACGTCGTGACAGACGGTATTGAAGGCATTTGAGAAGTCAATCAAAGCCAGCACTGTGACTTTGGTGTCCTCCATACCCTCCCTAATATCGCCTGTCACTTTGAGGAGAGCGGTGGTGGTGCTGTGGCCGGGTCTGAACCCAGATTGTAGAGGACTAAGAAGGTTATGCTGATATACAAACTGCGAGAGCTGCTTATGTACACAGGCCTCCAGCACTTTAGAAAGAAAGGGGAGTATAGAAATTGGCCGAAAGTGTTCAGGAAGTGAAGGGTTACATTTTTTGGGTAAAGGAATGATGAAAGCCTTGCGCCAAAGTGAGGGAAAGGTACCGGAGTCGAGTGAAAAGTTAATAATATGGGATATTGCAGGAAGGATGTGATCCAGGATAGTAACAATCATGCGACGGCTGATGCCATCACATCCCACAGCATTGGAACGAATGGACAGGATAACTCTTTTGATGTCCTCAGACGATACCGGAGAAAAGTCAAAGAACTCAAGATTGGGACGAGTTAGGCTAGCTATGTATTTCAAGGTTTGACGCTTGGTTTGATGATCCAAATGAGGCGTAGTGGAGAGATGATGGTTTATATCATCTAAACCAATCGTCATCTTAAACTCAGATCGTTGTTGCTTACCAATGCCTAGTGTTCCAAGAAACTTCCACACATCGGCAGGCGAAGAGGTTTCCAAGTTTTGAATTATGTGGCGGCGTTTAGCGTTACGTATCACCTGGTTACATCGATTTCTAGCAGCCTTGAAAAGGTTCCACTTCTCCTCGCATCGATCCCTTCTGTACTTGTTGTAACAATGGTCTCTCCGTCTCATAACCATTCGTATTTCCTCCGTCATCCAAGGAGCTGGAGGACGTTTTAATTTAACTTTTCTCACAGGTGCGTGAACATCGTACAGTTTAAGATATGTGGCATTAAAAACACTGACCTTGTAGTTGATCTCTGTAGCTGCTGCTAAGTCATTCCAGTTCAGTGCAGACGCGTCTTCACACAGTTTTTTTGCGTCCATTCGTCGGAAACTACGGATATGCAGGATTTTAGGAGGGGATTTGGGGGGTTTTAAAAGGTAAGAAAGGAAAATCAAGTCATGATGGGAGAATCCAGGAGCAGCATATTGACCATGAGAATTGACAAGGTTTGGAGCGGAGGTGAGCATTAGGTCAAGCCAAGTATCCTGGTGTTCAACGTTGTGATGTGTTGCTTGAAGGGGGAGGACATGGAGGCTTGTGGATTGGATGATATGGAGGAGGCTACGCGTACGGGGTGAGTCATGTGCTAGGAGATCGGTATTGAAATCGCCCATGATGATGTGGTGTGAGTATTTCGACCCTATAGATTCCAGAGCTGTTTCCAGACTGGAGAAGTAGTTGACAGCAGGGGGGCAATAAACTACCCCTAGGAGAATATGAGATCCTTTGATGCAAACTTCAAGAAAAAGGTATTCAGCAGTAGTGGAAAGATCGGAAGAGGAAGTAGCGAGAATCTTGAAGGGTAGATGGTCACGGAGGTAAATAGCAACCCCACCACCTCTTCTCAATTCAGTTCGGTCGTTTCTAATTAGTACAAAGCCAATGAGAGGATAAGAGGTGGAAGCAAGGTGTGGCTTAAACCATGTTTCCGAAATCAGGACGGCATGCACATTGTTGTCAGTGAAAGCTTCAGTCAGTTCACTGAAGTGGCTGGGGACACTCTGAGCATTTATATGACACACATTTAATAAAGGACGCAATTTCCAGTCAAATGACTGTCGCAGTCGGTCACCCAAAGTATCAGATAGGGAACCGAAGCTGTCCTCCTCAGAGGAATCGTTGGCAGAGAAATATTCTTCATTATCATCACTTTTCATTACAGCTGTGAATCAAAATAAATATCATATATATATAACCTAAAAATAAAATAAATATAAATGAAATAATGATATACTAAGTAAATAATAGTAAATAAAATACAAATTAGATGAAGAACCTATAACCTTGATGAAGTTGATGATCATTTCTACACCACCCGCCAGCTTACAAAAGTGATACAAAACGAAAAGTAAAACAAGAATAATTTGTTAATGAAAATAGTGAGTACACTATACATCAATTCATAAACACAAAAAAATAAAACAAGATTTGAAATTAAAAAACAAAGAAAAAAAGATCAACACTGACAGCGACTCATGACTTTGTGCTCGTACTAAATGTTACATTAAACGGAACGTGTTCTGTGATCTGTCACGACAAACAAACTTATGACAGTGACAAGTCTCAAAATAATTTTTAAATCTTATCACTGTCACAAGCCTGTTTTGTTTTTGTTTAGTTTTTGTATAATAACAAAAAAATTAAAAAGTTGAAGGTAACTACCAAAGAAGATGAACACAAAATCATGTCAATAATATGTAAACACAAGAATAGTGATATTAAGATATAATCGTAATGTACATGCAAAGTGACAAGCAGTGGTGTCACACATTAGCGTCTCCGCGAACTTTTATCTCCAATGCCTGAGCTCACATCGGCAGAGCTGTTCTTATTAGTAGAGGGTTTAGGAAACTTTAACATTAATGCTTTGAGCTCATCGGTGGATGTTATTTTATAGCGATTGTTATCGCAGACTTTGACAATTATCACGCCGTCCTGCGTCCAGCAAGCTGACATACCGAAGTGTTGTCGGGACATGGTGAATACTTTTTGACGAACTTTAGTTAAAAATTCTCTTACCGCGTAGCCGGAACCCTTCAAAGATGTCTTGGACTTCCAGGCCGAAAATCTAGCCTCTGCGGTAGTGAATCTCACCAGTATTGGGCGGCGATGTTCCTTAGAAGGGGTCCCAATACGATAGCAGTGCCTTATGTTGACCCTTGAAACATCAATAAGACCCATCTTCTTGTTCATAATATCAAGAAGGGTTGCACTGCAGTCCTCTTTAACAGCCTCTGGGACTCCTAGGAAGAGAAGAGATTTGTGTCGATGCCGAGTCTCCATATCATCAACCAATTTAACACATTCTCCTATTTGTTTCCGAAGAAGACCCAACATGGAAAACATCAGCTCCCGGAATGTTCTAAACTCTTCAGACACCCGTGCAACTGTCTCCTTGTTGTTTACACCGGGTCGCAGTTGCGCCTCCAACTGAGCCATTCTCTTCGAGAAGCTTTCTTCCAAACTATTCTGTGCCTCCCGTATTTCAGTCAGCTGAGACATAATTATCAATTCCAAATCCAGAAAAATCCCGTGAAGCAATGAATTGTTGTGCTGGCAGGTGGTTAAGCGTCTGGCTTAAATCATGCAAGTAAACAGTGCAAAACTGTACTTACAATAAATCTAAGGTTAGTTTTATACTTTTATAAAAATATATTAGAGATTTGTTGATTAAATCAATTAAATAACTTTAGAGATCTTTTCTATGAGTGTTGACTTTTTTACCACCTACCCGAAAAAAATTACCGGAGTTTAGATTGATTTCGATTCAACTCAAAGGTTTAAATTGAAATCAATCCAAGTACCAGCTCCGATGGGTATTGCATTCATGAGAAGAGCTGGTGAGAAACTCATGTGCACCATCTTTTCCAATAATTCATACAAAGTTTGTTTGTTTTTGACAATAATATTTATATGTGCAAGTTAAGGCAACCAAAACACAAAGGCTAGAAAACGGTCTAAAGAAATATTAAAATTAGGGAAATCAATTTTTTGTCTAATAAAATTATTAAAATTAGTCCATAGCATATAAGGTTGCAATCACTTACACATCAAGGAGTAAAAGCAATGTGTGTATACATACTGGTTCCAGAAAAAAAAAACGTTCAAAATGTAATAAAATAATAAATACTACTTATTTACGCTCCACCAATGTAAACACAGATCGCCTCAACTTAACAAAATTCAAATGTCTGGTAATCAGAGTAAGATGCCAAGAATTAATTACAATCAAATAAATTATATTAAGGATTGTAAATAAATAAATATATTGCGTATCAAATCAATCAATCAAATCAACACCAAATTCTCATTCACATCCAAGGCACCGCGTCGGTCAAGAAATCGTTCACCGCACAATAGCCCCTCTCCACAAGACGACTCTTAACGGCACTCTTGTCCTTAGGGACATCCCCAAAGGTGCGGGCTCCACGGAGGGTGGGAAGCTCGAGAGGTGAAATCAAAAACTACAAATACCATGGACAATAAAAGATCCAACTGTTAGGAACATTACTATTAGTATTATCTATGTTAAGTATACTTTGTTATCTGTGACACATGTGTCTACAGCACAATTAAATTGTCACCGCTTGTCTTTGGTTTACTGAATTACAATGCGTTACGAATACCAAGAGTTCTATTTATTTGACGCCGTTAGAAATAGCAGAGTATTTCAAGTTTCATCACCGTACCCAGCTCGAAGGCGAGTCCGTGAAAGAATACATGGCCACGCTGCGTAAAATGGCTGCTACCTGCAACTTTGGTAATTTTTTGAATACAGCATTAAGAAACCAGTTAGTGTGTGGCCTACGTTCAAGGAAAATTAAGGATCGCCTATTGGAAATACGGTCTTTAACCTTAGAAAAGGCTTTTGAGGTTGCTACTGCTATGGAGAGTCTGCAAAATCAAAGTTATTCTAATATTACAGACATTAACACTGTGAATTATAACTCTATGAAGAAAAATATGTCGGCCAAGCCGCCACCAGGTGCGGTGAAGCCAAACATAGCCCTTAATTTACATTCTGGTACATCGGCCCACAGAGATGTAAAGTGTTTCAGATGTGGTGAAAAGCACTATGCAAACCGTTGTCCTTTGGCTAAGAAGATCTGTGGCTACTGTAAGAAAATTGGGCACATAAAAAAAATGTGTTTAAAATTAAACGCCCAGAATGCTCATTCAGTACATATAGAATCACAATCAGATGATGAGCAAGAGGACCCGGTGATGTATGTTAATAATAATAACTCTACAGAAGACAACAGCAAGTTGTGGATTAGTGTCATACCTCATGGTTCGCTACAGAGAATTAAGTTTGAATTTGATAGTGGTTCTGCAGTATCCATTATTAGTGTAGAGGACTACAAAAAGTACTTTCATGATTGTGAGATAATAAACACCAAAGTTAAACTAACTACCTACTCTAACAATTATTTAGATGTCATAGGTTATATAAGAATTTCTGCTACAGTGCATAATGAATTTCAACAAAACTTAAGATTATTTGTAATTGCAGGAAATCAACATCCCTTGCTTGGCCGAGAGTGGATTAGGGTATTTGGAGCTTTCAAGTCATTTAGAGCCTGTTTAAAGAACTGCCACAGTGTCTCGCACTCAGGTAAACCTATGCTTACTAACTCTCTTGATACTCTTTTTAGTAAATATAAATCCCTGTTCGATGATAGTAATTTGGGGGAGATTAAAGGAGATCCTGTTGCCTTACATTTAAGGGAAGACTCCAGACCAATATTTTACCGGGCTAGACCTGTACCTTTTGCATTGAAAGAACTGGTAGAGCAGGAGATTGACAAATTGGTTAAAGATGGTGTTTTTGTTAAGGTGGATTACAGTGAGTATGCTACACCCATAGTGCCTGTGGTTAAGGCTAATGGTAAAGTCCGCTTATGTGGAGACTACAAAATCACATTAAATAAGCAATTGTTAGTCGATGAACACCCCCTACCTACTGCTGAAGAACTATTTAATGGCCTAGCAGGTGGTGAGAAATTTAGCAAAATTGATCTCCGCAATGCTTATTTAAATTGGAAGGTACGCGATGAGGATCAGCATCTCCTCACACTAAACACTCACAAAGGCTTGTATAAATGTACAAGGCTAATGTTTGGGTTAAACTGTGCACCTGCTAAATGGCAGCGTAAAATTGAAAATATTCTTTCAGGCATCCCTGGGGTTCATTGTTTTATCGATGATATCAGGATTACGGCAGCCTCAGATCTGGAGCATCTGGATAGGCTGGATCTAGTATTTGCTAGATTAGCTGAATATGGGCTAAAAGTTAACACGCAAAAATCTGAGTTTCTAAAGGATGAAATTACCTATTGCGGCTACAAAATTAGTAAACATGGCATACATAAGGCTGATAGTAAAATCAGAGCTGTGGTGGAGGCCTTGAGCCCCACAAATCTTACAGAGTTGCAAGCTTTCTTAGGCTTAGTAAATTATTATGGCAGATTTTTGCCTAACTTGAGTAACATTCTTGAACCATTGCATAAGTTGTTGCGCAAAGGTACTTCATGGGTGTGGACTACTGAATGTGAAACTGCTGTCTGCAAAGTGAAGGAACTAATGCAATCAGATATGGTGCTGGTTCATTATTCTCCTAAGTTACCTTTAGTTTTAGCGGTTGATGCATCCCCTATTGGTGTAGGGGCTGTACTGTCCCATATAATGCCTAATGGCCAAGAAAGACCCATCTATTTTGTGTCTCAAACTTTAAATGCCACTCAAAGAAAGTGGGCACAAATAGATAAAGAAGCTTATGCTATAGTCTTTGGGGTCAAGCGGTTTTTTCAATATTTGTATGGACGTAAATTCATTTTGCTAACGGATCACAAACCACTGGTGCAAATTTTTTCACCTTATAAAGCTTTGCCTTTACTTTCAGCGGCTCGTATGCAGCATTATGCGATTTTTTTGCAAGGTTTTAATTATGAAGTAAAGTATGTGACTTCCAAGGCAAATGCCAATGCTGATGCATTTTCACGATTGCCTATTGCTACCCAACAATTGAGTCAAATTGAGGAATCTGATGTACATCAGATCAATCTAATAAATGCTTTGCCAGTCACTTCTCAGGATATTGCAGAGGCTACAATTAAAGATGAGAGCATTAAGATTCTCTTGTCTGGGTTGCTTACAGGATCAAGTGTTCAAGCGCCTGCTATCCTGTTGATGGCAGCGTTTGATAGTAATAATTGTTGCCGTCTCATCGATCACCCTCACCTATGTATTTTTAAGTCATTGCATATTTATTCAATATACGTCAGATCTCGTCAGTAGAAACACGTCCAATTGTTTCATTCTCCCAAGTATCCCGAATCTTCCCCGGAACATGGTCCATATCGAACCGGATGCTGAATTAATCGTTATTATCAAGTAATACAAGAAGATTAAAATACTAAGGAGAAATTATTGAATGAATCAATTCGTCGGGTGCAACTTTTGAAAAGGCCATTTAACCGACGGTGTGGACTGTTCTTACGTTAGAAGATTATTGTGGTGTTAAAGTATATTCGTAATAATATCGTTACCCAACACTCGCACAGGTAGTATTTATGTTAAATTAAGGATTACCAGGTCAGTAGATAATCTATTTTAATTTACCTTGTGTTATGTACCGTCAAAGTCATTAGTTAGTCAATACCGACTTTTACGAGTTTTATTATTAGTTAACTGTAAGCTTTTAAAGCTATTTACAATTAAATAGAATTATATTGTACCAACTATAGGTTATACAGTATTATTAAGCATTATATAATGAAACACGGTGAGAGGTTGTTCAAAGACTAAAGATTTATTTTCATAGGTACATAGACAATAATTAAATATCGGGTAGTTACAGAATAGTTGTGAACAGATGGCTTTAGATATATATTGAACATAATATTATTTTGATAACTATTTTAACACCTCCACTTATCAAAATAATCTAAACCATAAAAACAACAAAAAAAAATACAGCCATCAAACAAATCAGTAAATGCATACCTAGCTACTTAAAATATATTATCTTTTTTATACATACTATTAAGTCCCATATTTATATCCAGATCACACAATAATATGCATACCTAGTTTTTTCACAAAATAGTTATGTTTGACGCTACTCAAGCCTTTAGTTAGTAGGTCCGCAGGCATTTCAGATGTTGGCAGATAAACTATCTTAACATGCCTGTTAGCAACCGCTTCTCTAACAAAATGGTGACGCACATCGATGTGCTTGGTTCTCTTATGGAACAATGGATTCTCTGTCAACTTCTGAGCCCCCTGATTGTCATTGTACAAAGTTATTGTATAATTACAACAATCCACAATCTCATTTAATAAGTTCTTTAAATATATAGCCTCTTTACAAGCCTCAGTTATTGCCATATATTCGGCTTCTGTACTGGACAAAGCTATAGTTTGCTGTTTTTTACATTCATATGAGATAACAGATCCTGAAAGCTTAAAGTAAAAACCTGTATAAGATTTCCTATCTAAAGTATTTGAGGCCCAGTCTGCATCGACAAAAAACTCACACTATAAGAAATGTCTGGGCGAGTTAGGACACTTAAATACATTAAGCTTCCTATTAATTGTTGAAATGGGTATTGTTTACAAACTTCAACACTTTTCTCTAGTTTTAAATTATTCTCAATGGGAGTATCAACACCATTGCAATTTGTCATATTGAATTTTTTTAATATATGTTCCACAAAATGTTTTTGATCTAGTGAAATACAACCATTTTTATGCATTTGAACTCTAATGCCTAAACATTGCCTTAACTGCCCCAAGTCTTTAATCTTAAACTTTTGCATTAGTACATTCTTAATCTCATTTACCATATTTTGACAATTAGAAAATAGAAAAAAATCGTCAACAAAAATTGCTATTATAATTAGCTTCTTTTCAGACCTTTTTATATATAAACATGGTTCTAATTTTGACTTAACAAAGTTACACTTTAATAAACAATCATTTATTCTTATATTCCAAGCTCTGGCCGATTGTTTCAAACCATAAATTGCACGTTTTAATTTAAGTACACAATTTTCTTTACAATCTAAGTTAGGAGGAGCATGCATGTATACATTTTCATTAAGAAAACCATTTAGGAAAGCTGTAGTGACATCCAAGTGATTTATTTTAAGATTAAGTTTCACACTTAATGCAAATAAAAGTCTTAAAGTAGAGTAACGAAGCACTGGTGAGTATGTCTCAGTATAGTCCACGCCTTCTTTTTGAGTAAACCCTTTTGCAACCAGTCTAGCCCTATAACGCACTTTATTATCACTTTCAAACTTTTTCTTAAAAATCCACTTACACTGCACAATTCTATCAGCTTCTTTCCTGTCAACAAATTCCCATGCTTGATTATCCTCAAAAGCCTTCAGTTCTTCTGTCATCGCCTGTTCCCACAGTTCCTTCTCCGGTCCATTCATTGCTGTTTCATAACTCAGTTCTTCACCACATGATTCCACCTCATCTACCATGCACAGATTGGAAAAGCCGAATCTTTCTACTGGCTTTCTCTTGCGCTTACCAAGCTCTTCAAAGTTTTGAACATTTTCTTCTAAAGTAGATTCTAAGGTAGACTCATTATCATTTTCATACACTGATTGATATGAATCCTCGTGCGAACTTGATTGGTCATAGATGTACGTAGGATCGTTATCATCCATAACTGAATTTTCTGACATGCTACTGTCTTCTTCTGAGTTTTCAATTCTCTCTAACATTTCTTCTTTGTTTTCTAATGTTTGTTTTTCATTGTTTACTACTACCTGAGCTGTGTCCGAGTTTTCTTTCTCTATTATAATGACATCCCTGCTCGTAGTGATCTTTCTAGTTTTGGGGTTATATAATCTGTAACCTTTGACGTTATCTGGGTAACCAACTAGAATTAATTTGTCAGCTTTCCTATCCCATTTTTGCCTTTGCACCTTGGGAACATGCACCATTACCTTACTTCCAAATATTTTGACATGGCTCAAATCTGGCTTCCTGCCTGTCCACTTTTCAAATGGTGTCATCATGCCTAAACTGGCAGCTGGCGTTCTATTAATTAGGTATACTGCAGTATTTACTGCTTCACCCCAAAAACTTTTGTCAAGATCTGCTTCAAACAATAAACATCTAGCCCGTTCAACTACAGTTCTGTTGAACCTTTCTGAGAGTCCATTCTGTTCTGGAGTGTGAGGATTAGTCTTCTGATGGATGATTCCAGTTTGTTTTAAGAAATGTTCCATCTCTCGTGAACAAAACTCACCTCCGTTATCGGTTCTCAATACTTTTATCTTGTTTCCTGTTTGATTCTCCACCAAAACGCGAAATTCTTTGAAATACTGGTATACCTGGTTCTTCTCCTTCAAGAAATAGACATAAGTCATTCTGCTGGCATCATCCACGAACAGAAGAAAATACTTTGCTTGACCAATAGATTTGGTCTCCATCGGCCCGCATAAATCTGAGTGTATTACTTCTAGCAGTATATCACTTCTATGATTAGCAGATGGGAAAGGGAAACGAGCTTGTTTGCCCTCACAGCACACTTCACAGTTCTGGATCCGAATGTCAGCTTTCTTGTCAAAAGTAACCCCTTCTACAGCACCTTCTTTCATTTTTTCTAAGGACTTAGTGTTTACATGTCCTAGCCTTCTATGCCACATTGTCATGGCCGATAATGCGTTCTCTGATCTTTGTATTTGTAACTTGTACACACCATTTGTTAATTTTGCAACACCTATGAGCTCATTATCTTGATTATTTATCAAACAAACATCCTTTTTAAACGATACTCTGTTGCCATTAGCTATTAATTGGCTTACTGATAATAAGTTTGTCGTGAGCTTCGGTATGTACAAAACATTTTTCACAATAACATCATACTGAGAACCATTTACATTCGTTGTTATCTGTGTTTCACCAACACTTACAACAGGCACAGTCATTTGATTTGCAACTACAATTTCTTTATTTTCATGCACGGGTCTATTTGTCAATAAACAGTCTCGACTTGCCGTCATGTGTGCACTTGCACCCGAATCGACGTACCAGTCTTCTGTACTATAATTTCCGTTGAAAAACGCAGCACTGAAAGCATTGAAAGTTTTCTTTGTTTTTAATTCGGGACATTTATTTCTAAAATGGCCTATTTTCTTACAATTAAAGCACTTTATTTGTTTACTGCAGTTTAAACTTGCATTGTCATTATTTGACTTTGACGTTTGCGATTTGACACCGCGGTAAGTGCTGCCAACTTTCCAGCGCTGTTGTTTTGACCAAAATGCAGAATCTGTTCCAGTAGTGCCAACCTCTTCACACATGTCGAGCAATTTCGTCTTAATGACGTCAGCGCTAATGGCGATTCCAGAATGTTCGATCGCCATTATCATAGGTGAAAACTTATCTGAGAGTCCCGCCAAAAGTAATGATCCGATCCACTCATCTGTGATTTCAAATCCTGTCCCCTTCAATTTCTGCGCCGTTTCAACTATTTGAGATACGTAGGTTGTCATAGAATCGCAATTTTCAAGGCGAATTGAAATTAACGTTCGAAGCAAACTGATTTTTCGTTGATATCCGGTGTCATCGAACAATTGTTTCAATTTATTCCATACACCTTTTACTGTAGTCTCGCTTTTGATATGGGCGTATAATGAAGAGTCAATCGTCATCACGAGTTTTGCTTTGGCTTTTTTCATCTCGGCTTCACTGATTTCCGCTGGCAGGTTCTCCAAGTCAATTCCCTCAAGCAACATAAAATTAATTGTAGCAAATGCCCAATCATCATAATTTTCGCGACCTTTGAGTTTCGGCACATTGACTAGGTAGCCCGACGTCGACATATTACACTTTAGGACACAATTAAACAAAATAACTTTGTATATGTGGAAAAATGCGGGTCTGGGCCCATAACCTAATGAAACACGGTGAGAGGTTGTTCAAAGACTAAAGATTTATTTTCATAGGTACATAGACAATAATTAAATATCGGGTAGTTACAGAATAGTTGTGAACAGATGGCTTTAGATATATATTGAACATAATATTATTTTGATAACTATTTTAACATTATATGCTACATTATTTTGTTTAATTGATTTCACAGTCTAATATTTCGTGAGCCGGTAGGTATTTTTGCACAGTACAATTAGTGTTAGATATTATTTATAAATTGTTTTATAATAAATGATTATTAGTTAACATCACATATTAGTCAATTCTTTATCTTGTATGCAGTTACCTACATCATTTAGTTAGTAAGAACTAACTTTACTACTTTTTTACTGTATTATTTGTAGGTATTTCAATGATATAATTAATCATAGTCTAGAAGCCTATATCTAGTCTAGTCTAGGAACTTATTGTCGTGCGTGTGTTCAGATAAGTGCTTGTATCTCTGTCTCATTTTTTATTGTATAAATTCCAGGTTGACACACCTGTCTCCCAATGTCTGAGGAAAAGGAATTAATTAAAAAGCGAGGCAGTTTCAAGGGCCGTTTGACTGCTTTTGTCAACTACATCGACCAACTGAGTGACAAAGCAACAAGCCGTGTTGATGTCGCCGAACTGCAGTTGCGTATTGGAAAATTAGAATCATTGTACGAGCAGTATGACGAGGTACAGTTACGTTTAGAGACTATCACGGACGACGGGAAAGCACAGTTTGTTGAGCGGTCAGACTTTGAGTCTTCATATTACAAGTCACTATCTAGGGCACAAACTTTATTGAGCAGTATTAATATAGAGGATAAATCTGTCTGCAGTGACAAGACTGTTCGTAGTAGCACATATAAGCCAGTTAAGTTACCTACTATAAATCTACCTACATTTAGTGGTTCCTACACTAATTGGTTGGAATTCCATGACACTTTTACTAGCCTCATTCATTGCAATGAAGAGATCGACTCAGTAAATAAATTTCATTATTTGCGAGCGTGTCTGGAGGGTACTGCAGCGGTGGTTATTAAATCTATAGAATTTTCAGCGAGCAACTATTCTGTAGCATGGAAGACACTCTGCGACCGCTTCAATAATGAGGAAATATTGGTGCAGAATCACGTGTCAGGTTTATTTAGTTTAGACCCTATTGTCAAGGAGTCATCTGCTAGTTTAAAGCGCTTAATAGATCAGATCAATAAAAACTTGCGTGCGCTTGAATCATTAAGTGAACCAATTATACATTGGGACACGCTGTTAATTTATATCTACACCCGTAAGTTAGATTATAAAACGTTGAGAGAGTGGGAAGAGCATAAAAGTAGGTCAGATAAGGACAGTGTGAAAAAGTTTACTAATTTTATTAAGTTTTTACGCGCTCGTGCTGATTTAATAGAAACATTAGAACTATCACGTTCTCAGTCTCAGACACTTGCTAGCTTGCGTCCTAAGATTAAATCTATGGTGACTGTCCAATCTTCTCAACCTTCTGATAGACAGCCAAACAATAAAATATGTCGTGTGTGTAAAGGTGACCATCGTATAAATAATTGTCCTAAATTTCTTGCATTAAGTAGTGACGAACGTCTTAAGTTCTTAACAACCTACAGGGTTTGTTTTAATTGTTTTGGGTCAGGCCATTTTGCAAACCACTGCAAGAAACCAGGTTGCAAACTTTGTAAGCGTAAACAGATTACACTGATACACATATCGGATTATAAAAATATTGCGGTCAGTTGTGATCAAAACAAATATAATAATTCTAACGAGTTGTCTTCTCAATCTTTTGTGCCTCCTACCCTCAATACCGATAATATCGCATTGTCGGCAAGCGTCGCTTCTTACTGCAGTGAACGTAAACAATGTGACGTGTTGTTGTCAACCGCTTTGATCAAACTACACGACTATAATAATCAGGTGTATATAGTTCGTGCGGTACTCGACAGTGGTAGCACATCTAGTTTTATTACAAAAAGGCTTTGTGAAAAATTAAGTTAGTCACTAATCAAGTAGGTAGATCAATTCTTGGCATTAATAATGTGTCTACCCATGTAGGAGAAATGTGTAGTGTGAAAATAACGCCTTTAAATGATAGTTTTAGTTATAAACTGCATTGTTTCGTGTTGCCATTTATTACAGGCACTATGCCGTGTCGTGAAATAAAGATTTCCGACTTAAATATCCCGTCAAATATATGTTTAGCTGATCCTACATTTTACAAGCCCAGTGATATAGATATATTGATTGGTGCAGACCTTTTTTGGGACTTGTTAGGAACGCAAAGAATTAAATTAGGTACAAATAAACCAATACTTTGTGAAACCAGTTTAGCCTGGATAGTCGCCGGTCCTATTACTCATAAAAATTACACATTACTGTCTAATGATATTAGGTGTCACTTAACTAAAATCGCTACTAATGATAACGTTGATTGGGATAAAATTAGATCGGACTTGTCTCGGTTCTGGCAGTTAGAAGATGTAGATACAAATTCATCAAGTTATTTTCCCGAAGAGAAGTTATGTGAGGATCACTTTATTAAAAATACTACGCGTTTAAATGATGGACAGTTTTGTGTTCGAATACATTTGAAACAAAATCCTTCTATTTAATCTCCTAGATTCTTTAAAAAGAGCTACACAGTGTTTGTATTCTTTGGAACGTAGGTTAAGGATTAAACCTGATTTGAGAAAAATGTACCAAGAATTTATGTCTGAGTATGAGACGTTAGGCCACATGACTGAGGTTAAATTGTATGATTCAGGTTCGAATAATTATTATATACCTCATCACGGGGTATTACGCGAAAGTAGCAGTACGACAAAACTTCGTGTCGTCTTTAATGCAAGTTGTCCTACTTCAACTGGCGTATGTTTTAACGACTTACAAATGATTGGCCCTACAGTTCAGGATGATTTGTTGTCTATACTCCTTCGCTTACACTATAAGTACGTTTTGACTGCTGACGTCATGTCTAGACAGATAGTCGTACATCCATATGACAGACACTTGCAGCGATTAGTGTGGCGTAGTAATGTTGATAAACCGGTTAAGGTCTATGAGTTGAACACTGTTACGTATGGTATAGCGAGCGCGCCGTATCTAGCCACTCGCTGTCTTCAACAAATAGGTCTTGAATGTAAGAGACCAAGCGATATCAGTGATAAAAAATATTTTGTTGATTATAAACGATATTCCAAATATTTACGGCTAGTGCGTTCTACTGCTTATGTGCTTAGATTTATAAAATTATGTAGAAAACAGGCGGTTCATAGCACTTTTATCTCGGAAAATGAGTTACAAGACGCATTAGACATTTTGATTTTTCATAGTCAAAGCGAATCATTTTCTGAGCATAAGTTATTATTAAATAAAAAACCGTTACCTAACGGGAGCGTCCTTAATAAATATAATGTTTACATAGATGATAAGAATATAATTCGGGTTGGAGGACGCCTTAACAACTCGAAATTTATTTATAGTAAAAAGCATCCTATTATTTTACAGTCCACTCATGAATTTACTAAATTGTTATTTTATTATGAACACGAGAGATTAATGCACGCGGGTCCTCAATTATTGTTAGCCTCGATCAGGGAGACTTATTGGCCTATTGGTGGTAGAAATCTTGCCAAACTTAGCTTTCATCGATGTATACGGTGTCATAGAATGAAGGGACATTCAGTTACCCCTTTGATGGGAAATTTACCACGAGAGCGGCTTCTTCCCGGTTGTCCGTTTGAAAGTACAGGTGTAGATTACGCTGGCCCTATCATGTGCGTTAGTCGACAGGGTCGGGGGTGCAGGCTAGTAAAGGTGTATATTGCGATATTCATATGTTTCACTACCAAGGCAGTACACTTAGAGCTAGTGGGTGACTTAACTAGCAATAGTTATTTATTAGCTTTGTACAGATTTATTTCTAGAAGAGGAAAGCCCATTAATATTTATTCTGATAACGGTACCTCGTTCGTTGGTGCGTACAATGATCTCTCAAAATTTTTAAAGTCTGATGCAGTTTCCTTAGGTGAGAGTGCGGCCAATGATGGAATTAGGTTCCACTTCATACCCGCATATAGTCTTCATTTTGGCGGACTCTAGGAGGCAGGTGTTAAGTCAACAAAATATCACTTAACGCGAGTGCTGGGAAATTGTCATCTCACGTTTGAAGAACTTTACACCACATTGACACAAATAGAGGCGATTTTGAATTCCCGTCCGCTAACACCGTTGTCGTCAGACCCTCATGATGATATGCCGTTGACGCCAGGACATTTTCTTATTGGTCGACCACTCACTTCATTACCACAACCTAATTTACAGGATCACTTAACAAGTCAGTTGTCTCGCTATCACAGAATAGAACAACTTCGCCAACACTTCTGGGTTAGATGGAGTAAGGAGTATGTAGCAGAGCTTCAACAGAGGACCAAGTGGCGCTCCTGTAAGGGCAATTTAAAGCTGAATTCTTTGGTTGTGGTGAAAGAGGATAACCTTCCTCCTTTGAGGTGGAGGCTAGGCAGAGTTATCGCAGTCCACCCTGGAGCGGATGACATTGTTCGAGTGGCTGACATACGAACGTCCAGTGGAGTCATAAGGAGGGCTTTCAACAGGATCTGCCCGTTGCCAGTTTCTTCAGACCAGGAAGTTGGTTGAAAGTGAACCTTTCAACGTCCGGGGGTATGTTCAAGCGCCTATCCTGTTGATGGCAGCGTTTGATAGTAATAATTGTTGCCGTCTCATCGATCACCCTCACCTATGTATTTTTAAGTCATTGCATATTTATTCAATATACGTCAGATCTCGTCAGTAGAAACACGTCCAATTGTTTCATTCTCCCAAGTATCCCGATTCTTCCCCGGAACCTCAGTGGCGACGAGGATCACTATTTATACAAGGGAAATGTCGGTCGGCGGAGTCGGAAAAATTCGCGATTTTAATGTGAAGTCAGGCAACTGGACTTTGTACGAGGAGCGGTTGCAGATGTTTTTCAAGGTCAATAAGGTCGAGAAGAACATGTGGCTGCCTATGTTGATCACGGGCGTGGGTGATGAGACGTACGAATTGCTGAGTACGCTGTGCAATCCAAGAAAACCAGTGGATATAACGTACGAAGAGGCCGTTACAATTTTGAAAAATCACCTACAACCGAAACCTGCGGTCATGGCGGAACGTTATCGGTTCAGACAAAGAAGACAAAAAGACGACGAAAGTGTAACACAATATCTGACCGAGTCTTGGAGGAGAATTTGCGTGACCAGTTCGTATGCGGAGTGAAGAGTGACGTCATCAGACAAAGGTTGTTTGCGGAAGACAATTTGACGTACTCAGGAGCAGTCAAATTGGCGGTTGGGCTGGAGGCGGCCCAGCGGGATGCGGCAGTCGTGGAACAGGAAGCGACGGCGGAGGCATCGGCAATCGTGAACACGTTGCGGGCAAAGCGTGGCCGCGGTCAGTTTGCGAACCATGCAGCGGACCAACGAACGAACCACGGGTGTGCGGCGCGGGACACCGAGAAAGGCGCCGGGAGCTGCACGGCGTGCGGCTGGCGCGGACACAGCAAGGAGGAGTGCCGCTATAAGCATTTTGTTTGTAGCAAATGCAAACAAAGCGGACATTTGAGGCGTGTTTGTCCGCGGACGGGGTCGAACAGTGACAGAGGGAAGAGGCGCGGAGTGAACCACGTGGATGCCACCACAAGCGACCATCCCAGGGAGGGAGCGGGAGACTCCAGTTCGGACGAGCTTGAGGAAGAACTTCATCAAGTATGTTTGAGCGGCTACAACCCGGTGAGTTTATCATTACTGATTGATGATAAAACATTAAAAATGGAGCTAGACACAGGCTCGGCAATTTCATGTATCAGTAAGAAAACATATGATAAACTTTTTAACAAGAGGGTAATTAAACCATTTAATTTGGCGTTAAAATTTTATGATGGTAGCAATATAAGACCACTAGGGGTTATAAGACCGAAAGTTCAATACAAAGATAAAATAAAATATCTAGAACTGTTTGTGATAGACGAGGGTACAACTTCCTTACTGGGCAGGCAATGGTTAATAGAATTAGGTATTAAAATACCTCCGTTTCAACAAAAGATTAACCATAGTGTACACAACATTTCTGATACTGTCGATTGTTTGTTGAACAGGTATAAAGATTTGTACAGCGAGGGACTGGGGCGGTACACAGGCGGCAAAGCAACGCTCCGATTACGGGAGGGCGCGAGGCCGGTTTTTTGCCGCGCGCGGCCACTGCCTTTGCCTTAGCTCGCAGTCATTCTTCTTCTCTATTTTTCAGGATTATCTTCTCCTACGGGACGCAGGAGAGCACTCAGCGTCAATTTGAAGCAACGGCGGTAAGTCAAATAGCGACGCCCCAACCCCCATCTTCCTCATCTTGTACGGCACAAAGCAAGCCGCACAAGAATAACAAAAAGCAGCGTCGCAGGGAGAGGGCGAAGCGGCATGCTGCTTTATCTGGCGCGTCCCAGGTACCCAC
The DNA here is from genome assembly GCA_916048165.1 of Spilarctia lutea. Lineage (NCBI taxonomy): Eukaryota > Metazoa > Arthropoda > Insecta > Lepidoptera > Erebidae > Spilarctia > Spilarctia lutea. The sequence continues at coordinate 421,201 of CAJZHC010000004.1, forward strand.
CCAAGGGCAGGGAACCCGTCCGCAGGGAGGGAATCTTCGGCGCCGCGACACCCGCCCCCTCCTAAGGGCAAAGGGACACCAACAGGACCTCAGGGTGGTAGTACCCAGGGGGGCCAGTACTCAGCCAAAAGGGCGCGACTTGACGAGACATTTTCTCCGAAAGGCGAGCCAAAGAGGCGGAGGACTGGACCACCAGGGGAAACCACTCAGACTGACTACGCAAGTGCGCTCAAGGCGGACCTGATGGCGGCGATTACCACTGTCAATACGGAAAACCTCAGCCAGAGTCAGTCTGATGAGGTCCAAAAACGCATTGTGAAACTACTGTTCGAGGAGTCGACGAAACCGAGCAGTAGTACCTCAGAGGGCCCAGCGTTCCGGGGTAGGCCAATATTGGCCGACGGATCCCTTAGGCTCTGGTGCGAGAACCAGCCTACGCTGGAATGGCTAAAGCGCAGTGTGGCCACTATCACTCTCTCCACCGGGGAGAAGCTAGTGGTAAAGCGCCTGGGCGAGGTGGCTAAGCGGGTCCGCTGTGGCATCTTGCTCCTTGGGGTCCACGAGGACCACAGAAAGGTAGCACACATGCTGCGTTTTCAAAACAGATGGGCAGACATCGAAAGATGGCTCCTCATCAAAATGGACAAACAAACGTCAGACACGTTTGCAATGGTTAGCATCCCGGAGACGGTGGTGAAGCCCCTGGTCGAGCGCGGCCGCCGACTCAGCTTCATGCTGGGTACGGTGTACGTCAAGTTCCTGGGGCCCAGCGGCAAGTTTGTGGAACATCCACCAGCCGAAGCCGTCTCCAGGGATGCAGATAACACCGTTCACACCACACCGATGGTCACTGCGGAGGGGGCAAAGGATGCCGTTGACGCAGTCGCGGCACCTAAGCCCCAAACTCCGGTGCGGTCCGTTCCCGCCTCCGACGTGATGGAAGAAGACTCTCTTCTTCGTGACCGTTAGGATGGTGGGGACGACTGCGCGGAGGAGCTCCGTAAACTGACCATCCAAAGGGAAGGCGGAAACGAGAGTGAGGACACAGCAGCGGAGATATCTAACTCCAATGGCGCTGTCTTCTTCCTCTGAAACCAACATCCTTCAGGCAAACCTCCACCACAGTATAACCGCGACGGCTCAGATCCGGAAGTGGCTGGAGGTAAACAAAACAGCCATCATACTGATCCAGGAGCCGTGGGTCAGGAATGGCAAAGTCTGCGGACTCCGTAACTTAGGAGGTAAGTTGACAGTCTACGCGGGATTAGAAAATCCTCGCACATGTATATACAATACAAGTGACCTAAACGTGCATGCCCTAAATAGCTTCTGTTCCAGAGACCTATGTGCCGTAAAGGTGCAGGGAGCCCAGGACACAGGACTTGCGCAGGTTGTCATGGCATCAGTCTACATGCCTGAAGCCGACGACCCACCGGTTACTACCTTTCTGCCCCCCGCTGTCAATTTTGCCTTCGGTATCGGTGCCATAGTGGCGCCGTCCCGAGGCTGTCTGGTTTTGACCTCCTGGGTTGCCGAAGCAATCCTGGAGGCTCTTGATAAGGAAGGAAGCCTTCCTTGGGCGTCAGGTCCGGCTGCTGCCGTACCGTCCACCTTTGGGTTGTTGGATCTTTTAGTGTCCATGGTATTTGTAGTTTTTGATTTCACCTCTCGAGCTTCCCACCCTCCGTGGAGCCCGCACCTTTGGGGATGTCCCTAAGGACACCAGGAATACCCGAGAGGTATAGGTTCGTTTGGTTGGAACTCATGCGCGACATCGGGAACTGCAGACTTGTGGCTGGGGAGAACGATCCACATCCATCCCCAGTTGTTCCACCTGCCCTCGTTCCGTCAGCATGGCCAAGCCCCCGTGCTCTCCCAGAGAACACACCCCCCGAACCTCGCCTGCGACCCGTACCACCTCTTCCGTACGAGACGCGTGTCCGTTACCCTATAGTGGCTAGCTATAGGGCTACCGTTTTGCCAGAATTCCGGACCAAAGAGGGCGTGTTGCTTCCCAGAGGTAACTAACCCGACCCCGTTCAGCTCAACCCTCCAGGATCCCTTCATCCCGGCTTACGGCGCTCAACTGCGTAGGACAAGCGCAGGCAGGCGTGATAGTCTCCTGGGGTCGCCTGCTGACCCCGGAGAACAGCGTGATATGAGGTGAGAGATGAGTAAGTTGATGAGTGAATGAATGATTGAGTGATGTAATGAGTTATGAGTAATGGGTGAATAGTGATATAGGATTGGGAGTTGGACTTAGACGGGAATTAAACTAGGAAGGTTGGGGAAGGATTTGTTTATAAGGGGGTGGTTTGGAGCACTGGATAATTAGGTGGGTTATACTCGGCTGGTGGTATTGTCCAGTCGGGCAAGCCCTTTTCACTTGGCTACCGAAGATGCGGGGTTGGTGGTGCGGCGCCCGTTCAAATCTCCGGTATTACCAGGGCGCACGACCCACTCCTAAATGAAGCAGGTTCTCCCCTGCTCCGTGTCGGCAGATACAGGGTCGACGAGGACGTGTGAGAAGCACTTGAGTGTACGTGCCGATATCTCAGCGTCACACCTGAGCGTACACATACACCCCACGCACCCTTACTTACCCTTACTTGTACCCTCTTCCTCGGTAGTATCGCTGGGAGTATTTCTTAAACGCTTTTGAGTTTTTTTATTGCTCGGTTGATCTTTTAATAACTGTAAGTTATTTAACAACTTATTTAAATCTACCGATCGTAATTCAATTTTTAATTCTTTCTTAGATGTCATTTTATATAATCCGTATGAATATATCTGTACTTTTAGGATAAATGATGGCTTATGAAGAAAAAAACTAAAAACAAGGTAGTTAACGCATTTCAATAGTGACACGTCAATATTCAATATCCAGTTGCCACTTTATTGCAACAAAACATGAAATGATGGAAACATTATTTTTCAATTCTTTTATAGAATGGTGACTGAAAAACAGGCACCATTCTATAAAAAAATTATTAAATGATCTATTTGTGTACATAATCAAACAAAATATTTGAATTCAAATTACGATAACGTAATTGTTAGTTGAAAGCTAAGTGTCCTGTTGCATTTACCCAAGAAATAATGGTGGTTGTTGAGCTATTATTTCAAACTACTGATAACACAGAAACGAGCAGTGTTGTTGTTAAGCTGTCATTGTGGCATATATATTATCGGTATACCTACAGATGTCTGTCTCATTACTAGTTTTCACAGTGATTCTCAAATATTTATTTGTATGATTCAAAAATGATTGGTATTCGGAACTGATTCGCCTGCACAGATTTTAATGAAATTTACCATGGAGATACTTTGATTGTTAAGAAAGGGCATAGACTTCGGAAATTACCACGATAACTGACATACATGCGGGCGGAGCAGCGGACATAATATAGTATTAAAATAAGATTCATTAAAAAGTAGTAGGTGTACAAGAAGATACCTACATCATCATCAGCCTATCGCAGTTCGCTGTTGGACATAGGTCTTTCCAATTGCACGCTACTTAGATCAATCCTCGGCTTTTCGCATCCAGCTTCTACCAGCCATCTTGCGCAAGTCATCACTCCACATGGCCTGTAGACATCCTACACTATGTTTGCTGAGACGCGGTCTCCACTCAAGAACCCATTTACCCTAACGGTAAATGGAAAGACGGATACCTACATAATTATAAAATACTGATAAAACGAAATATTATTATTTATAACCTAAATAATTTACTTAGTGACAATAGTTATTGACTAAATTAAGTGAGTTATAAAATTTCCCCAAAAGTGTAAATTTAAGAACCAGCGATAGCGGTGATCATACGTGATCACTGTGTCTCGGAATGCTATACCTGGCGAAGTAGGTATATTGCAAAACCATATGGGTTAGATCAACTTTCCCGCTAAAATTTACTCAATTTGCCGCGCAAATAAAATAATAGGTGTTTACCTATGAAATTGCGTTTCTTCAGTACTGGTCATTTCAAATAAAAAAAAGTTTGTAATGGCTCTGTATTCTATATTCAAATTAATTTTGTTTTAAAACCATGATATTCTATTTACAAACTCAGTCTTTTGTTTTTTGATTAGCGTTGTATTTTTATTACATTTGAACATTTTTCGTCATAATGGATACTTTAAAAATTCGTGTAATTATGGAATATGAGTTCCGTCGTGGCACCAACGCGACACAAACGGCACGTAACATCAAAAACGTTTACGGAGAGAACTTTACAAACGAACGCACAACCCTTTATTGGTTTTCCCGGTTCCGTTCTGGAAATTTTGACTTGAAAAATGAAGCTCGTGGTCGTCCGGAGACTTTGGTTAACAATAATGAATTAAAGGCGATTGTGGAAGCTGACGAAACTCAATCTACAGCTGAGCTAGCAGCAGCTTTTAATGTAAGCATCAAAACAATATTGATCCATTTGCGACAAATTGGCAAGGTAAAAAAGCTTGATAGATGGGTGCCCCACGACCTTAACGATCGCTAGCGCAACGTACGCGTCGAGACCTGCCTTTCGCTGCTCAACAGGCAAAGAAATGAAGGAATTTTGAAACGGACAAATGGGGTGTCGATCGACGGGTCTCGGCGAGACCTTCCTAAATATGCAAAAATTATGATTTTAAATATAAGAGTTGCCGAGTTATTCGACAAAAACCTCAAAATACCAAAATGTATGTTTATGTATCGAAAATTTCAAACTAAATGTGATAATATCTAAGTTTTATTTGCCGGACTTCAATAAAAGAGGTGATTAGACGGGTTTAGATGAGAGCCGTCTAAACTGTAAAAATGAAAACTTTAAGATGAGGGATTATCGAGTAAATCGACAAAAACCTCTAAAAATTTCGAAAATTTCAGGATTTAAAAAATCCTAAGTACAAAATAAAAAAAAAAATCTCTATTTTTCAGGATTATCTTCTCCTACGGGACGCAGGAGAGCACTCAGGGTCAATTTGAAGCAACGGCGGTAAGTCAAATAGCGAAAAACAAGAAAAAACTTCGTAAATTTACTCGAAATGTGTGTCCCTAAGGTAGACTTTTAACTTTAGTACTGAAAATCTTACAACTGAAAATTTTTGATATTCCACTAGCCCGAACCGGACAAATGCAGTGTCGATCGACGGGTCTCGGCGAGACCTTCCCTAAATATGCAAAAATTATGACTTTAAATATAAGGGTTGCCGAGTTATTCGACAAAAACCTCAATAAATACCAAAATGTATGTTTATATATCGAAAATTTCAAACTTCTATTTACCGGACTTATGTAAAAAGCTATTTACTAGGTAGATCTAGATGAGATCTAACTAGGTTTATATAATATAAGAAACTACAAAAAAAAAGTATTATCGAAATATTCGACAATAACCTTCAACAAAAACAAAAAATTAACAAAATTCAAACTAAATGCGATAATATCTAAGTTTTATCTGCCGGACTTCAATAAAAGAGGTGTTATTAGACGGGTCTAGATGAGAGCCGTCTAAACTGTAAAAATGAAAACTTTAAGATAAGGGATTATCGAGTAAATCGACAAAAACCTCTAAAAATTTCGAAAATTTCAGGATTTAAAAATCCTAAGTACAAAATAAAAAAAAAAATCTCTATTTTTCAGGATTATCTTCTCCTACGGGACGCAGGAGAGCACTCAGGGTCAATTTGAAGCAACGGCGGTAAGTCAAATAGCGAAAAACAAGAAAAAACTTCGTAAATTTACTCGAAATGTGTGTCCCTAAGGTAGACTTTTAACTTTAGTACTGAAAATCTTACAACTGAAATTTTTTTATATTTCACTAGCCCGAACCGAACAAATGGGGTGTCGATCGACGGGTCTCGGCGAGACCTTCCTAAATATGCAAAAATTATGATTTTAAATATAAGGGTTGCCGAGTTATTCGACAAAAACCTCAAAAAATACCAAAATGTATGTTTATAAATCGAAAATTTCAAACTTCTATGTACCGGACTTATGTAAAAGGCTATTTACTAGGTAGATCTAGATGAGATCTAACTAAGTTTATATAATAGGAAACTACAAAAATAAGTATTATCGAAATATTCGACAATAACCTTCAACAAAAACAAAAAATTAACAAAATTCAAACTAAATGTGATAATATCTATGTTTTATTTGCCGGACTTCAATAAAAGAGGTGTTATTAGACGGGTCTAGATGAGAGCCGTCTAAACTGTAAAAATGAAAACTTTAAGATGAGGGATTATCGAGTAAATCGACAAAAACCTCTAAAAATTTCGAAAATTTCAGGATTTAAAAAATCTTAAGTACAAAATAAAAAAAATCTCTATTTTTCAGGATTATCTTCTCCTACGGGACGCAGGAGAGCACTCAGGGTCAATTTGAAGCAACGGTGGTAAGTCAAATAGCGAAAAACAAGAAAAAACTTCGTAAATTTACTCGAAATGTGTGTCCCTAAGTTAGACTTTTAACTTTAGTACTGAAAATCTTACAACTGAAATTTTTTTATATTTCACTAGCCCGAACCGAACAAATGGGGTATCGATTGACGGGTCTCGGCGAGACCTTCCTAAATATGCAAAAATTATGATTTTAAATATAAGGGTTGCCGAGTTATTCGACAACAACCTCAAAAAATACCAAAATGTATGTTTATAAATCGAAAATTTCAAACTTCTATGTACCGGACTTATGTAAAAAGCTATTTACTAGGTAGATCTAGATGAGATCTAACTAGGTTTATATAATAGGAAACTACAAAAATAAGTATTATCGAAATATTCGACAATAACCTTCAACAAAAACAAAAAATTAACAAAATTCAAACTAAATGCGATAATATCTAAGTTTTATCTGCCGGACTTCAATAAAAGATGTGTTATTAGACGGGTCTAGATGAGAGCCGTCTAATCTGTAAAAATGAAAACTTTAAGATGAGGGATTATCGAGTAAATCGACAAAAACCTCTAAAAATTTCGAAAATTTCAGGATTTAAAAAATCTTAAGTACAAAATAAAAAAAATCTCTATTTTTCAGGATTATCTTCTTATATTTAAAGTCTAAATGCTGCGTTTTCAAAACAGATGGGCAGACATCGAAAGATGACTCCTCATCAAAATGGACAAACAAACGACAGACACGTTTGCAATGGTTAGCATCCCGGAGACGGTGGTGAAGCCCCTGGTCGAGCGCGGCCGCCGACTTAGCTTCATGCTGGGTACGGTGTACATCAAGTTCCTGGGGCCCAGCGGCAAGTTTGTGGAACATCCACCAGCCGAAGCCGTCTCCAGGGATGCAGATAACACCGTTCACACCCCACCGATGGTCACTGCGGAGGGGGCAAAGGATGCCGTTGACGCAGTCGCGGCACCTAAGCCCCAAACTCCGGTGCGGTCCGTTCCCGCCTCCGATCCCGCCTCCGCCTCGATGGAAGAAGACTCTCTTCTTCGTGACCGTAAGGATGGTGGGGACGACTGCGCGGAGGAGCTCCGTAAACTGACCATCCAAAGGGAAGGCGGAAACGAGAGTGAGGACACAGCAGCGGAGATATCTAACTCCAATGGCGCTGTCTTCTTCCTCTGAAACCAACATCCTTCAGGCAAACCTCCACCACAGTATAACCGCGACGGCTCAGATCCGGAAGTGGCTGGAGGTAAACAAAACAGCCATCATACTGATCCAGGAGCCGTGGGTCAGGAATGGCAAAGTCTGCGGACTCCGTAACTTAGGAGGTAAGTTGACAGTCTACGCGGGATTAGAAAATCCTCGCACATGTATATACAATACAAGTGACCTAAACGTGCAGGCCCTAAATAGCTTCTGTTCCAGAGACCTATGTGCCGTAAAGGTGCAGGGAGCCCAGGACACAGGACTTGCGCAGGTTGTCATGGCATCAGTCTACATGCCTGAAGCCGACGACCCACCGGTTACTACCTTTCTGCCCCCCGCTGTCAATTTTGCCTTTGGTATCGGTGCCATAGTGGCGCCGTCCCGAGGCTGTCTGGTTTTGACCTCCTGGGTTGCCGAAGCAATCCTGGAGGCTCTTGATAAGGAAGGAAGCCTTCCTTGGGCGTCAGGTCCGGCTGCTGCCGTACCGTCCACCTTTGGGTTGTTGGTGTTAAGTCGCTCTTCTTCGTATATAAATCCGGACGCATTAATTATTATAGGAATGAAATAAATAGAACTCTTGGTATTCGTAACGCATTGTAATTCAGTAAACCAAAGACAAGCGGTGACAATTTAATTGTGCTGTAGACACATGTGTCACAGATAACAAAGTATACTTAACATAGATAATACTAATAGGAATGTTCCTAACAGTCCTTCCCTTTTTGTAATTCAATACAAACATAAACAGAACTGTAGCAAATCCTAATGCAAAGAAGTTAGAATAGTTAATGTAAACATACAAAAGTGAAAAATTTGAGCTGCATAAATACACTAGAATATTTACAAATACAATCTGAATTGTAAATCATGAATAAAGTATAAAAAATCATAAAGTAAGTAACAAAGTATTAAACTTGAATAATTAAAGATTCAATTTTACAATTGGTTTTTTTACCCTAGTGCTCCTCCTCAGTTGTGGAGAAAAAGCAGTAGGCGTTGAGGGAGAAAAATGGATAGGTGAAGCATCCTCTGATGGTGGTGATTGAAGTTGCTGATGGGTCTCTATAGAGTCCTCATCCTCATAACTACAATAGTCATCATTGTAACTTTCTGTCAATATTTGATTTCCAGCTTTATTCAGCTGGTTAATATGTCTACGCCAAATCGAATCACCCACCTTGACTTCATAGTGATAATTTCCCAAAACCTTATTAATAACACCCAACTTCCATTTTCCTTCCCCATTGTAATTATGAGCAACAACATTATCACCCAATTTAAATTTTCTTAGTCTTTCCACCTGCATTTTAGGTTTCAATAAAGATAATTTAGACCCTACATTGTAGTTAAACACTAAGTTTACAGGTGAGACACCAGTGGTGGCATGTGGTGTTATTCTGTAATGGAAGAGTATTTTATTGAGTGACATCTGCATACTATTTTTAACAGCATTTAAACATCTAAGTTTGTTTTTAATTATTTGTACATAACGTTCAGCCTGGCCGTTTGTGGCAGGGTGATAAGGAGCAGATCTTTTATGTTTAATACCATGAGCCTTTAAGTAATCTTGGAATTTTGGATTAACAAACTGGCTCCCATTATCGCTTACTAAAATCTATAAAATATTCTACAAAATATTGAGCCTTCTTCCTCTTCTAGTATCTGGAAATTTCTTGGTACTCTAGGTATTGGTAAAAAACAACATCAAGTGTTCAATAAGACAATTAGTTTGAATGATATCAACGATCATTTCTCATCTACACCTCCGCTGGATCTTCAAACTAAGTGTCAAACTCTGAAATACATATCTAGTCTCACCAGTCCTACCACCAACTCATTCGAATTTTCTCCAGTGCCTCCCGAAGATATCAAGAAGATTATCCTATCTATCCATTCTAATGCCGTGGGATGTGATGGTATTAGCCGTCGCATGATTGTCACCATACTCGACAGCATTCTTCTAGCAATCACCCATATAATAAATTTCTCTCTTGATTCCGGAACTTTCCCCTCGCTGTGGCGCAAGGCTTATATCATTCCTCTTCCCAAAAAAAACAATCCTACACTCCCTGAACATTTTCGACCTATCTCTATTCTTCCCTTTCTGTCTAAGGTACTCGAGGCCTGTGTTCATAAGCAATTCGCACACTTTGTTCACACCAACCAGCTATTAAGCCCTCTGCAATCCGGCTTTAGGGCCGGTCACAGTACAGTCTCCGCTCTCCTTAAAGTGACTGGCGATATTAGGAGGGGCATGGAGGATACCAAAGTTACAGTACTAGTTTTAGTTGACTTCTCAAATGCCTTCAATACCGTCAGTCATGAAATCCTCCTATCTATCCTTACATATCTTGGGGTGCCTTCCGAGGTACTGGAATGGTTCTCCACTTATCTTCAGGGGCGACAGCAGTGTGTTCGTGTTGATGACTCGACGTCAAGTTGGTGCCACCTCCGCGCTGGCGTCCCTCAAGGCGGCATTTTATCCCCTCTCTTATTTTCAATATTTATTAACCTCATAACTCAACAACTTCGGAGTGCGTATCACCTGTATGCTGATGATCTGCAAGTGTATTCGCAAGCAAGAGTGGAGGACATAGCGCGAGCCATCGACGAAGTTAACAGGGATTTAGAGATCATACAGTTCTGGTCAATGAGGTTTGGCTTATCAGTTAACCCAACTAAATGTCAGGCGATTATAGTGGGTAGCAAACGCATGATAAGTAGAATCGATACTACTTCAATATCACCGATTGTGTTCAATGGCTCAGTCCTCCCGTTCAGCAACGTAGTCAAAGATCTGGGCTTGCTCATCGATTCGACCCTTGATTGGCAAGCTCAAGTTACTTATGTCAGCCAGAGGGTAACTGGAAACATGCGAACGTTATATCGACTCAAAAACTTCCTACCACCTAACACCAAAACAACTCTCATGCAGTCCTTAATAATCCCAATAATTGACTATGGTGATGTATGTTATTTCGACCTGAATGCAGATCTTCTCAATAAACTAGACCGCCTTCTTAATAACTGCATTCGATTCATTTTTAATCTCCGTAAGTATGATCACGTGTCAGCCTTACGTTCTCAACTTAAATGGTTGCCTATTCGCCTGCGCCGCAATCAGCGAGCACTTACCTCCCTATTTTCTTTTCTTAACTCACCTTTTTCTCCTACATACCTTGCTTCATATTTCCGTTATCTGTCCTCTAACCATGACAGAAATCTTCGTTCAGAAAATAATCTACTCCTCTTATGTCCTTCCCACAATTCAGATTTCATGAACTCTTCATTCTTTGTCCAAGCGGTACTACTCTGGAATGCTCTCCCACTTGAAATCAGGATGTCCACAAACCGTCTTATGTTCAAAAAGAAGGTACATGACCTCCTTCTCAGTAAATCGTCAGAAATTTCTAATTGATAGTGGCTTCACCTCATATTCGGATCATCATCGTGTACGAACGTAGTGTATTTGTATAAGTATATTTTATATATGTATTTATTGCGTGTGTATTCATTATAATATATATGTACCTCTGTGCACCACCTACCTTACTAGATCTCTACACCACCCTAAGGTTGACTGGAAGAGAATGCCCTGGGCATTAAGTCCGCCAATGTACAAATGTGCATGAAGTTTTAAATAAATAAATAAATAAAATCTCTGGATATCCGAATGTGCAAAAAATTTTGTCTAAAATTACAGTAGTGACATCTGTAGTAATATTTTGCATAATATGAACCTCTGGCCACTTAGAGTAAGAGTCAATTAACAACAAGAAATACACACCCCGAAATCTACCTGCAAAATCAATATGAACCCTTTGAAACGGCCTATCAGCACTCTCCCAAGTATGCTTGATTTTTGGAGGATTTTTCTGGTTTAAGCAACATTCTACACAATTAGCTACCAAATCTCGAATGTTCTGGTCTATACCTGGCCACCAACAATGACTGCGAGCTAAGGCAATCATTCGGGCCGCACCAAAGTGCGCATTATGTAAATCTCTGAGAACAGCCTGTCTTAACATGACAGGTATCAAAACTCTTTGTCCCCTAACAATGCATCCATTTATGAGTGAAAATTCACTCTGGTCAATTCCGAATCTGTCAGCATGTTGGACGCTTGATCCTGTAAGCAACCCAGACAAGAGAATCTTAATGCTCTCATCTTTAATTGTAGCCTCTGCAATATCCTGAGAAGTGACTGGCAAAGCATTTATTAGATTGATCTGATGTACATCAGATTCCTCAATTTGACTCAATTGTTGGGTAGCAATAGGCAATCGTGAAAATGCATCAGCATTGGCATTTGCCTTGGAAGTCACATACTTTACTTCATAATTAAAACCTTGCAAAAAAATCGCATAATGCTGCATACGAGCCGCTGAAAGTAAAGGCAAAGCTTTATAAGGTGAAAAAATTTGCACCAGTGGTTTGTGATCCGTTAGCAAAATGAATTTACGTCCATACAAATATTGAAAAAACCGCTTGACCCCAAAGACTATAGCATAAGCTTCTTTATCTATTTGTGCCCACTTTCTTTGAGTGGCATTTAAAGTTTGAGACACAAAATAGATGGGTCTTTCTTGGCCATTAGGCATTATATGGGACAGTACAGCCCCTACACCAATAGGGGATGCATCAACCGCTAAAACTAAAGGTAACTTAGGAGAATAATGAACCAGCACCATATCTGATTGCATTAGTTCCTTCACTTTGCAGATAGCAGTTTCACATTCAGTAGTCCACACCCATGAAGTACCTTTGCGCAACAACTTATGCAATGGTTCAAGAATGTTACTCAAGTTAGGCAAAAATCTGCCATAATAATTTACTAAGCCTAAGAAAGCTTGCAACTCTGTAAGATTTGTGGGGCTCAAGGCCTCCACCACAGCTCTGATTTTACTATCAGCCTTATGTATGCCATGTTTACTAATTTTGTAGCCGCAATAGGTAATTTCATCCTTTAGAAACTCAGATTTTTGCGTGTTAACTTTTAGCCCATATTCAGCTAATCTAGCAAATACTAGATCCAGCCTATCCAGATGCTCCAGATCTGAGGCTGCCGTAATCCTGATATCATCGATAAAACAATGAACCCCAGGGATGCCTGAAAGAATATTTTCAATTTTACGCTGCCATTTAGCAGGTGCACAGTTTAACCCAAACATTAGCCTTGTACATTTATACAAGCCTTTGTGAGTGTTTAGTGTGAGGAGATGCTGATCCTCATCGCGTACCTTCCAATTTAAATAAGCATTGCGGAGATCAATTTTGCTAAATTTCTCACCACCTGCTAGGCCATTAAATAGTTCTTCAGCAGTAGGTAGGGGGTGTTCATCGACTAACAATTGCTTATTTAATGTGATTTTGTAGTCTCCACATAAGCGGACTTTACCATTAGCCTTAACCACAGGCACTATGGGTGTAGCATACTCACTGTAATCCACCTTAACAAAAACACCATCTTTAACCAATTTGTCAATCTCCTGCTCTACCAGTTCTTTCAATGCAAAAGGTACAGGTCTAGCCCGGTAAAATATTGGTCTGGAGTCTTCCCTTAAATGTAAGGCAACAGGATCTCCTTTAATCTCCCCCAAATTACTATCATCGAACAGGGATTTATATTTACTAAAAAGAGTATCAAGAGAGTTAGTAAGCATAGGTTTACCTGAGTGCGAGACACTGTGGCAGTTCTTTAAACAGGCTCTAAATGACTTGAAAGCTCCAAATACCCTAATCCACTCTCGGCCAAGCAAGGGATGTTGATTTCCTGCAATTACAAATAATCTTAAGTTTTGTTGAAATTCATTATGCACTGTAGCAGAAATTCTTATATAACCTATGACATCTAAATAATTGTTAGAGTAGGTAGTTAGTTTAACTTTGGTGTTTATTATCTCACAATCATGAAAGTACTTTTTGTAGTCCTCTACACTAATAATGGATACTGCAGAACCACTATCAAATTCAAACTTAATTCTCTGTAGCGAACCATGAGGTATGACACTAATCCACAACTTGCTGTTGTCTTCTGTAGAGTTATTATTATTAACATACATCACCGGGTCCTCTTGCTCATCATCTGATTGTGATTCTATATGTACTGAATGAGCATTCTGGGCGTTTAATTTTAAACACATTTTTTTATGTGCCCAATTTTCTTACAGTAGCCACAGATCTTCTTAGCCAAAGGACAACGGTTTGCATAGTGCTTTTCACCACATCTGAAACACTTTACATCTCTGTGGGCCGATGTACCAGAATGTAAATTAAGGGCTATGTTTGGCTTCACCGCACCTGGTGGCGGCTTGGCCGACATATTTTTCTTCATAGAGTTATAATTCACAGTGTTAATGTCTGTAATATTAGAATAACTTTGATTTTGCAGACTCTCCATAGCAGTAGCAACCTCAAAAGCCTTTTCTAAGGTTAAAGACCGTATTTCCAATAGGCGATCCTTAATTTTCCTTGAACGTAGGCCACACACTAACTGGTTTCTTAATGCTGTATTCAAAAAATTACCAAAGTTGCAGGTAGCAGCCATTTTACGCAGCGTGGCCATGTATTCTTTCACGGACTCGCCTTCGAGCTGGGTACGGTGATGAAACTTGAAATACTCTGCTATTTCTAACGGCGTCGGATCAAGGTGTTTCACTAAAATTTTGACATTTTCTTGATACGTAAATTCATTGGGTTTTTTCGGCGACACTAAGTCGCAAAGTGTATCAAACATCTCACCGCCGATGAAGTGTATGAAATAGGAATTTTTCTTTTTCTCGTCCGCTTTTGGATCGTGAATATCTAACGCAGTTTCAAACCTCTGCACCCACCGGTCGAAATTTGTTTTCGCGTCGTAAAACTCAATGAAATTGGACGGGAGCGCCATTTTGTTGCAGTTTGAAAATGTTCGACACAACTTATATTCTCAAGTAGTACGCTGTAAGATGTGCCGTTGTGAAGCATGCAGATTCTTCCGTAGCTCGTCGCCAGTGTTAAGTCGCTCTTCTTCGTATATAAATCCGGACGCATTAATTATTATAGGAATGAAATAAATAGAACTCTTGGTATTCGTAACGCATTGTAATTCAGTAAACCAAAGACAAGCGGTGACAATTTAATTGTGCTGTAGACACATGTGTCACAGATAACAAAGTATACTTAACATAGATAATACTAATAGTAATGTTCCTAACAGTTGGATCTTTTATTGTCCATGGTATTTGTAGTTTTTGATTTCACCTCTCGAGCTTCCCACCCTCCGTGGAGCCCGCACCTTTGGGGATGTCCCTAAGGACAAGAGTGCCGTTAAGAGTCGTCTTGTGGAGAGGGGCTATTGTGCGGTGAACGATTTCTTGACCGACGCAGTGCCTTGGATGTGAATGAGAATTTGGTGTTGATTTGATTGATTGATTTGATACGCAATATATTTATTTATTTACAATCCTTAATATAATTTATTTGATTGTAATTAATTCTTGGCATCTTACTCTGATTACCAGACATTTGAATTTTGTTAAGTTGAGGCGATCTGTGTTTACATTGGTGGAGCGTAAATAAGTAGTATTTATTATTTTATTACATTTTGATCGTTTTTTTTTTCTGGAACCAGTATGTATACACACATTGCTTTTACTCCTTGATGTGTAAGTGATTGCAACCTTATATGCTATGGACTAATTTTAATAATTTTATTAGACAAAAAATTGATTTCCCTAATTTTAATATTTCTTTAGACCGTTTTCTAGCCTTTGTGTTTTGGTTGCCTTAACTTGCACAAACTTTGTATGAATTATTGGAAAAGATGGTGCACATGAGTTTCTCACCAGCTCTTCTCATGAATGCAATACCCATCGGAGCTGGTACTTGGATTGATTTCAATTTAAACCTTTGAGTTGAATCGAAATCAATCTAAGCTCCGGTAATTCAAATCATTGATTACTTGAGTTACATCCTTTTATCACTGATCAATTCAGTACTTGAGTTTTATTTTATATTTGTATTAATAATGTTTGATGTTTGTATTTTTGACGTGTTCAAGTGCCTTTTGGGGCCTATGGAAATAAATGATTTGACTTTGACACCAGGAATACCCGAGAGGTATAGGTTCGTTGGGTTGGGACTCATGCGCGACATCGGGAACTGCAGACTTGTGGCTGGGGAGAACGATCCACATCCATCCCCAGTTGTTCCACCTGCCCTCGTTCCGTCAGCATGGCCAAGCCCCCGTGCTCTCCCAGAGAACACACCCCCCGAACCTCGCCTGCGACCCGTACCACCTCTTCCGTACGGGACGCGTGTCCGTTACCCTATAGTGGCTAGCTATAGGGGCTACCGTTTTGCCAGAATTCCGGACCAAAGAGGGCGTGTTGCTTCCCAGAGGTAACTAACCCGACCCCGTTCAGCTCAACCCTCCAGGATTCCTTCATCCCGGCTTACGGCGCTCAACTGCGTAGGACAAGCGCAGGCAGGCGTGATAGTCTCCTGGGGTCGCCTGCTGACCCCGGAGAACAGCGTGATATGAGATGAGAGATGAGTAAGTTGATGAGTGAATGAATGATTGAGTGATGTAATGAGTTATGAGTAATGGGTGAATAGTGATATAGGATTGGGAGTTGGACTTAGACGGGAATTAAACTAGGAAGGTTGGGGAAGGATTTGTTTATAAGGGGGTGGTTTGGAGCACTGGATAATTAGGTGGGTTATACTCGGCTGGTGGTATTGTCCAGTCGGGCAAGCCCTTCTCACTTGGCTACCGAAGATGCAGGGTTGGTGGTGCGGCGCCCGTTCAAATCTCCGGTATTACCAGGGCGCACGACCCATTCCTAAATGAAGCAGGTTCTCCCCTGCTCCGTGTCGGCAGATACAGGGTCGACGAGGACGTGTGAGAAGCACTTGAGTGTACGTGCCGATATCTCAGCGCCACACCTGAGCGTACACATACACCCCACGCACTGTTACGGGGTGGGTCTAGAAGTTCTTTAAAAAGAAACAATTTTAATTGAGACTGAAACATTATTTAATTAAAAATCAATAGAATTACATAAATACCTAGTGCCCTCAACGAAATCGGAAATAAGTCTGATGTCGTATATTAAAATATCGATTATAATGAATTGCGTCGCTTACATCAATGCAAACGATGCAGTTTTGTTTTATATGGAATGCCGGGGTTGCAACATCGTAACATCCCCCCCGTTAAGATTGATCATTACAGATTAAGTAAAGATCAATGTATTGACTTAAAACAGAGATCGCCGTGGGCTACAGAAATGGATAATCACTACAACTTAATTTTATACTTATCTACTTAACTTTAAGGCGTTTAAAAGATATTACAATTAAAAAAATATATATATTAAAAGTAATCGTATCATAAACCGTTTAACTAGCAGTAAGTCGATGTTTCACATAACATTATTTAACATTACATAATTGTATTTCTTTTCAAATTAGGTAAGGATTTTACAGATGAGCGAAGATCATCTTCCTCTGAGGAGTCGGATGTATGATGTTATGACTGTCGGACTACTATGTCGTGAGTTTTTTGACTCTTTGTTTTATTATTATAATTTTTGTTGTATATAGTGACGCAGCAGCCTCAATGTTTACTACAGACATATCGTCTACTTTTAAATAAAATGTATAATAGAACGACTGTAGTAATACATAAGTTAGTACATAAGTTAATGATAAATAATGAGTAGAATATCTTTCTAAATGAGAAGGCTCTTCAATTTTCCTTATCTAGTTTTCAAATTCATCTAATTGTGTACTGGCTTTAACTAAGGAATCCAGATTATTAAATTCATTTAATTTTATTAGAGGAACCTGATTGATGGTTTTATTTAAATGTCTGGTATCGCAACAATCGGTTACAATATTAAAATTCGAGATTGAACTGGTAGTATTTGAAGTGAAACTGTCGGCTGGAGTAAAAGTTAAAGTCTTATAAAAAGCAGAACATGATTTTGGTACATGCATTATTCCTGAACCAAACAAGATTTCGTCGGTGTTACTGGTGGCTTTGTCACATACGAAATTACATTTTCCTGGTTCAGATTGCACGAATATCCATCGATTGTTGGTAATTTTTTGGAACAAATCCACTGAACCCCGAAGAACTCTTGTTTCGCAAGACTTTGGTAACTTAGAGATAACTTCTGTAAACAACGTAGTTTCGCACGTAGGACTCGCGATAGTAGAGTAAACGTTACCGAGAACACACACATAGCACTGGTCTTTTATGATTTTGCACTCACTCACACTATCGAGTTGTGAGTAAAACAGCCTATCCGAAGTCATTGCCAAATATTGTTTACTCGGTGCGACAAGAAGATAAGTATCTGGTGCAGAAACGTCGAATGGGACAGGAAACGGGATGTTATGGTAAAGGTTATAAATCTGAGGAAGAACCAGCGGTATTTTTACAACTATAACAAGCTTACAGTCATGGTAATAACATACAATGTCACATATAAGGGGTGTTTTTTTAAGCTATATATAGAACTTTAAATTGTAAAAAGTAACACAAATAATTAAATTTTGATGAAACTTTTTTTATTTGTTTCAGTATACTCTGACAAATCATCATGAATAGACTCACGCTTGAACAACGCTACGAAATTATCCAAATTTACTTTGAAAATCAGTCGTCGATTCGCGCAACTTATAGACGACTTCGTCATTTGTATGGCGTACATAATCGTCCATCTGAACAAGCCATTCGTCGAACTGTGGATAGATTTCGTACCACATACTCTCTAGAGGATGCAATAATACCAGCACGTCGAAGGAATGTGCGTACTGAAGACAATATCGCCGCTGTAAACGAAAGTGTGGAAGGAGATCCAAATTTATCGATTCGTCGTCGGTCGCAGGAATTGGGGCTCTGTCCGTCCACTACGTGGAAAATTTTGCGCAAAGATCTCGGCCTACACCCGTATAAGATCCAGCTGGTGCAGGAATTGAAGCCACGAGACCATTATATGCGTAGTTCTTTCGCCGATTGGGCTCTAGAGCAGTTGGCAACTGACCTGTTGTTTTATCGCAAAATTATGTTCAGCGATGAGGCGCATTTTTGGCTTAACGGGTTTGTTAATAAGCAAAATTGCCGCATATGGAGTGAGACCAATCCACAACAGACCCTACAGACTCCATTACATCCAGAAAAATGCACCGTATGGTGCGGTTTTCACGCTGGTGGCATCATCGGACCTTATTTCTTCAAAAATGAGGCCGGAGCTCGCGTTACGGTCAATGGAGATCGTTACCGCACCATGATCAATGATTTTTTGTTTGAAAATATGGATGACATTGATCCGGAGGAGATGTGGTTTCAACAGGATGGCGCTACGTGCCATACGGCGAACGCAACCATCGACTTAATGAAATCAAAATTTGGCGATAAGTTGATTTCGAGAAATGGACCTGTCAATTGGCCTCCAAGGTCGTGCGATTTGACACCTCTCGATTATTTCCTGTGGGGCTACGTGAAGTCACTGGTTTATGCTGATAAACCAGCAACAATTGACGCCTTGGAGGCCAGCATTGTTCGTGTTATTCGTGACATACGGCCAGCAGTGCTCGAAAAAGTGGCCCAAAATTGGACGTCCAGAATGCACTTCGTTAAGAACAGCCGCGGTGCCCATATGCCCGAAATCATTTTCAAATGTTAATGTCACGTATTGATCTTTCGAATAAAAAAAAATTTTGATTACAATTTAATTTTTTGTGTTATTTTTTACAATTTCAATATCTGGCTTAAAAAAACACCCTTTATTAATTAGGTCATTTATTTATTTATTTATTTATTTATTTATTTTTATTTATTTTAACTTCATGCACACATGTACAACGGCGGACTTAATGCCCAAGGCATTCTCTACCAGCCAACCTTTGGGAGATATGGAAATTTTGTGAGGCAGGTGCATTGTGGTGGAAGTAAGAGGTTGTAATTGCAATCGTTATATGAACTAACATAGACTAACATAATTCATAATACACAAATACATATACATAAAATATATATATATGGATATACATACACACTAATACATAAACCTTACATATGTACACTGTGAGTAGGTACTAAATTTTGTCGTAATTATGGTTTTCCTGCCATTTCGTCAAGAGGTGGTTTTTGATGTTCGTTTTGAATGTAACACGACTTGTTGACATCCTGATTTCAAGTGGGAGCGTGTTCCATAGCAGTACAGCTTGTACAAAGAAAGAGGAGTTCATGATGTCGGAATAGTGAGAGGGACACAAGAGAAGCATTTTGTTGGATGAGCGAAGATTTCTATCGTGATTCGAAGATAAGAAACGGAGGTAGGGTTCAAGGTAAGTAGGTGAAGATGGGGACATGAGGAACGAAAAGAGATAGGTCAACGCTCGCTGACTGCGGCGCTGGCGAATAGGCAACCATTTCAATTGGAAACGGAAAGTAGACACGTGGTCATACTTGCGGAGATTGAATATGAATCGAATGCAGTTATTAAGAAGACGGTCAAGTTTATTAAGGAGATCTGCATTCAGGTCGAAATAACACACATCACCATAGTCGATTAAGGGGATAATGAGGGACTGTGTGAGTGAGAGTTTCGTTTTAGGAGGCAAGAAGTTCTTAAGACGGTAGAGTGTTCGTAGGTTACCTGTTACTTTCTGGCTCACATGAGTAATCTGGGCCCGCCAATCAAGTGTTGAATCGATGAACAGGCCAAGGTCCTTGACAACGTGGCTCCAAGGTATAACTAAGCCGTTGAAGACGACCGGCGAGATTGACGTAGTATCCAGTCGATTTGTCATGTTCTTGCTGCCTATTACTATTGCTTGGCATTTAGTGGGGTTAACTGCCAGCCCGAATCTCATCGACCAAGACTTTATGAATTCCAGGTCCCTGTTAATGTTGTCGATGGCCTGCGACATGTCCTCCACCCTTGCCTGTGAATACAGCTGCAGATCATCGGCATACAGGTGATACGAACACCGAAGATGATCAGTAATGAGGTTGATAAAAATAGAGAATAGAAGAGGAGATAAAATTCCGCCTTGAGGGACGCCAGTGTGAAGATTGCGCCAGTTCGATAATGAGTCTTGAACACGAACACACTGCTGACGTCCCTGAAGATAGGTAGAGAACCATTCCAGTGCCTCAGGTGACACCCCAAGATACCCAAGGATTGATAGTAGGATTTCGTGACTGACGGTATTGAAGGCATTAGAAAAATCCACCAAGACCAGAACAGTAACTTTGGTGTCATCCATGCCCTTCCTAATATCGCCAGTCACTTTGAGGAGAGCGGTAACAGTACTATGACCGGACCTGAAGCCGGACTGAAGTGGGCTTAGCAATTTATGTCGGTATACAAATACAGAAAGCTGCTTGTATACACAGGCCTCGAGTACTTTAGATAGGAAGGGTAGGATGGAAATAGGCCGAAAGTGTTCAGGTAGTGAAGGATTATTTTTTTTAGGAAGAGGTATGATAAAAGCCTTACGCCAGAGAGAGGGAAAGGTTCCGGAGTCAAGAGAGTAGTTAATTATGTGAGTTATTGCTAAGAGCGTATGGTCCAAGATGGTAATGATCATGCGTCGGCTAATACCGTCGCATCCCGAAGCATTGGAGCGGATAGATAGTATGATCTTCTTAATATCCCCAGAAGGCACCGGAGAAAAATCGAAAGAGTCGATGTTGGGGCTGGTAAGGCCAGATAGGTAATTTAGCGTATGACATTTGGTTTGAAGATCCAGCGTTGTAGTGGACGAGAAATAACTATTGATATCGTTCAAGCCAATGGTGTTCTTAAACTCTGGAAGTTGCTTATTGCCAATACCTAAAGTGCCAAGAAACTTCCAAATGCTGGAAGGAGAGGATGACTCTATGTTCTGTAGAATATGTCGGCGTTTAGCGTTGCGTATCACCTGGTTACATCGATTTCTTGCAGTCTTATAGCGATTCCACTTGTCCTCACAGCGATCCCTCCTGAATTTCAGGAAGGCCTGATCCCTTCGCCTCATTGCAATACGCATCTCATCCGTTAACCATGGTGCCGGGGCACGTTTAATTTTTAACGACTTTAGGGGAGCGTGCACATCATACAATTTTATAATATTGTCATTCAGGATATCAACTTTTGTGTCTATGTTTGCTACTGCTGCCACACCCATCCAATCTACCCTCGCAGCGTCCGCATGTAGTTTTTCCATATCTATGCTCCGGAAACTACGTATTTGTATAATCTTCGGAGGTGATTTAGGGGGTTTCAGGACATAGGATAGGAAAATTAGATCGTGGTGGGAGAAACCAGGGGCAGGGAGTTGACCATGGGAAGAGACAAGGTTTGGGGAAGAGGTGAGCATTAGGTCAAGCCAGGTGTCTTGGTGTTGGATGTTATGATAAGTGCCTAGGAGTGGAAGGACATGGAGGCTGGTTGATTGGAAGATCCGTAGGAGATTATGTGTACGGAAGGAGTTTAAGGCTAGAAGGTCAGTGTTGAAATCTCCCATGATGATGTGATGTGAATATTCCGACCCTAAAGATTCCAGAACTGTTTCCAGACTGGAGAAGTAGTTGACAGTAGGAGGGCAATAGACTACTCCAAGAACAACATAAATTCCCCTGACACAAACCTCTAAGAAGAGGTATTCTGCAGTAGTGGAAATACTGGAAGAGGAGGATGCTAATATTTTATAAGTAAAATCACTACGGAGGTAAATAGCAACACCGCCACCTCTTTTGTCCATGCGGTCATTGCGGATTAGGATGAAACCGTTTAATGGGTAGGCGGTGGAGGGAAGGTGAGGCTTGAGCCAGGTCTCCGAAACCAGGATGGCTTGAATATCATTATCCGTGAAAGTCTCAATTAAATCGCTCAAGTGACTAGGGATACTCTGGCGTTAATATGGCAAACATTTAAGAGAGAACGAGAATGAGCGGAAAATTTTTGCCGTAGTTGGTCACCCAGGGTATCCGTCAAGGAAGCGAAACTATCTTCATCTGAGAATTCATTGGCAGAAAGGTATACCACATCTTCATCGTTAGTCATCAGTGTACTAATATAAACCTAAAAATATTTATATGTATATAAATATAATAAACCTATTAAAAATTACTGCTATAAGTATAAAATAGTACATAAACATATAAATGTCTATAATAAGTAAGCCGGGGTTAGTAGATCGCATTTCCACACCACCCGCCAGCAGGCACAAATACAGAATCAAAGAGTATAAAGAAAAAAAAATAACAACATTTTTCTAAAAGTTCAGTAAGTGTTTGCAGTTGGTTAATTCACATAAACAATCAAACCAAGAAAGAAGTAAAGACAAAAGAGATAATAAATCTGTTGAGAAGTCGTACAAAAATACAGTCACAATTGGTTTCTAAACTTACAAAGAAAGTAGCATTCCGAACGTATCCAAACTGAGTGTCGAACGAAAGCATTGTTTTGACAGATGTACTAAGCTGTCAGTTGTTACTGTTTACAAGACAAATAAATTTAAGTAATGAAGTGAGTAAACAACAGTGAAACATAATTAAATATAAATTGTGAATGTTATAAAGAAAGCATTGCAGTGGTGCGACACACTTATTGTCTCCGTGAACTTTTCGAGGCTATGCTCGAACTCGCCTTGGGTGGAGATGTAGCCTTGGGATATTTGGCAATTAGGGGTTCTAGCTCGTCCAGTGAAGTTACCTTGTGACGGCTGTTATCGGCGGGTTTGACAATAATGGTGCCGTCTTGTGTCCAGCAGGCCGACGTCCCAAAATGTTGCCTAGCCAAGCTGAACACTGTTTGTCGGGTTTTGGTCAAGAATTCCCTTACCGCAAAGCTGGACCCCTTCAACTTCGTCTTCGCTTTACAGACTGCTCCCCGGACCTCCGCCGAAGAGAATCTAACGAGAATTGGGCGACGACGTTCCTTCGATGGGATGCCCAAGCGGTGACAGACCTTGATGTTTGATGATGTAACTTCGTTAAGGCCCATCTTCTGATTGAAAATACTCAGCAAGGTCTTGTTACAGTCCTCCTGGATAGGTTCGGGAACTCCGAGGAAGATAAGTGCCTTGCGACGATGACGGGTTTCTATGACGTCTACCATTTTGGTGCACTCACTTATTTGCTTCCGCAGCAGGCCCAACATCTTGAACATAAGCTCTCGGAATGTTCGGAATTCTTCAGAAACTCGAGCAACGGTATCTTTGGAGTTCCCTCCAGAATGGAGCTGTGCCTCCAACTGGGCCATTCTTTTAGAGAAGCTCTCTTCAAGAGTGCTTTGAGCAATTTGTATTTCAGTGAGTTGGGACATGATCAGTGCCGGGTGAACTTTTCAATAACTTTACTGTGGTGATGTAAAATTGTGCACAAAAGCTGGCAGGTGGCTTTAAAACTTGTATCAACACATGAACAATATAGCAGTTATAAAAGTTAAGTAAGTACACACTTATTTGCTGAGTTTGGTGGAAAAAAAATGATTTTAAATAATTAAAGTATATAGAGAGCTTTTCAAAAGCGTGTGAACTTTTTAACACTTATGTTATGTAATGATAATGATATATGATAAACGAATAGATAGTTCGGAATGCTTAGGCAAATAGTTGACGTGTAACTCGAGCTCCTTGTATAACTGTATGGGACTGAGTACTGTCGGGTGCAGTACGTTTATTTTACTAAACAATATGGCATTGTTTATATCGTCTATATCAAAGGACAGCGTTATGACAATGCTTTCTATTGAAGTTAACATAAGAGACAAATGAGATCTTATTTCAAGCTTGTCGTTGGTGTTTATCAATTTTTCAAAGGTTTTTTCAATAACAACCATATTTTGATTTAGACGATACTCATTTTCTTTGACCTTTGACATAGTATTGTTAAAAGTAGAAATAGTAGACTTAATAACGTGAATGTTATCGCGCATAAGTACTGTTAACTGTTTTTCGTCCGACTGTACTTTATTAATAGCGTCCGTGAACTTGTTTGCATCATCAGAATCTAAAGTGCCGAAGAACGTTTTTAATAGGGAGCCACCGGCGTCAAATAGCCCGCGTTTTGAGCGTTTTGTTTCTTTTACATTTACTAAATAGGAGATAGAAGATAACTATTTAATATTATTGCTATGTTGAGTCCTTAATGCATTTAAGGAATTTAAGCAATCATCTTTTACTTTAGAAGACTGTGTTGAATCGCAATACTTAGAAACTCTTTCTAACAAAAATTCGACATTTTCTATATGTGGTTGAATATGGCTCAAATCTATATAGGTGATAACGTTCCAGTAATCATTTGTAAACTTTAAATCTAGTAACTTATCGAAATATAATCCGGGAGATCCGATTAACTTAGTGACGAGTTGACTTCCGGAAACTGCTGACATTAACCTGTAACCAATAGAATGGAGACATGTTTACACTAGACGGAGGCGGGTTTAATTTCGTCATAATGATGACGTATGTGCTTCCTATTTTTTTTTATTTTTTTTTAAAAAGACAACTCCCGCATTAGGAATATACATCCTGTGTCGCGGGGGACTTTACAAACATACATGTAACGGACACAAAGAACACCCAGACTCAGGACAACATTTTGTGGATCACACAAAGTGATGTCCCACGTGGGATTTGAACCCCCGGCACTTGGCGCATAGCAAGTGTTGTAGTGAACGCTTAAACCACTAGGCCAACCGTGCAGTCTACGTCTACTTGGACTGTGACGGTATGGTTTCCGTTTATCTTTACTATCTTGTACGGACGTTTCCATACTGGAGACAGCGCTTTGTTTTGTTTATGGTGACATCGTATATAAACCATGTCGCCTATATTAAACGTCACTGGCCGGGAGTGTGAGTCATAGTAGCGTTTGGAACGTTCTTTAGATGTTTGTATGTTTTGTAGCGCCTTTTGCCTACTGTAATATAATCTGTGATTGAGCGCCCTTACGTAATCGGTGTATGTATTACTATCTAAAGCGTCTATAGACTTAGGAATATAGGGTTTATGTCCCAGTAAGAGTTCGAATGGTGCAAATCCTGTTGTTGAATGGATATTGGAGTTATAGGCTAACATCGCTGTGTTTAGGTACAAATCCCAAGTATGAGCGTTGTCTTCAATGTAAGATCTTAAATATTCTTTTAATGTAGAATGACTTCTCTCTAACGCGCCACAAGTCTGTGGGTGATAAGGTGAGGCGTAAATGTGTTTAATGCCAAATAGTTTCTCTAGCTGTTTAAACACATCTGAACAAAAGTTTGTGCCTTGATCGGTGACGATAGTTCGTGGAATGCCTATATGAGATATGAAATGAACCAGGCGTTGAGCAGTTTCTTGGGCCGAACAGGATTGCATGGGGTAAGCTTGTGAATATTTCGTGAGGTCATCTTGCAAGGTCAAAATAAATCTAAATTTGTCAATTCTAGTTTCAGGTTAGAGGTCCGACAATGTCCAAAAAGAGTTTTTCAGTAGGTCGTGTAGCTGTCGAAGTAATTATCATAGGGGCTTTATTAGTACCCCGTAAAGTTTTGTTTATTTGACAAGACTTACAAGACTTGACATAGTTTTCTATGTCTTGCCGCATATTTTTCCACCAGTATAAGGTCTTGAGTCTATCATACATACGGGACATGCCAGGATGGCCCGCAGAGGGGGAGTGATGATTATCTTTTAATATGTGAGGGACCTCCGAAGGAGTCGGGAACAAGATATTGTTATGAAAGATGTGTATTTTGATGCCTGTATTGTGAAATAGGAATGGAAGCATATTATATATTTTGTTAAACGACAATTTATTGAAAGGGTCTTTAAAGTCAGATATAGCAAATTCTTTCTCTTCCATGTACCAAACCGAAATCATATCTCGGTAGTCACTCAACATGTTGAAAATGTCATTGTACGTCATCTCGTCGTAATGATGGGCACGTAAATACAAATGTGTGTAGATATGTTTGTCATCGGAAGTACTTTGGAATGTATAAAGTTCTCGTTCTAAGGTCATTATGTCGGGCGAGTTGTCATCGAACTTAGAAAGTTGCATGACTCTGGGCTCTTGTTTGGGGCTGGTTACCCGTGTGGTCCTTGGATTTAGAAGGATGGACACTTGTTTGGGGCTGGTTACCCGTGTGGTCCTTGGATTTAGAAGGATGGACACTTGTTTGGGGCTGGTTACCCGTGTGGTCTTTGGATTTAGAAGGATGGACACTTGTTTGGGGCTGGTTACCCGTGTGGTCCTTGGATTTAGAAGGATGGACACTTGTTTGGGGCTGGTTACCCGTGTGGTCCTTGGATTTAGAAGGACGGACACTTGTTTGGGGCTGGTTACCCGTGTGGTCCTAGGATTTAGAACGATGGACACTTGTTTGGGGCTGGTTACCCGTGTGGTCCTTGGATTTAGAAGGATGGACACTTGTTTGGGGCTGGTTACCCGTGTGGTCCTTGGAAATAGTATTTTGGTATTTGGGTGATAAAACAGTCTTAAAACTATTTTTCAATTCTGATGTAGAAGGAATAAGACGTTCATTGCCAATGGGATTTTTATCCGAAATAGAAGACAATGTCACGCTGTTACCGTTAACAATGGGCACTTTAGCCGAAATAGAAGATAACGATGACGTAGATTCAGTGGAAATAGAATTAGATTTAGCATTTCGTAGACTGGACTTAGAAATTGGCTTATTTGATTTAGAAACAGTGGATTTAGATATTGAAGTAGTAGGGCTGGTACCTAAAGTATGGGATTTGCGTTGGTACCGATGCGCAAACCCAACATTTAGTTTAAACAATCACCATTTTCTATTTCTTGTACTTGTGGAGGCAATGATGTCTCGGAAGCCGATTCTATACAATTTTGTCGATATGCTCTTGAACCACTAGGATAGTTATTATTGAAGGGTCGTGAATTATTATACTGTCGTTTCCTGCATTGTGAAATATCATGGCCTATGTTTTTGCAATATCTACACGTAATTGTTGTGTTAGCATTTTGAGACTTGTAATGAAAATTATTAGTATGTGGCTGTGAATGAACTCGAAGTTGCGAGCGTTGCATATCATGTTTCAATTTGCTGTAGCATTCCGATTCTACATGACCCATTTTATTGCAATTTTTACAATATTTAGATATGACAGAAGTATTTTTGGCTAAATTTAGGATCTAAAATTCAATAATAAGAAACAGATTTAATGTAGAACGCGGATATGGCAATAACTAGGGATAAAAATATTTTACTCACAGTAAAATCGCGTACTGGACGAGCATCGTTGGTTGACAGGATTCTTCACAGGAACGGCGTCGGTAGAGATGTCGTTGGCGGCGGTACGAATGGCAGCTCGTTTTCAGCGACGGGACTGCTTTGCAAGTGGCGCAAGACTTTCTGTCGCAGGCAATCGCGACTGGATGCAGCGGAATACGACGAAGTGCAGTAGGGCACTGCGGGATACAGTGGGACGAGTCTTCTGATGTTGTGTGGTACAGGAGCAGCGAGATACGGCGAGATATTTGATGGATTCTTGAGTCGG
The DNA here is from genome assembly GCA_916048165.1 of Spilarctia lutea. Taxonomy (NCBI): domain Eukaryota; kingdom Metazoa; phylum Arthropoda; class Insecta; order Lepidoptera; family Erebidae; genus Spilarctia; species Spilarctia lutea. The sequence continues at coordinate 449,311 of CAJZHC010000004.1, forward strand.
AGATGTATCACAACGATTGTTTTGTCACGAAAGCTAATAGAATTGTGATACGGTTTAAAAATGGGCACTGGTTATCTTAATCGGAATATCGGGCACACGTTTATTTTCACGCAAATTTTACCCAAATATCCCAATTCTGACACCACTGTTACGGGGTGGGTCTAGAAGTTCTTTAAAAAGAAACAATTTTAATTGAGACTGAAACATTATTTAATTAAAAATCAATAGAATTACATAAATACCTAGTGCCCTCAACGAAATCGGAAATAAGTCTGATGTCGTATATTAAAATATCGATTATAATGAATTGCGTCAATGCAAACGATGCAGTTTTGTTTTATATGGAATGCCGGGGTTGCGACATCGTAACAGCACCCTTACTTACCCTTACTTGTACCCTCTTCCTCGGTAGTATCGCTGGGAGTATTTCTTAAACGCTTTTGAGTTTTTTTATTGCTCGGTTGATCTTTTATTAACTGTGAGTTATTTAACAACTTATTTAAATCTGCCGATCGTAATTCAATTTTTAATTATTTCTTAGATGTCATTTTATATAATCCGTATGAATATATCTGTACTTTTAGGATAAATGATGGCTTATGAAGAAAACAACTAAAAACAAGGTAGTTAACGCATTTCAATAGTGACACGTCAATATTCAATATCCAGTTGCCACTTTATTGCAACAAAACATGAAATGATGGAAACATTATTTTTCAATTTTTTTATAGAATGGTGACTGAAAAACAGTCACCATTCTATAAAAAAATTATTAAATGATCTATTTGTGTACATAATCAAACAAAATATTTGAATTCAAATTACGATAACGTAATTGTTAGTTGAAAGCTAAGTGTCCTGTTGCATTTACCCAAGAAATAATGGTGGTTGTTGAGCTATTATTTCAAACTACTGATAACACAGAAACGAGCAGTGTTGTTGTTAAGCTGTCATTGTGGCATATATATTATCGGTATACCTACAGATGTCTGTCTCATTACTAGTTTTCACAGTGATTCTCAAATATTTATTTGTATGATTCAAAAATGATTGGTATTCGGAACTGATTCGCCTGCACAGATTGTAATGAAATTTACCATGGAGATACTTTGATTGTTAAGAATGGGCATAGACTTCGGAAATTACCACGATAACTGACATACATGCGGGCGGAGCAGTGGACAAAATATAGTATTAAAATAAGATTCATTAAATAGTAGTAGGTGTACAAGAAGATACCTACATCATCATCAGCCTATCGCAGTTCGCTGTTGGACATAGGTCTTTCCAATTGCACGCTACTTAGATCAATCCTCGGCTTTTCGCATCCAGCTTCTACCAGCCATCTTGCGCAAGTCATCACTCCACATGGCCTGTAGACATCCTACACTATGTTTGCTGAGACGCGGTCTCCACTCAAGAACCCATTTACCCTAACGGTAAATGAAAAGACGGATACCTACATAATTATAAAATACTGATAACTGCTGTCTCGAAACATTAGCAATGGTAAAATAAATATAAACAAGTAGGTAGGTACTATAGTGTAAACTATATATTATTATTTATAACGTAAATAATTTACTTAGTGACAATAGTTATTGACTAAATTAAGTGAGTTATAAAATTTCCCCAAAAGTGTAAATTTGAGAACCAGCGATAGCGGTGATCATACGTGATCACTGTGTCTCGGAATGCTATACCTGGCGAAGTAGGTATATTGCAAAACCATATGGGTTAGATCAACTTTCCCGCTAAAATTTACTCAATTTGCCGCGCAAATAAAATAATAGGTCTTTACCTATGAAATTGCGTTTCTTCAGTACTGGTCATTTCAAATAAAAAAAAGTTTGTAATGGCTCTGTATTCTAAACTCAAATTAATTTTGTTTTAAAACCATGACATTCTATTTACAAACTCAGTCTTTTGTTTTTTGATTAGCGTTGTATTTTCATTACATTTGAACATTTTTCGTCATAATGGATACTTTAAAAATTCGTGTAATTATGGAATATGAGTTCCGTCGTGGCACCAACGCGACACAAACGGCACGTAACATCAAAAACGTTTACGGAGAGAACTGTACAAACGAACGCACAACCCTTTATTGGTTTTCCCGGTTCCGTTCTGGAAATTTTGACTTGAAAAATGAAGCTCGTAGTCGTCCGGAGACTTTGGTTAACAATAATGAATTAAAGGCGATTGTGGAAGCTGACAAAACTCAATCTACAGCTGAGCTAGCAGCAGCTTTTAATGTAAGCATCAAAACAATATTGATCCATTTGCGCAAATTGGCAAGGTAAAAAAGCTTGATAGATGGGTGCCCCACGACCTTAACGATCGCCAGCGCAACGTACGCGTCGAGACCTGCCTTTCGCTGCTCAACAGGCAAAGAAATGAAGGAATTTTGAAACGAATAGTTACGTGCGACGAAAAATGGATTCTGTTCGACAATCGAAAGCGCTCAGCAAGTTGGTTAGACCCTGGTTCAGCAACAAAAGCAATGCCCTGAACCAAAAATGACCCCTAAAAAGGTGATGGTCACTGTTTGGTGGCCTAATGCGGGTGTGATTCACCACAGCTTTTTACAAAACAGCATGAGCATTAATGCAGATGTGTACTGTGAAGAACTGGAGAGAATGATGGAGAAGCTTGCACATCTGCAACCAGCTTTGGTTAATCGGTCGTCCCCAAAATTTAGACAACTTTTTTGTGGGTAAAAAATTCAATTCCCGAGAGGCAGTACAAAATGCCTTTGAAGAGTTTGTTGCCTCCCGTCCAGCTGATTTTTACAAGAAGGGCATCAATAAACTGCCAATGCGTTGGCAAAGATGCGTCGATTGCATGGGTGATTACTTCGAATAACAGAAATAAAAAAGTTTGAAAAAATAAGTACTTTCACTTATTGCATAGAAACAGCAGCGGAGATATCTAACTCCAATGGCGCTGTCTTCTTCCTCTGAAACCAACATCCTTCAGGCAAACCTCCACCACAGTATAACCGCGACGGCTCAGATCCGGAAGTGGCTGGAGGTAAACAAAACAGCCATCATACTGATCCAGGAGCCGTGGGTCAGGAATGGCAAAGTCTGCGGACTCCGTAACTTAGGAGGTAAGTTGACAGTCTACGCGGGATTAGAAAATCCTCGCACATGTATATACAATACAAGTGACCTAAACGTGCAGGCCCTAAATAGCTTCTGTTCCAGAGACCTATGTGCCGTAAAGGTGCAGGGAGCCCAGGACACAGGACTTGCGCAGGTTGTCATGGCATCAGTCTACATGCCTGAAGCCGACGACCCACCGGTTACTACCTTTCTGCCCCCCGCTGTCAATTTTGCCTTCGGTATCGGTGCCATAGTGGCGCCGTCCCGAGGCTGTCTGGTTTTGACCTCCTGGGTTGCCGAAGCAATCCTGGAGGCTCTTGATAAGGAAGGAAGCCTTCCTTGGGCGTCAGGTCCGGCTGCTGCCGTACCGTCCACCTTTGGGTTGTTGGATCTTTTATTGTCCATGGTATTTGTAGTTTTTAATTTCACCTCTCGAGCTTCCCACCCTCCGTGGAGCCCGCACCTTTGGGGATGTCCCTAAGGACACCAGGAATACCCGAGAGGTATAGGTTCGTTTGGTTGGGACTCATGCGCGACATCGGGAACTGCAGACTTGTGGCTGGGGAGAACGATCCACATCCATCCCCAGTTGTTCCACCTGCCCTCGTTCCGTCAGCATGGCCAAGCCCCCGTGCTCTCCCAGAGAACACACCCCCCGAACCTCGCCTGCGACCCGTACCACCTCTTCCGTACGGGACGCGTGTCCGTTACCCTATAGTGGCTAGCTATAGGGCTACCGTTTTGCCAGAATTCCGGACCAAAGAGGGCGTGTTGCTTCCCAGAGGTAACTAACCCGACCCCGTTCAGCTCAACCCTCCAGGATCCCTTCATCCCGGCTTACGGCGCTCAACTGCGTAGGACAAGCGCAGGCAGGCGTGATAGTCTCCTGGGGTCGCCTGCTGACCCCGGAGAACAGCGTGATATGAGGTGAGAGATTAGTAAGTTGAAGAGTGAATGAATGATTGAGTGATGTAATGAGTTATGAGTAATGGGTGAATAGTGATATAGGATTGGGAGTTGGACTTAGACGGGAATTAAACTAGGAAGGTTGGGGAAGGATTTGTTTATAAGGGGGTGGTTTGGAGCACTGGATAATTAGGTGGGTTATACTCGGCTGGTGGTATTGTCCAGTCGGGCAAGCCCTTTTCACTTGGCTACCGAAGATGCGGGGTTGGTGGTGCGGCGCCCGTTCAAATCTCCGGTATTACCAGGGCGCACGACCCACTCCTAAATGAAGCAGGTTCTCCCCTGCTCCGTGTCGGCAGATACAGGGTCGACGAGGACGTGTGAGAAGCACTTGAGTGTACGTGCCGATATCTCAGCGTCACACCTGAGCGTACACATACACCCCACGCACCCTTACTTACCCTTACTTGTACCCTCTTCCTCGGTAGTATCGCTGGGAGTATTTCTTAAACGCTTTTGAGTTTTTTTATTGCTCGGTTGATCTTTTAATAACTGTGAGTTATTTAACAACTTATTTAAATCTAACGATCGTAATTCAATTTTTTATTCTTTCTTAGATGTCATTTTATTTAATCCGTATGAATATATCTGTACTTTTAGGATAAATGATGGCTTATGAAGAAAACAACTAAAAACAAGGTAGTTAACGCATTTCAATAGTGACACGTCAATATTCAATATCCAGTTGCCACTTTATTGCAACAAAACATGAAATGATGGAAACATTATTTTTAAATTTTTTTATAGAATGGTGACTGAAAAACAGGCACCATTCTATAAAAAAATTATTAAATGATCTATTTGTGTACATAATCAAACAAAATATTTGAACTCAAATTACGATAACGTAATTGTTAGTTGAAAGCTAAGTGTCCTGTTGCATTTACCCAAGAAATAATGGTGGTTGTTGAGCTATTATTTCAAACTACTGATAACACAGAAACGAGCAGTGTTGTTCATCATCAGCCTATCGCAGTTCGCTGTTGGACATAGGTCTTTCCAATTGCACGCTACTTAGATCAATCCTCGGCTTTTCGCATCCAGCTTCTACCAGCCATCTTGCGCAAATCATCACTCCACATGGCCTGTAGACATCCTACACTATGTTTGCTGAGACGCGGTCTCCACTCAAGAACCCATTTACCCTAACGGTAAATGAAAAGACGGATACCTACATTATTATAAAATACTGATAACTGCTGTCTCGAAACATTAGCAATGGTAAAATAAATATAAACAAGTAGGTAGGTACTATAGTGTAAACTATATATTATTATTTATAACGTAAATAATTTACTTAGTGACAATAGTTATTGACTAAATTAAGTGACTTATAAAACTTCCCCAAAAGTGTAAATTTGAGAACCAGCGATAGCGGTGATCATACGTGATCACTGTGTCTCGGAATGCTATACCTGGCGAAGTAGGTATATTGCAAAACCATATGGGTTAGATCAACTTTCCCGCTAAAATTTACTCAATTTGCCGCGCAAAATAATAGGTCTTTACCTATGAAATTGCGTTTCTTCAGTACTGGTCATTTCAAATAAAAAAAAGTTTGTAATGGCTCTGTATTCTAAATTCAAATTAATTTTGTTTTAAAACCATGACATTCTATTTACAAACTCAGTCTTTTGTTTTTTGATTAGCGTTGTATTTTCATTACATTTGAACATTTTTCGTCATAATGGATACTTTAAAAATTCGTGTAATTATGGAATATGAGTTCCGTCGTGGCACCAACGCGACACAAACGGCACGTAACATCAAAAACGTTTACGGAGAGAACTGTACAAACGAACGCACAACCCTTTATTGGTTTTCCTGGTTCCGTTCTGGAAATATTGACTTGAAAAATGAAGCTCGTGGTCGTCCGGAGACTTTGGTTAACAATAATGAATTAATCGACTATGCCGATGTCAGCTATCTGAATATCACCGAAGCACAACTTGATAGGCTTGAGCGACTACAAAATCTTTGTATACGATTTATATTTGGACTACGAAAATATGATCATGTCTCTGAATTCCGTCAAATGCTCAAGTGGCTTCCGATTCGCTCTCGCCGGAATACTCATACCCTTGTTTTCCTTTACAATATCTTGTTTAATCCTAAAGCCCCCGTTTACCTCAAAGAACGATTCAAGTTCCTTAATGACACACATGAAATATGTCTGAGGTCGTCTGAGGATTTGAGACTGGAGATGCCTCTGCATTCCACAAAATACTATGGCCAGTCCTTTACTGTTGAAGCTGTACGTTTGTGGAATGCATTGCCTATAAACATCAGGAAAGCGACAACTGCAAATAGTTTTAAGACAATGGTTCAAGAATTTTATAGGTCTTAACTGATTCAGTCATGAATAAGGGTATGATATGAAGTTTTACATTTTCATATATGATATAAGTAAGTAATTAAGGTGATTAGTGTGTTTATGTATGTGTTTGTGTATATATGTATGTGTGTGTATGTATGTGTATGTATATATATATATATATATGTATGTATGTATATATGTATGTATGTGTGTGTGTGTAAGTGGAGATAGATATGTATTTACCCGATAATATTCATAACTTAAATATTTATTTTGTTTTCATTATTTTTGTTTTTCTTTTTTTTAATAATTGCACCGTCAACTGCTACTGTCTCTCCGATACTTTTAATCCATCCTAAGGTTGCCTAGAAGAGATTGCTTTTGGCAATAAGGCCGCCCTTTGTACATTACAATAAATATTATTCATCTCTGTACTATCTTATGAATTTGTTAAACGGTGTACAAATAAAGAGTTTTCTATTCTATTCTATTCTAAAGGCGATTGTGGAAGCTGACGAAACTCAATCTACAGCTGAGCTAGCAGCAGCTTTTAATGTAAGCATCAAAACAATATTGATCCATTTGCGACAAATTGGCAAGGTAAAAAAGCTTGATAGATGGGTGCCCCACGACCTTAACGATCGCCAGCGCAACGTACGCGTCGAGACCTGCCTTTCGCTGCTCAACAGGCAAAGAAATGAAGGAATTTTGAAACGAATAGTTACGAGCGACGAAAAATGGATTCTGTTCGACAATCGAAAGCGCTCAGCAAGTTGGTTAGACCCTGGTTCAGCACCAAAGCAATGCCCTAAACCAAAAATGACCCCTAAAAAGGTGATGGTCACTGTTTGGTGGCCTAATGCGGGTGTGATTTACCACAGCTTTTTACAAAACGGCATGAGCATTAATGCAGATGTGTACTGTGAAGAACTGGAGAGAATGATGGAGAAGCTTGCACATCTGCAACCAGCTTTGGTCAATCGGTCGTCCCCACTGCTCCTTCACGACAACGCGCGACCCCATACTGCGCAACAGACAGTCTCCAAGCTGCAAGAGCTGGGGTTGGAAGCTCTCCCTCATCCGCCATACTCACCAGACCTTGCACCTACCGACTATTACTTTTTCCAAAATTTAGACAACTTTTTTGTGGGTAAAAAATTCAATTCCCGAGAGGCAGTACAAAATGCCTTTGAAGAGTTTGTTGCCTCCCGTCCAGCTGATTTTTACAAGAATGGCATCAATAAACTGCCAATGCGTTGGCAAAGATGCGTCGATTGCATGGGTGATTACTTCGAATAACAGAAATATATCTAAGTTTTATTTGCCGGACTTTAATAAAAGAGGTGTTATTAGACGGGTCTAGATGAGAGCCGTCTAAACTGTAAAAATGAAAACTTTAAGATAAGGGATTATCGAGTAAATCGACAAAAACCTCTAAAAATTTCGAAAATTTCAGGATTTAAAAAATCCTAAGTACAAAATATAAAAAAAAATCCCTATTTTTCAGGATTATCTTCTCCTACGGGACGCAGGAGAGCACTCAGGGTCAATTCGAAGCAACGGCGGTAAGTCAAATAGCGAAAAACAAGAAAAAACTTCGTAAATTTACTCGAAATGTGTGTCCCCAAGGTAGACTTTTAACTTTAGTACTGAAAATCGTATAACTGAAAATTTTTAATATTCCACTAGCCCGAACCGGACAAATAGGGTGTCGATCGACGGGTCTTGGCGAGACCTTCCTAAATATGCAAAAATTATGATATTAAATATAAGGGTTGCCGAGTTATTCGACAAAAACCTCAAAATACCAAAATGTATGTTTATATATCGAAAATTTCAAACTTCTATGTACCGGACTTATGTAAAAAGCTATTTACTAGGTAGATCTAGATGAGATCTAACTAGGTTTATATAATATAAGAAACTACAAAAATAAGTATTATCGAAATATTCGACAATAACCTTCAACAAAAAAAAAAATTAACAAAATTCAAACTAAATGTGGTAATATCTAAGTTTTATTTGCCGGACTTCAATAAAAGAAAACTTTAAGATGAGGGATTATCGAGTAAATCGACAAAAACCTCTAAAAATTTCGAAAATTTCAGGATTTAAAAAATCCTAAGTGCAAAATTAAAAAAAATTCTCTATTTTTCAGGATTATCTTCTCCTACGGGACGCAGGAGAGCACTCAGGGTCAATTTGAAGCAACGGCGGTAAGTCAAATAGCGAAAAACAAGAAAAAACTTCGTAAATTTACTCGAACCTGGGAACTGCTTTGAGTTTCTCCCTCTGCCACACGATGGACCCGGCACCCGCACGGTGAATCCATGGAGTGCTAAGAAGTTTGTCTCCTCATGTACACTCGTGAAGAAAACAGTTACTGTATTTTTTTTATATACCAATGTACGTATGAAATTACCCTAATACAGTGACGAATTAGTACAATTTAAATAAATTCAGGGGCGAAGTTCGGAATCGCCAAGATACGTCGGCCGTATAGTACCTACTTACTTTGTTTTTAATAAGAAACTATGTATCATGTATCGTATACGGATACTTCGGCTGTATAGTAACCAAGTCACACAAGTTATGGAAGATAATTATTCAAAACAGTAAAGAAAATACATTGAATCGAAATGGCAAATAGTCAACTTGAAAGGATAGGCACTATCTTTACTCGATAAGTCAAGGTACAATGTTATTTTTTAAATATCTATTACCATAGAAAACAAATACTTTTTAAATTATATTAGGTCTTTACCTATGAAATTGCCTTTTTGTATGCAATAAGTGAAAGTACTTATTTTTTCAAACTTTTTTATTTCTGTTATTCGAAGTAATCACCCATGCAATCGATGCATCTTTGCCAACGCATTGGCAGTTTATTGATGCCCTTCTTGTAAAAATCAGCTGGACGGGAGGCAACAAACTCTTTAAAGGCATTTTGTACTGCCTCTCGGGAATTGAATTTTTTACCCACAAAAAAGTTGTCTAAATTTTGGGGACGACCGATTAACCAAAGCTGGTTGCAGATGTGCAAGCTTCTCCATCATTCTCTCCAGTTCTTCACAGTACACATCTGCATTAATGCTCATGCTGTTTTGTAAAAAGCTGTGGTGAATCACACCCGCATTAGGCCACCAAACAGTGACCATCACCTTTTTAGGGGTCATTTTTGGTTTAGGGCATTGCTTTTGTTGCTGAACCAGGGTCTAACCAACTTGCTGAGCGCTTTCGATTGTCGAACAGAATCCATTTTTCGTCGCACGTAACTATTCGTTTCAAAATTCCTTCATTTCTTTGCCTGTTGAGCAGCGAAAGGCAGGTCTCGACGCGTACGTTGCGCTGGCGATCGTTAAGGTCGTGGGGCACCCATCTATCAAGCTTTTTTACCTTGCCAATTTGCGCAAATGGATCAATATTGTTTTGATGCTTACATTAAAAGCTGCTGCTAGCTCAGCTGTAGATTGAGTTTTGTCAGCTTCCACAATCGCCTTTAATTCATTATTGTTAACCAAAGTCTCCGGACGACTACGAGCTTCATTTTTCAAGTCAAAATTTCCAGAACGGAACCGGGAAAACCAATAAAGGGTTGTGCGTTCGTTTGTACAGTTCTCTCCGTAAACGTTTTTGATGTTACGTGCCGTTTGTGTCGCGTTGGTGCCACGACGGAACTCATATTCCATAATTACACGAATTTTTAAAGTATCCATTATGACGAAAAATGTTCAAATGTAATGAAAATACAACGCTAATCAAAAAACAAAAGACTGAGTTTGTAAATAGAATGTCATGGTTTTAAAACAAAATTAATTTGAATTTAGAATACAGAGCCATTACAAACTTTTTTTTATTTGAAATGACCAGTACTGAAGAAACGCAATTTCATAGGTAAAGACCTATTATTTTATTTGCGCGGCAAATTGAGTAAATTTTAGCGGGAAAGTTGATCTAACCCATATGGTTTTGCAATATACCTACTTCGCCAGGTATAGCATTCCGAGACACAGTGATCACGTATGATCACCGCTATCGCTGGTTCTCAAATTTACACTTTTGGGGAAATTTTATAACTCACTTAATTTAGTCAATAACTATTGTCACTAAGTAAATTATTTACGTTATAAATAATAATATATAGTTTACACTATAGTACCTACCTACTTGTTTATATTTATTTTACCATTGCTAATGTTTCGAGACAGCAGTTATCAGTATTTTATAATAATGTAGGTATCCGTCTTTTCATTTACCGTTAGGGTAAATGGGTTCTTGAGTGGAGACCGCGTCTCAGCAAAAATAGTGTAGGATGTCTACAGGCCATGTGGAGTGATGACTTGCGCAAGATGGCTGGTAGAAGCTGGATGCGAAAAGCCGAGGATTGATCTAAGTAGCGTGCAATTGGAAAGACCTATGTCCAACAGCGAACTGCGATAGGCTGATGATGATGTAGGTATCTTCTTGTACACCAACTACTATTTAATGAATCTTATTTTAATACTATATTTTGTCCGCTGCTCCGCCCGCATCTATGTCAGTTATCGTGGTAATTTCCGAAGTCTATGCCCTTTCTTAACAATCAAAGTATCTCCATGGTAAATTTCATTAAAATCTGTGCAGGCGAATCAGTTCCGAATACCAATCATTTTTGAATCATACAAATAAATATTTGAGAATCACTGTGAAAACTAGTAATGAGACAGACATCTGTAGGTATACCGATAATATATATGCCACAATGACAGCTTAACAACAACACTGCTCGTTTCTGTGTTATCAGTAGTTTGAAATAATAGCTCAACAACCACCATTATTTCTTGGGTAAATGCAACAGGACACTTAGCTTTCAACTAACAATTACGTTATCGTAATTTGAATTCAAATATTTTGTTTGATTATGTACACAAATAGATCATTTAATAATTTTTTTATAGAATGGTGACTGTTTTTCAGTCACCATTCTATAAAAAAATTGAAAAATAATGTTTCCATCATTTCATGTTTTGTTGCAATAAAGTGGCAACTGGATATTGAATATTGACGTGTCACTATTGAAATGCGTTAACTAACTTGTTTTTAGTTGTTTTCTTCATAAGCCATCATTTATCCTAAAAGTACAGATATATTCATACGGATTATATAAAATGACATCTAAGAAAGAATTAAAAATTGAATTACGATCGGCAGATTTAAATAAGTTGTTAAATAACTCACAGTTATTAAAAGATCAACCGAGCAATAAAAAAACTCAAAAGCGTTTAAGAAATACTCCCAGCGATTCTACCGAGGAAGAGGGTACAAGTAACGGTAAGTAAGGGTGCTGTTACGATGTCGCAACCCCGGCATTCCATATAAAACAAAACTGCATCGTTTGCATTGACGTAAGCGACGCAATTCATTATAATCGATATTTTAATATACGACATCAGACTTATTTCCGATTTCGTTGAGGGCACTAGGTATTTATGTAATTCTATTGATTTTTAATTAAATAATGTTTCAGTCTCAATTAAAATTGTTTCTTTTTAAAGAACTTCTAGACCCACCCCGTAACAGTGGTGTCAGAAGTGGGATATTTGGGTAAAATTTGCGTGAAAATAAACGTGTGCCCGATATTCCGATTAAGATAACCAGTGCCCATTTTTAAACCGTATCACAATTCTATTAGCTTTCGTGACAAAACAATCGTTGTGATACATCTCCGACTCAAGAATCCATCAAATATCTCGCCGTATCTCGCTGCTCCTGTACCACACAACATCAGAAGACTCGTCCCACTGTATCCCGCAGTGCCCTACTGCACTTTGTCGTATTCCGCTGCATCCAGTCGCGATTGCCTGCGACAGAAAGTCTTGCGCCACTTGCAAGGCAGTCCCGTCGCTGAAAACGAGCTGCCATTCGTACCGCCGCCAACGACATCTCTACCGACGCCGTTCCTGTGAAGAATCCTGTCAACCAACGATGCTCGTCCAGTACGCGATTTTACTGTGAGTAAAATATTTTTATCCCTAGTTATTGCCATATCCGCGTTCTACATTAAATCTGTTTCTTATTATTGAATTTTAGATCCTAAATTTAGCCAAAAATACTTCTGTCATATCTAAATATTGTAAAAATTGCAATAAAATGGGTCATGTAGAATCGGAATGCTACAGCAAATTGAAACGTGATATGCAACGCTCGCAACTTCGAGTTCATTCACAGGCACATACTAATAATTTTCATTACAAGTCTCAAAATGCTAACACAACAATTACGTGTAGATATTGCAAAAACATAGGCCATGATATTTCACAATGCAGGAAACGACAGTATAATAATTCACGACCCTTCAATAATAACTACCCTAGTGGTTCAAGAGCATATCGACAAAATTGTATAGAATCGGCTTCCGAGACATCATTGCCTCCACAAGTACAAGAAATAGAAAATGGTGATTGTTTAAACTAAATGTTGGGTTTGCGCATCGGTACCAACGCAAATCCCATACTTTAGGTACCAGCCCTACTACTTCAATATCTAAATCCACTGTTTCTAAATCAAATAAGCCAATTTCTAAGTCCAGTCTACGAAATGCTAAATCTAATTCTATTTCCACTGAATCTACGTCATCGTTATCTTCTATTTCGGCTAAAGTGCCCATTGTTAACGGTGACAGCGTGACATTGTCTTCTATTTCGGATAAAAATCCCATTGGCAATGAACGTCTTCTACGTCATCGTTATCTTCTATTTCGGCTAAAGTGCCCATTGTTAACGGTGACAACGTGACATTGTCTTCTATTTCGGATAAAAATCCCATTGGCAATGAACGTCTTATTCCTTCTACATCAGAATTGAAAAATAGTTTTAACACTGTTTTATCACCCAAATACCAAAATACTATTTCCAAGGACCACACGGGTAACCAGCCCCAAACAAGTGTCCATCGTTCTAAATCCAAGGACCACACGGGTAACCAGCCCCAAACAAGTGTCCATCCTTCTAAATCCAAGGACCACACGGGTAACCAGCCCCAAACAAGTGTCCATCGTTCTAAATCCTAGGACCACACGGGTAACCAGCCCCAAACAAGTGTCCGTCCTTCTAAATCCAAGGACCACACGGGTAACCAGCCCCAAACAAGTGTCCATCCTTCTAAATCCAAGGACCACACGGGTAACCAGCCCCAAACAAGTGTCCATCCTTCTAAATCCAAAGACCACACGGGTAACCAGCCCCAAACAAGTGTCCATCCTTCTAAATCCAAGGACCACACGGGTAACCAGCCCCAAACAAGTGTCCATCCTTCTAAATCCAAGGACCACACGGGTAACCAGCCCCAAACAAGTGTCCATCCTTTTAACTCTCAGGACCACACGGGTAACCAGCCCCAAACAAGTGTCCATTCTTTTACATCCAAGGGTCACACGGGTAGCCAGCCCCAAACAAGAGCCCAGAGTCATGCAACTTTCTAAGTTCGATGACAACTCGCCCGACATAATGACCTTAGAACGAGAACTTTATACATTCCAAAGTACTTCCGATGACAAACATATCTACACACATTTGTATTTACGTGCCCATCATTACGACGAGATGACGTACAATGACATTTTCAACATGTTGAGTGACTACCGAGATATATCTTGTTCCCGACTCCTTCGGAGGTCCCTCACATATTAAAAGATAATCATGACTCACCCTCTGCGGGCCATCCTGGCATGTCCCGTATGTATGAAAGACTCAAGACCTTATACTGGTGGAAAAATATGCGCCAAGACATAGAAAACTATGTCAAGTCTTGTAAGTCTTGTCAAATAAACAAACCTTTACGGGGTACTAATAAAGCCCCTATGATAATTACTTCGACAGCTACACGACCTACTGAAAAACTCTTTTTGGACATTGTCGGACCTCTAACCTGAAACTAGAATTGACAAATTTAGATTTATTTTGACCTTGCAAGATGACCTCACGAAATATTCACAAGCTTACCCCATGCAATCCTGTTCGGCCCAAGAAACTGCTCAACGCCTGGTTCATTTCATATCTCATATAGGCATTCCACGAACTATCGTCACCGATCAAGGCACAAACTTTTGTTCAGATGTGTTTAAACAGCTAGAGAAACTATTTGGCATTAAACACATTTACGCCTCACCTTATCACCCACAGACTTGTGGCGCGTTAGAGAGAAGTCATTCTACATTAAAAGAATATTTAAGATCTTACATTGAAGACAACGCTCATACTTGGGATTTGTACCTAAACACAGCGATGTTAGCCTATAACTCCAATATCCATTCAACAACAGGATTTGCACCATTCGAACTCTTACTGGGACATAAACCCTATATTCCTAAGTCTATAGACGCTTTAGATAGTAATACATACACCGATTACGTAAGGGCGCTCAATCACAGATTATATTACAGTAGGCAAAAGGCGCTACAAAACATACAAACATCTAAAGAACGTTCCAAACGCTACTATGACTCACACTCCCGGCCAGTGACGTTTAATATAGGCGACATGGTTTATATACGATGTCACCATAAACAAAACAAAGCGCTGTCTCCAGTATGGAAACGTCCGTACAAGATAGTAAAGATAAACGGAAACCATACCGTCACAGTCCAAGTAGACGTAGACTGCACGGTTGGCCTAGTGGTTTAAGCGTTCACTACAACACTTGCTATGCGCCAAGTGCCGGGGGTTCAAATCCCACGTGGGACATCACTTTGTGTGATCCGTTATAAGATTTTCAGTACTAAAGTTAAAAGTCTACCTTAGGGACACACATTTCGAGTAAATTTACGAAGTTTTTTCTTGTTTTTTGCTATTTGACTTACCGCCGTTGTTTTGATTTGACCCTGAGTGTTTTCCTGCGTCCCGTAGGAGAAGATAATCCTGAAAAATAGAGTTTTTTTTTTTATTTTGTACTTAGGATTTTTTAAATCCTGAAATTTTCGAAATTTTTAGAGGTTTTTGTCGATTTACTCGATAATCCCTCATCTTAAAGTTTTCATTTTTACAGTTTAGACGGCTCTCATCTAGACCCGTCTAATAACAGCTCTTTTATTGAAGTCCGGCAAATAAAACTTTGATATTATCACATTTAGTTTGAATTTTGTTAATTTTTTGTTTTTGTTGAAGGTTATTGTCGAATATTTCGATAATACTTATTTTTGTAGTTTCTTATATTATATAAACCTAGTTAGATCTCATCTAGATCTACCTAGTAAATAGCTTTTTACATAAGTCCGGTACATAGAAGTTTGAAATTTTCGATATATAAACATACATTTTGGTATTTTTTGAGGTTTTTGTCGAATAACTCGGCAACCCTTATATTTAAAATCATAATTTTTGCATATTTAGGAAGGTCTCGCCGAGACCCGTCGATCGACACCCAATTTGTCCGGTTCGGGCGAGTGGAATATCAAAAATTTTCAGTTATGAGATTTTCACTACTAAAGTTGAAAGTCTACCTTAGGGACACACATTTCGAGTAAATTTACGAAGTTTTTTTTTTTTTTGCAATTTGACTTACCGCCGTTGCTTCAAATTGACCCTGAGTGCTCTCCTGCGTCCCGTAGAAGAAAATAATCCTGAAAAATAGAGAGTTTTTTTTTTATTTTGAGCTTAGGATTTTTTAAATCCTGAAATTTTCGAAATTTTTAGAGGTTTTTGTCGATTTACTCGATAATCCCTCATCTTAGAGTTTTCATTTTTACAGTTTAGACAGCTCTCATCTAGACCCGTCTAATAACACCTCTTTTATTGAAGTCCGGCAAATAAAACTTAGATATTATCACATTTAGTTTGAATTTTGTTAATTTTTTGTTTTTGTTGATGGTTATTGTCGAATATTTCAATAATACTTATTTTGTAGTTTCTTACTATATAAACCTAGTTAGATCTCATCTAGATCTACCTAGTAAATAGCTTTTTACATAAGTCCGGTACACAGAAATTTGCAATTTTCGATATATAAACATACATTTTGGTATTTTTTGAGGTTTTTGTCGAATAACTCGGCAACCCTTATATTTAAAATCATATTTTTTGCATATTTAGGAAGGTCTCGCCGAGACCCGTCGATCGACACCGCATTTGTCCGGTTCGAGCGAGTGGAATATCAAAAATTTTCAGTTATAAGATTTTCAGTACTAAAGTTAAAAGTCTTCCTTAGGGACACACATTTCAAGTAAATTTACGAAGTTTTTTCTTGTTTTTTGCTATTTGACTTACCGCCGTTGTTTCGATTTGACCCTGAGTGCTCTCCTGCGTCCCGTAGGAGAAGATAATCCTGAAAAATAGAGAATTTTTTTTTATTTTGTACTTAGGATTTTTTAAATCCTGAAATTTTCGAAATTTTTAGAGGTTTTTGTCGATTTACTCGATAATCCCTCATCTTAAAGTTTTCATTTTTACAGTTTAGATGGCTCTCATCTAGACCCGTCTAATAACACCTCTTTTATTGAAGTCCGGCTAATAAAACTTAGATATTATCACATTTAGTTTGAATTTTGTTAATTTTTTGTTTTTGTTGAAGGTTATTGTCGAATATTTCAATAATATTTATTTTGTAGTTTCTTATTATATAAACCTAGTTAGATCTCATCTAGATCTACCTAGTAAATAGCTTTTTACATAAGTCCGGTACATAGAAGTTTGCAATTTTCGATATATAAACATACATTTTGGTATTTTTTGAGGTTTTTGTCGAATAACTCGGCAACCCTTATATTTAAAATCATAATTTTTACATATTTAGGAAGGTCTCGCCGAGACCCGTCGATCGACACCCCATTTGTTCGGTTCGAGCGAGTGGAATATCAAAAATTTTCAGTTATAAGATTTTCAGTACTAAAGTTAAAAGTCTACCTTAGGGACACACATTTCGAGTAAATTTACGAAGTTTTTTCTTGTTTTTTGCTATTTGACTTACCGCCGTTGTTTCGATTTGACCCTGAGTGCTCTCCTGCGTCCCGTAGGAGAAGATAATCCTGAAAAATAGAGAATTTTTTTTTATTTTGTACTTAGGATTTTTTAAATCCTGAAATTTTCGAAATTTTTAGAGGTTTTTGTCGATTTACTCGATAATCCCTCATCTTAAAGTTTTCATTTTTACAGTTTAGACGGCTCTCATCTAGACCCGTCTAATAACACCTCTTTTATTGAAGTCCGGCAAATAAAACTTAGATATTATCACATTTAGTTTGAATTTTGTTAATTTTTTGTTTTTGTTGAAGGTTATTGTCGAATATTTCAATAATACTTATTTTGTAGTTTCTTACTATATAAACCTAGTTAGATCTCATCTAGATCTACCTAGTAAATAGCTTTTTACATAAGTCCGGTACACAGAAATTTGCAATTTTCGATATATAAACATACATTTTGGTATTTTTTGAGGTTTTTGTCGAATAACTCGGCAACCCTTATATTTAAAATCATATTTTTTGTATATTTAGGAAGGTCTCGCCGAGACCCGTCGATCGACACCGCATTTGTCCGGTTCGAGCGAGTGGAATATCAAAAATTTTCAGTTATAAGATTTTCAGTACTAAAGTTAAAAGTCTACCTTAGGGACACACATTTCAAGTAAATTTACGAAGATTTTTCTTGTTTTTTGCTATTTGACTTACCGCCGTTGTTTCGATTTGACCCTGAGTGCTCTCCTGCGTCCCGTAGGAGAAGATAATCCTGAAAAATAGAGATTTTTTTTTTATTTTGTACTTAGGATTTTTTAAATCCTGAAATTTTCGAAATTTTTAGAGGTTTTTGTCGATTTACTCGATAATCCCTCATTTTAAAGTTTTCATTTTTACAGTTTAGATGGCTCTCATCTAGACCCGTCTAATAACACCTCTTTTATTGAAGTCCGGCAAATAAAACTTAGATATTATCACATTTAGTTTGAATTTTGTTAATTTTTTGTTTTTGTTGAAGGTTATTGTCGAATATTTCAATAATATTTATTTTGTAGTTTCTTATTATATAAACCTAGTTAGATCTCATCTAGATCTACCTAGTAAATAGCTTTTTACATAAGTCCGGTACATAGAAGTTTGCAATTTTCGATATATAAACATACATTTTGGTATTTTTTGAGGTTTTTGTCGAATAACTCGGCAACCCTTATATTTAAAATCATAATTTTTACATATTTAGGAAGGTCTCGCCGAGACCCGTCGATCGACACCCCATTTGTTCGGTTCGAGCGAGTGGAATATCAAAAATTTTCAGTTATAAGATTTTCAGTACTAAAGTTAAAAGTCTACCTTAGGGACACACATTTCGAGTAAATTTACGAAGTTTTTTCTTGTTTTTTGCTATTTGACTTACCGCCGTTGTTTCGATTTGACCCTGAGTGCTCTCCTGCGTCCCGTAGGAGAAGATAATCCTGAAAAATAGAGAATTTTTTTTTATTTTGTACTTAGGATTTTTTAAATCCTGAAATTTTCGAAATTTTTAGAGGTTTTTGTCGATTTACTCGATAATCCCTCATCTTAAAGTTTTCATTTTTACAGTTTAGACGGCTCTCATCTAGACCCGTCTAATAACACCTCTTTTATTGAAGTCCGGCAAATAAAACTTAGATATTATCATATTTAGTTTGAATTTTGTTAATTTTTTGTTTTTGTTGAAGGTTATTGTCGAATATTTCAATAATACTTATTTTGTAGTTTCTTACTATATAAACCTAGTTAGATCTCATCTAGATCTACCTAGTAAATAGCTTTTTACATAAGTCCGGTACACAGAAATTTGCAATTTTCGATATATAAACATACATTTTGGTATTTTTTGAGGTTTTTGTCGAATAACTCGGCAACCCTTATATTTAAAATCATATTTTTTGTATATTTAGGAAGGTCTCGCCGAGACCCGTCGATCGACACCGCATTTGTCCGGTTCGAGCGAGTGGAATATCAAAAATTTTCAGTTATAAGATTTTCAGTACTAAAGTTAAAAGTCTACCTTAGGGACACACATTTCAAGTAAATTTACGAAGTTTTTTCTTGTTTTTTGCTATTTGACTTACCGCCGTTGTTTCGATTTGACCCTGAGTGCTCTCCTGCGTCCCGTAGGAGAAGATAATCCTGAAAAATAGAGATTTTTTTTTATTTTGTACTTAGGATTTTTTAAATCCTGAAATTTTCGAAATTTTTAGAGGTTTTTGTCGATTTACTCGATAATCCCTCATTTTAAAGTTTTCATTTTTACAGTTTAGATGGCTCTCATCTAGACCCGTCTAATAACACCTCTTTTATTGAAGTCCGGCAAATAAAACTTAGATATTATCACATTTAGTTTGAATTTTGTTAATTTTTTGTTTTTGTTGAAGGTTATTGTCGAATATTTCAATAATATTTATTTTGTAGTTTCTTATTATATAAACCTAGTTAGATCTCATCTAGATCTACCTAGTAAATAGCTTTTTACATAAGTCCGGTACATAGAAGTTTGCAATTTTCGATATATAAACATACATTTTGGTATTTTTTGAGGTTTTTGTCGAATAACTCGGCAACCCTTATATTTAAAATCATAATTTTTACATATTTAGGAAGGTCTCGCCGAGACCCGTCGATCGACACCCCATTTGTTCGGTTCGAGCGAGTGGAATATCAAAAATTTTCAGTTATAAGATTTTCAGTACTAAAGTTAAAAGTCTACCTTAGGGACACACATTTCGAGTAAATTTACGAAGTTTTTTCTTGTTTTTTGCTATTTGACTTACCGCCGTTGTTTCGATTTGACCCTGAGTGCTCTCCTGCGTCCCGTAGGAGAAGATAATCCTGAAAAATAGAGAATTTTTTTTTATTTTGTACTTAGGATTTTTTAAATCCTGAAATTTTCGAAATTTTTAGAGGTTTTTGTCGATTTACTCGATAATCCCTCAGCTTAAAGTTTTCATTTTTACAGTTTAGATGGCTCTCATCTAGACCCGTCTAATAACACCTCTTTTATTGAAGTCCGGCAAATAAAACTTAGATATTATCACATTTAGTTTGAATTTTGTTAATTTTTTGTTTTTGTTGATGGTTATTGTCGAATATTTCAATAATACTTATTTTGTAGTTTCTTACTATATAAACCTAGTTAGATCTCATCTAGATCTACCTAGTAAATAGCTTTTTACATAAGTCCGGTACACAGAAATTTGCAATTTTCGATATATAAACATACATTTTGGTATTTTTTGAGGTTTTTGTCGAATAACTCGGCAACCCTTATATTTAAAATCATATTTTTTGTATATTTAGGAAGGTCTCGCCGAGACCCGTCGATCAACACCGCATTTGTCCGGTTCGAGCGAGTGGAATATCAAAAATTTTCAGTTATAAGATTTTCAGTACTAAAGTTAAAAGTCTACCTTAGGGACACACATTTCAAGTAAATTTACGAAGTTTTTTCTTGTTTTTTGCTATTTGACTTACCGCCGTTGTTTCGATTTGACCCTGAGTGCTCTCCTGCGTCCCGTAGGAGAAGATAATCCTGAAAAATAGAGATTTTTTTTTTATTTTGTACTTAGGATTTTTTAAATCCTGAAATTTTCGAAATTTTTAGAGGTTTTTGTCGATTTACTCGATAATCCCTCATTTTAAAGTTTTCATTTTTACAGTTTAGATGGCTCTCATCTAGACCCGTCTAATAACACCTCTTTTATTGAAGTCCGGCAAATAAAACTTAGATATTATCACATTTAGTTTGAATTTTGTTAATTTTTTGTTTTTGTTGAAGGTTATTGTCGAATATTTCAATAATATTTATTTTGTAGTTTCTTATTATATAAACCTAGTTAGATCTCATCTAGATCTACCTAGTAAATAGCTTTTTACATAAGTCCGGTACATAGAAGTTTGCAATTTTCGATATATAAACATACATTTTGGTATTTTTTGAGGTTTTTGTCGAATAACTCGGCAACCCTTATATTTAAAATCATAATTTTTACATATTTAGGAAGGTCTCGCCGAGACCCGTCGATCGACACCCCATTTGTTCGGTTCGAGCGAGTGGAATATCAAAAATTTTCAGTTATAAGATTTTCAGTACTAAAGTTAAAAGTCTACCTTAGGGACACACATTTCGAGTAAATTTACGAAGTTTTTTCTTGTTTTTCGCTATTTGACTTACCGCCGTTGTTTCGATTTGACCCTGAGTGCTCTCCTACGTCCCGTAGGAGAAGATTATCCTGAAAAATAGAGAATTTTTTTTTATTTTGTACTTGGGATTTTTTAAATCCTGAAATTTTCGAAATTTTTAGAGGTTTTTGTCGATTTACTCGATAATCCCTCATCTTAAAGTTTTCATTTTTACAGTTTAGATGGCTCTCATCTAGACCCGTCTAATAACACCTCTTTTATTGAAGTCCGGCAAATAAAACTTAGATATTATCACATTTAGTTTGAATTTTGTTAATTTTTTGTTTTTGTTGAAGGTTATTGTCGAATATTTCAATAATACTTATTTTGTAGTTTCTTATTATATAAACCTAGTTAGATCTCATCTAGATCTACCTAGTAAATAGCTTTTTACATAAGTCCGGTACACAGAAATTTGCAATTTTCGATATATAAACATACATTTTGGTATTTTTTGAGGTTTTTGTCGAATAACTCGGCAACCCTTATATTTAAAATCATATTTTTTGTATATTTAGGAAGGTCTCGCCGAGACCCGTCGATCGACACCGCATTTGTCCGGTTCGAGCGAGTGGAATATCAAAAATTTTCAGTTATAAGATTTTCAGTACTAAAGTTAAAAGTCTACCTTAGGGACACACATTTCAAGTAAATTTACGAAGTTTTTTCTTGTTTTTTGCTATTTGACTTACCGCCGTTGTTTCGATTTGACCCTGAGTGCTCTTCTGCGTCCCGTAGGAGAAGATAATCCTGAAAAATAGAGAATTTTTTTTTATTTTGTACTTAGGATTTTTTAAATCCTGAAATTTTCGAAATTTTTAGAGGTTTTTGTCGATTTACTCGATAATCCCTCATCTTAAAGTTTTCATTTTTACAGTTTAGATGGCTCTCATCTAGACCCGTCTAATAACACCTCTTTTATTGAAGTCCGGCAAATAAAACTTAGATATTATCACATTTAGTTTGAATTTTGTTATTTTTTTGTTTTTGTTGAAGGTTATTGTCGAATATTTCAATAATACTTATTTTGTTGTTTCTTATTATATAAACCTAGTTAGATCTCATCTAGATCTACCTAATAAATAGCTTTTCACATAAGTCCGGTACATAGAAATTTGAAATTTTCGATATATAAACATATATTTTGGTATTTTTTGAGGTTTTTGTCGAATAACTCGGCAACCCTTATATTTAAAATCATAATTTTTGCATATTTAGGAAGGTCTCGCCAAGACCCGTCGATCGACACCTCATTTGTCCGATTCAGGCGAGTGGAATATCAAAAATTTTCAGTTATAATATTTTCAGTACTAAAGTTAAAAGTCTACCTTAGGGACACACATTTCGAGTAAATTTACGAAGTTTTTTCTTGTTTTTCGCTATTTGACTTACCGCCGTTGCTTCAAATTGACCCTGAGTGCTCTCCTGCGTCCCGTAGGAGAAAATAATCCTGAAAAATAGAGTTTTTTTTTTTATTTTGTACTTAGGATTTTTTAAATCCTGAAATTTACGAAATTTTTAGAGGTTTTTGTCGATTTACTCGATAATCCCTCATCTTAAAGTTTTCATTTTTACAGTTTAGACGGCTCTCATCTAGACCCGTCTAATAACACCTCTTTTATTGAAGTCCGGCAAATAAAACTTAGATATTATCACATTTAGTTTGAATTTTGTTAATTTTTTGTTTTTGTTGAAGGTTATTGTCGAATATTTCGATAATATTTATTTTTGTAGTTTCTTATTATACAAGGTGTCTCAAAAGAAATTTCATATTTAGTGGATTGATTAAAAAAAAAGGAAGCAGTATATAGAAAAAATGTTTGTTTATTGTTAAAATACACTTTTTGGGAATTCATTTCTTAAAAATAATATCGTCTAAATGTAAACCCTCACGTTGTTGGCACTCATTTAATCGAACAGTAAAATTACTTATGACTGCTCGACAGGTGGAGTGAGGGATGGCTGCCATTTCGTGACGGATATTTTCTTTCAAATGCGCCAGTGAAGTTAGTTTATTGGCGTAAACTTTAGATTTAAGATAACCCCATAGGAAAAAGTCCATAGGGGTTAAATCTGGGCTACGTGGAGGCCAATTTATGTCACCTCTCCGGGAGATCAATTTTCCTGAGAAAATTTCACGAACACGTGGCAGAGATATATTGGACGTGTGTGAAGTTGCTCCGTCCTGTTGAAACCATGTTCTTTGGTTATAGCCAGGAAAGTTTTGCAGTTCAGGTACCAAGAAGTTGTCTAACATCTCCACATAACGCTCTGAATTCACTGTAACTGTACGCCCCATTTCGTCTTCAAAAAAGTAAGGGCCGATGATTCCTCGCGCCGACATGGCAGCCCATACGGTCACTTTAGGCGAGTGTAGGGGTTTCTGATGTTTGCGTTTCGGATTGGCTGAACTCCAGTAGCGGCAATTTTGCTTATTTACGTGGCCATTAAGATGAAAATGAGCTTCATCCGAAAACAAAATGTTGGTAAACGTTGAAAATCGCTCAATCATCTGATTTACGAAATTAAGCCTCTGACCGGCATCTTGGGGCTTTAATTCTTGCACCAATTGAATTTTGTAGGGGTGCAGCTTTAGATCTTTGTGCATAATGCGATGTAATGATGATCTATGCACATTTAAAGCACTCGCGCGCTTCCGAATTGAAAGGCTCGGGTCGTCACGTACAGATTGATTAACACTCTCCACGTTTTCTACCGTTCTTGATGACCTAGGTCGCCCGGATTTTGATTTATCCAGCGTTGATCCAGTCTTTTCAAACTTTTTAACCCAATGTCGAATGAGAGGAAGGCTTGGCGCATCATTTAAGTGGCGAAAACCTCGAATACTGCAGAATTTTCTACGCGCGACAGTTGTCGAAACACCGTTCTTGTAAAACTCTCGCACGCACAACGCGCGGTCTGCTCCCGAGAAACGCTCCATAGCGACTGAATCCCCAAGAGCCAAGCTACCAATTGACATAACCCCCGCACCCCTCAAGTACGCAGCGTTCACGCAGTAAGCTAAACAAATATAAAATTTCTTTTGAGACACCCTGTATAAACCTAGTTAGATCTCATCTAGATCTACCTAGTAAATAGCTTTTTACATAAGTCCGGTACATAGAAGTTTGAAATTTTCGATATATAAACATACATTTTGGTATTTTTTGAGGTTTTTGTCGAATAACTCGGCAACCCTTATATTTAAAATCATAATTTTTGCATATTTAGGAAGGTCTCGCCGAGACCCGTCGATCGACACCCCATTTGTCCGGTTCAGGCGAGTGGAATATCAAAAATTTTCAGTTATGAGATTTTCAGTACTAAAGTTAAAAGTCTACCTTAGGGACACACATTTCGAATAAATTTACGAAGTTTTTTCTTGTTTTTCGCTATTTGACTTACCGCCGTTGCTTCAAATTGACCCTGAGTGCTCTCCTGCGTCCCGTAGGAGAAAATAATCCTGAAAAATAGAGATTTTTTTTTTATTTTGTGCTTAGGATTTTTTAAATCCTGAAATTTTCGAAATTTTTAGAGGTTTTTGTCGATTTACTCGATAATCCCTCATCTTAAAGTTTTCATTTTTACAGTTTAGACGGCTCTCATTTAGACCCGTCTAATAACACCTCTTTTATTGAAGTCCGGCAAATAAAACTTAGATATTATCACATTTAGTTTGAATTTTGTTAATTTTTTGTTTTTGTTGAAGGTTATTGTCGAATATTTCGATAATACTTATTTTTGTAGTTTCTTATATTATATAAACCTAGTTAGATCTCATCTAGATCTACCTAGTAAATAGCTTTTTACATAAGTCCGGTACATAGAAGTTTGAAATTTTCGATATATAAACATACATTTTGGTATTTTTTGAGGTTTTTGTCGAATAACTCGGCAACCCTTATATTTAAAATCATATTTTTTGCATATTTAGGAAGGTCTCGCCGAGACCCGTCGATCGACACCCCATTTGTCCGGTTCAAACGAGTGGAATATCAAAAATTTTCAGTTATAAGATTTTCAGTACTAAAGTTAAAAGTCTACCTTAGGGACACACATTTCGAGTAAATTTACGAAGTTTTTTCTTTTTTTTTTTTTTTTTTTTTTATTCTTTTTTGTTTTGGAACTTTTACGCACAGTGTATGCCAGTTCCATCGTATCCTGAACCAGTTACTACATACTTATCGTCTAAAAACAATCGACATGAATCTGAACAGAGCCTTTGCATCATCGCTATTTGGTTCCGATAGGATTCTGTGAAACATTCCTACGTCGGCCCCATTCAAATTCAAGTCGGCCACTAAACTCTTTCTACTAGACTCATATCTGACACACTCCATCAACAAATGGTGTAAGTCTTCAACAACTCCACATTCCCCACAATCAGGCGAAACGGTTTTCTTCATCATATAACAAAATTTGTTGCATGGGATGTGTCCAGATCTGAGTCTATGGGCAACAACAATTAGTTGTCTGCTTAACCTACTGTTCATGCACCAGGGCACATGAAGAGGCTGACACTGTATGGTTTTATACCATATCCCTTTTTCTAATGACCGCTTATCAAAGTACTCGTGCCAGTCACTATAGCATTTATTTTTAAACATCGGTAAATATTCATAGTAATCTAGTTTTAAATTATAATCTTTTCCGTTCACAGCGGCATATTTTGCTAATGTATCAGCCTTTTCATTGCCCTGTAATCCAATATGCGACGGAACCCATTGCAATCGCAGTTCAACCCCTTTTAAGCTTAGTTCAATAATTTTAGACAGGATAGCATAAGCTATCGATGCACCTCTGAAACCAGAGGCGCATCGAGCCATATGCTGTAAAGAGCTCTTGCTGTCGGTACAAACTACAACACGTTCTATACTACTGTTATTGACCACATAAGTTAATGCCTCTAAGATTGCAATGAGTTCCAAAGTCATAATGGATGTAGATTGACATATTTTAAAACAATTATCGTTATTATTACTACTCTTATTAGATACATAGTACGCTGCCCCAAGTCCTTCTACACTCTTCGATCCATCTGTATATATAAAATTCCAATCACTATACTTTGTACATAACTCTTTAATAACTTCATACTTTAGTGAATTAGTCTCATATGACTTTTTACAATGCTTAACCGATTCTAAATCTACTTCTAATATTTCGTCTAGATTAATATTAGTTATCCACGTTTCCAATGTATACATCAATAAAGGATAAGATGAAGAAATTTGCAAGTCACTAATTTCATTAAATACTGATACTAATAAAGGAATTTTTTTATTTCTCCAAAAACTATTTTGTCGAAGAGTGTAAAGGTCTTCTAACATTTGTATGACAATATTATTTTCTATTGATTTTGATTTTAAACAGAACTTATAAGCTAAATATTTTCTTCGTAAGTCCAGTGGAACCACACCAAGCTCACTCTCCATGACGTGAATAGGAGAAGTTTTAATAAATCCACCTACAATTCTTAAAGCCTGATTTTGGATTTTATTTAATTTATCTAAATGGCACTTTGCACTAGTATCATACAGATAGCAACTATAATCTATTCGACTTCTGATCAATGAAATGTATATATGTCTCAGATGTTTAGGATGTAAACCCCAGGAAGCATCAGCCAATACCCTAAGTAAATTAAGACTCCTTTGCACTTTTTCTACCGTTATGGTGATGTGTTTACTCCATCTCAGAGATCTATCTAACCACACTCCTAAATATTTGTAGTTATCTACTACTTCTAAATTATCATTATCTAATTTTAGTTCTATTTGCAGTTTTTTAAAACCTCTACTAAAAATACACACTTTAGATTTAGTAGCCGACAATTCTAGCCCTAGTTCACCTAAAGTGTCAGAAAATGTATGTAAAGCCGCTTGAAATTCATTTTGGCTTTCCCTTAAATTCCTCGACGAAGAGTATAACACGAAATCATCTGCATATTGGCACATTGTTACATTCTTAATTTCTCGACAACATTTAATTGTGACTATATTGAAAAGTATAGGAGAAACTGGATCCCCCTGTGCTAAACCACAATTTGTGTATCTTATGAAACATTTAGTTTGATCCATTTCATCTTTCATTATAAGGTGTCGTTCACTTAAAAAGTTGTACAAGTACAGACATAATTTTTTTCCAATCCCGATATCATCCAAAGTTTTCATCAAAATATCCACTACTACATTATTATAGGCATTAGTGATATCTAAAAAGCAGGCAACAGTGGGTATTTTACTCGAGAATCCTAAATAGATTTGACTAACCAATTTAACTAAACAGTCCTGACACGACTGACCTCTTCTAAACCCAGAAGTAAAAGGATACAATATCTTATTTTTCTCAATATACCATTCAAGCCTTTTTGTTATCATAGAATGAAAAATTTTGCAAATACATGAAATTAATGAAATAGGTCGCAATTGAATATTATTAACAGTTGAATTTTTAGGAATTGGTACCACTAATATATCACGCCACTGTGTAGGGACAATGCCCGTATTAAATATGTAATTATATAGACTTAATAAATATAGTTTGCTTAAGGGAGATAAATGATATATAAGTGAATATGTTATACCGTCATTACCGGGGGCTGTATCCTTTCGTTTAAAACAACGACACATTTCCTGCAAAGTAAAGTCAGCCTCGAGTAAATTATTTTCAGATTTAAAATCAAGGGGCTTTGGGCGTACGTAATCTGGAGCTAAATTAGAAAGTAGATGTGTCTTTTGATCATTTGAAACCTGTTGCCTGGCCGAACTGACTCCCTTAACCCATCCCATACGCTTCCACATTTCGGAGTTTGTCGTTCTTGAATCGATGCTGCTACAGTAATTTTGCCAATCTTTAGATCTTGCCTGATAAATAGCAATCTTGGCAGCTTTTGTCTTTTGTTCAAGTATTGTTAAATTACTTGGTATAGGATTTCGCCTGAAATTTCGCAAGGCCAACCTGCGCTGTGCAACTAACTTCGAAAGATATGGATTCCAATAAGGTTTAGGGCGAAATCCCTTTTTTGGTTTATCACAATTTCTAATAAATGGTATGTTTTCATCAGCCGCTTTATTTACCTGGTTAATAAAATTATCATACAACGACTGCACACTGACAACATCTAAAAATCGAAACAGATGCCGTTCCAACGATTTACCATACTCTGACCATTTTGCTAATTTGTAATTTCGCTTTTTATTAATGACATCCGAATTAAATTGGTTATCTAATTCATAGGACATCTTAATAAACAAATGATCACTGCCCAGATTTTCATTCATAACTTCCCATTTTAACAACATAGACAAGTCAGTTGAAACAAAGGTCACATCAGGTGAAGTCTTCTGGACTACATTATCTACTAAACTTAATCTTGTAGTGCTTCCATCATTAAGAGGCATAAATCCAGCATCCAAAGACGCATCGTAAATTTGGCTTCCTCTTACATCGGTCTTAGAAGACCAAATTGTATGATGGCCATTAAAGTCACCTGCGATTATACATTTACTTGAAAATAGTGAAAATATTTGTTCCCAATCAGTAAGACTTGTACGCACAGACGAAGGACAATATAACAACAGTATATTCCCAATTTCATTGCAGTTTAATAGCTTAATTGCAACAATTTCTATGCCAGAATTTCGTATAGACAAGATATGTTGTTGTACTTTAATAGATTTACAAATAATAACAGCGACACCACCATACCCATCTAACCTATCCTTTCTAAAAATATTATAACCACTTACGTTTAACTGAGATTCAGGTTCTAACCAGGTTTCGGATATTAAAGCAATATGTATTTTTTCCTGTGCCAACAGCAATTCAAACTCAACACGTTTAGGTCGTAAGCTTCGTGCATTCCACTGTAAAATACGTAACTCAAACATTTTTGTAACACCATTAGCCATTGTTAAACATAGATATAAATGTAGTACATATGTCATCTCCTCTCAAAAATGTAATAAATAACTGTGTACAAATTTCCTTAACAAGTTTACCTAATAGTTGTAGTTTAGTATGCCAATTCGTATTATCAGTAATTATATCTTTGATTTTTAGTATAACTCTGGTAATATCTAAATTAAAGTTAGGACCTTGATTATCATTTGAGCTCTTTTCTGACTCGGAACAACATTTTTCTCTATCTCTATTTTGACTATTTGACATTTTTCTTATTTCTAAGGGATGTTCTTTTTGCTTCATATGCTGACTTATGTTTTTCTGTAAATGTGTATCCTTTAACAAAATAGTGTCACCACCGCTACTGTTGTGAACAATTGCTTCGGTCACAAGCACATCTCTGTAAGTTTTCTCAGTGGTCTGTGAAGTATGTGTGGTAGATTGTTGTGTCTCTAATACATCTTGAGTTTTGCTATTATTCTCTTGTATACTTCTATTGTTTATATATAATTCCAGTGCTTTTCGATAAGTGCAATTCTGTCTGGTCATTATATTTCTAATTTCTTTTTCTTTTAAAAATACAGGGCACTTCTTATACATTGCCATATGTGGCCCTTTACAGTTGACACATACGTATTTATTTGTGTCACAATTTGCATGATAATTACTGCATTTAGGACATACAATCTTTTTGATTGGACATGATCTGGATAAATGTCCAAATTTCCAGCAACCAGAACACTGGGAAACTGGAAAGGTGTAAGGCTCCACCTTAAACCTGCAACCGTATCCATACACATACGGTGGTAAAGAGGAACCCTTAAAGCAAATTCTGATTGTCTCTGAATTTACCCACTCGCCATTACCAGCCAATCTTTTAAGCCTTCTTACTGATATTACATCAAAGTCACATGTAATATTTTCAATTATTTCTTTCTCTTCAGCTTCCAGATCTATTTGTCTAAGTATTCCATAACACTAGTTCGCCTCATCCGTTCTCTGTAATCTGTATCCTAGGTTAATAAATTGTTCGCAATTCAATAGCTCCAAAGCACTTTCTTTTTTATCAAAAAAGATAAGGACCCTAAAAGCACTTTTATATATCATTTTTACTATGTCTTTAATATTATATGTTCTTAGTAGTTTCGCCATCCCAAACTGTTTTGGTAAATTATCTTTTCCTGTCACACATATACATAGTTCACTTTCATCCCGATCATTTACTAAATTGCCACTTATGAAATCTTTTCTATTGGTTCGCTTGTGTTTTCTAATGACTTTGACCAATCCATCCTCTTCTACTATTTCCTCATCATCTTGCCGTCCCCTTTTCTCCACAAATCGTTGTTCATTCTCTTTATTTCTCACCCTTTCATTTAAAATCAAATTAGGTTGTTGCTCACTCTCAAATAATGGTTCCTGCTCCATGTCGCTGGCACTTAAGTCATCAAGGTTCACACTATGATGTATGTCATCCATTTATGAATAACATAAAATAATAAAGTAACATAATTTTAATGTGGGTAGAACAATAAAATGACGCGATATTATTTTGCGATGCGGCTATACGTGTATGATCGACTCGAATGCTCGCGCGCAACTGAAGTTTTTTCTTGTTTTTCGCTATTTGACTTACCGCCGTTGTTTCGATTTGACCCTGAGTGCTCTCCTACGTCCCGTAGGAGAAGATTATCCTGAAAAATGGAGAATTTTTTTTTATTTTGTACTTAGGATTTTTTAAATCCTGAAATTTTCGAAATTTTTAGAGGTTTTTGTCGATTTACTCGATAATCCCTCATCTTAAAGTTTTCATTTTTACAGTTTAGATGGCTCTCATCTAGACCCGTCTAATAACACCTCTTTTATTGAAGTCCGGCAAATAAAACTTAGATATTATCACATTTAGTTTGAATTTTGTTAATTTTTTGTTTTTGTTGAAGGTTATTGTCGAATATTTCGATAATACTTATTTTTGTAGTTTCTTATATTATATAAACCTAGTTAGATCTCATTTAGATCTACCTAGTAAATAGCTTTTTACATAAGTCCGGTACATAGAAGTTTGAAATTTTCGATATATAAACATACATTTTGGTATTTTTTGAGGTTTTTGTCGAATAACTCGGCAACCCTTATATTTAAAATCATATTTTTTGCATATTTAGGAAGGTCTCGCCGAGACCCGTCGATCGACACCCCATTTGTCCGGTTCAAACGAGTGGAATATCAAAAATTTTCAGTTATAAGATTTTCAGTACTAAAGTTAAAAGTCTACCTTGGGGACACACATTTCGAGTAAATTTACGAAGTTTTTTCTTGTTTTTCGCTATTTGACTTACCGCCGTTGCTTCAAGTTGACCCTGAGTGCTCTTCTGCGTCCCGTAGGAGAAGATAATCCTGAAAAATAAACAAAAATTTATTATTTTTACTTAGGATTTTTTAAATCTTTAAATTTTGAATTTTTTTAGAGGATTTTGTCGATTTACTCGATAATCCCTCATTTTAAAGTTTTCATTTTTACAGTTTAGACGGCTCTCATCTAGACCCGTCTAATAACACCTCTTATAGTGAAGTCCGGCAAATAAAACTTAGATATTATCACATTTAGTTTGAATTTTGTTAATTTTTTGTTTTTGTTGAAGGTTATTGTCGAATATTTCGATAATAATTATTTTTGTAGTTTCTTATTATATAAACCTAGTTAGATCTCATCTAGATCTACCTAGTAAATAGCTTTTTACATAAGTCCGGTACATAGAAGTTTGAAATTTTCGATATATAAACATACATTTTGGTATTTTGAGGTTTTTGTCGAATAACTCGGCAACCCTTATATTTAAAATCATAATTTTTGCATATTTAGGAAGGCCTCGCCGAGACCCGTCGATTGACACTCCATTTGTCCGGTTCGGGCGAGTGGAATATTAAAAATTTTCAGTTATAAGATTTTCAGTACTAAAGTTAAAAGTCTACCTTGGGGACACACATTTCGAGTAAATTTACGAAGTTTTTTCTTGTTTTTCGCTATTTGACTTACCGCCGTTGCTTCAAGTTGACCCTGAGTGCTCTTCTGCGTCCCGTAGGAGAAGATAATCCTGAAAAATAAACAAAAATTTATTATTTTTACTTAGGATTTTTTAAATCTTTAAATTTTGAAATTTTTTAGAGGATTTTGTCGATTTACTCGATAATCCCTCATTTTAAAGTTTTCATTTTTACAGTTTAGACGGCTCTCATCTAGACCCGTCTAATAACACCTCTTATAGTGAAGTCCGGCAAATAAAACTTAGATATTATCACATTTAGTTTGAATTTTGTTAATTTTTTGTTTTTGTTGAAGGTTATTGTCGAATATTTCGATAATAATTATTTTTGTAGTTTCTTATTATATAAACCTAGTTAGATCTCATCTAGATCTACCTAGTAAATAGCTTTTTACATAAGTCCGGTACATAGAAGTTTGAAATTTTCGATATATAAACATACATTTTGGTATTTTGAGGTTTTTGTCGAATAACTCGGCAACCCTTATATTTAAAATCATAATTTTTGCATATTTAGGAAGGCCTCGCCGAGACCCGTCGATTGACACTCCATTTGTCCGGTTCGGGCGAGTGGAATATTAAAAATTTTCAGTTATAAGATTTTCAGTACTAAAGTTAAAAGTCTACCTTGGGGACACACATTTCGAGTAAATTTACGAAGTTTTTTCTTGTTTTTCGCTATTTGACTTACCGCCGTTGCTTCAAGTTGAGCCTGAGTGCTCTTCTGCGTCCCGTAGGAGAAGATAATCCTGAAAAATAAACAAAAATTTATTATTTTTACTTAGGATTTTTTAAATCTTTAAATTTTGAAATTTTTTAGAGGATTTTGTCGATTTACTCGATAATCCCTCATTTTAAAGTTTTCATTTTTACAGTTTAGACGGCTCTCATCTAGACCCGTCTAATAACACCTCTTATAGTGAAGTCCGGCAAATAAAACTTAGATATTATCACATTTAGTTTGAATTTTGTTAATTTTTTGTTTTTGTTGAAGGTTATTGTCGAATATTTCGATAATAATTATTTTTGTAGTTTCTTATTATATAAACCTAGTTAGATCTCATCTAGATCTACCTAGTAAATAGCTTTTTACATAAGTCCGGTACATAGAAGTTTGAAATTTTCGATATATAAACATACATTTTGGTATTTTGAGGTTTTTGTCGAATAACTCGGCAACCCTTATATTTAAAATCATAATTTTTGCATATTTAGGAAGGCCTCGCCGAGACCCGTCGATTGACACTCCATTTGTCCGGTTCGGGCGAGTGGAATATTAAAAATTTTCAGTTATAAGATTTTCAGTACTAAAGTTAAAAGTCTACCTTGGGGACACACATTTCGAGTAAATTTACGAAGTTTTTTCTTGTTTTTCGCTATTTGACTTACCGCCGTTGCTTCAAGTTGACCCTGAGTGCTCTTCTGCGTCCCGTAGGAGAAGATAATCCTGAAAAATAAACAAAAATTTATTATTTTTACTTAGGATTTTTTAAATCTTTAAATTTTGAAATTTTTTAGAGGATTTTGTCGATTTACTCGATAATCCCTCATTTTAAAGTTTTCATTTTTACAGTTTAGACGGCTCTCATCTAGACCCGTCTAATAACACCTCTTATAGTGAAGTCCGGCAAATAAAACTTAGATATTATCACATTTAGTTTGAATTTTGTTAATTTTTTGTTTTTGTTGAAGGTTATTGTCGAATATTTCGATAATAATTATTTTTGTAGTTTCTTATTATATAAACCTAGTTAGATCTCATCTAGATCTACCTAGTAAATAGCTTTTTACATAAGTCCGGTACATAGAAGTTTGAAATTTTCGATATATAAACATACATTTTGGTATTTTGAGGTTTTTGTCGAATAACTCGGCAACCCTTATATTTAAAATCATAATTTTTGCATATTTAGGAAGGCCTCGCCGAGACCCGTCGATTGACACTCCATTTGTCCGGTTCGGGCGAGTGGAATATTAAAAATTTTCAGTTATAAGATTTTCAGTACTAAAGTTAAAAGTCTACCTTGGGGACACACATTTCGAGTAAATTTACGAAGTTTTTTCTTGTTTTTCGCTATTTGACTTACCGCCGTTGCTTCAAGTTGACCCTGAGTGCTCTTCTGCGTCCCGTAGGAGAAGATAATCCTGAAAAATAAACAAAAATTTATTATTTTTACTTAGGATTTTTTAAATCTTTAAATTTTGAAATTTTTTAGAGGATTTTGTCGATTTACTCGATAATCCCTCATTTTAAAGTTTTCATTTTTACAGTTTAGACGGCTCTCATCTAGACCCGTCTAATAACACCTCTTATAGTGAAGTCCGGCAAATAAAACTTAGATATTATCACATTTAGTTTGAATTTTGTTAATTTTTTGTTTTTGTTGAAGGTTATTGTCGAATATTTCGATAATAATTATTTTTGTAGTTTCTTATTATATAAACCTAGTTAGATCTCATCTAGATCTACCTAGTAAATAGCTTTTTACATAAGTCCGGTACATAGAAGTTTGAAATTTTCGATATATAAACATACATTTTGGTATTTTGAGGTTTTTGTCGAATAACTCGGCAACCCTTATATTTAAAATCATAATTTTTGCATATTTAGGAAGGCCTCGCCGAGACCCGTCGATTGACACTCCATTTGTCCGGTTCGGGCGAGTGGAATATTAAAAATTTTCAGTTATAAGATTTTCAGTACTAAAGTTAAAAGTCTACCTTGGGGACACACATTTCGAGTAAATTTACGAAGTTTTTTCTTGTTTTTCGCTATTTGACTTACCGCCGTTGCTTCAAGTTGACCCTGAGTGCTCTTCTGCGTCCCGTAGGAGAAGATAATCCTGAAAAATAAACAAAAATTTATTATTTTTACTTAGGATTTTTTAAATCTTTAAATTTTGAAATTTTTTAGAGGATTTTGTCGATTTACTCGATAATCCCTCATTTTAAAGTTTTCATTTTTACAGTTTAGACGGCTCTCATCTAGACCCGTCTAATAACACCTCTTATAGTGAAGTCCGGCAAATAAAACTTAGATATTATCACATTTAGTTTGAATTTTGTTAATTTTTTGTTTTTGTTGAAGGTTATTGTCGAATATTTCGATAATAATTATTTTTGTAGTTTCTTATTATATAAACCTAGTTAGATCTCATCTAGATCTACCTAGTAAATAGCTTTTTACATAAGTCCGGTACATAGAAGTTTGAAATTTTCGATATATAAACATACATTTTGGTATTTTGAGGTTTTTGTCGAATAACTCGGCAACCCTTATATTTAAAATCATAATTTTTGCATATTTAGGAAGGCCTCGCCGAGACCCGTCGATTGACACTCCATTTGTCCGGTTCGGGCGAGTGGAATATTAAAAATTTTCAGTTATAAGATTTTCAGTACTAAAGTTAAAAGTCTACCTTGGGGACACACATTTCGAGTAAATTTACGAAGTTTTTTCTTGTTTTTCGCTATTTGACTTACCGCCGTTGCTTCAAGTTGACCCTGAGTGCTCTTCTGCGTCCCGTAGGAGAAGATAATCCTGAAAAATAAACAAAAATTTATTATTTTTACTTAGGATTTTTTAAATCTTTAAAT